>JAVXUO010000337.1:0-432190 GCA_033065855.1 Escallonia rubra | reverse complement strand
CCACTTGCCTCCTGGAAAATCTGGTTTCCCAAACTGACTTCAAACAAGCCCTAGTTATTATTGCCCATTTGATTTGACTTTTCTGAATCAACAAGTGGTACCTGACCTGCCTCCATTAAATACTCTATCTTTTTGATAATTAGAGTCATATTTTGTTCTCCTGGTACATTCTCTCCAATCCCAGATTCGCACATTTATTTGTAGCCATAGTTCTCTCACTCACTGTTCAATCATTCATTGAAACCCGTTCAAGCAGTTGTACTCTTCTGAAGTAAACAGCTTTGTCCTCGTGGAGCACTAATGGCTGCACTTCAAACCCATTTCCCATTGACCTCTGCTACTTCCTCTTCTGGGTATATTCACCAAAATCTATCAAAACTTGAGCTTCAAAAATGCCTCTTAAATTTGCCAATTGCTGGTTCCAATCGAAGGAAGTCTACTCCTTTGGTCGTCTCTGCTCAATCCACTGCTTATAGCCATTCAAGTTTGCCCACAAAATCTTTCAGTGAGGTCCTCACTCCATTCTTGAATTTTCTTTATTCGTTTTGGGTTTCTCAAGATTGTTCTAAAGATTTTTTTGTTGTTGTTGTTGTTGTTGTTATCTTTTTGTGTATAGTTGATCGAATCTTTAATTGGGGGCGTGGATTTATCCGAATCAGAGGCAGAAGATTCTCTTAATTTTTTATTAAATGATGCTAATGAAGCATTGATCAGTGCTTTTCTTGTTCTGTTGAGAGCCAAAGGAGAGACTTATGAAGAAGTAAGTTCTCTGTAAATGCCATTTTTCTTGTATAAAGATAGCATTTTGTCACTAATGAAATATTGTAGGTAGGGGTACAAAAGAATGTGGTTATCTGGCCACCACCCACTTTTTAGGTGGACATACTAAGAACCTTTGATTGGGCAGGTGGTGGGATTGGCGAGGGCGATGATCAAGCACTCGAGGAAGGTGGAGGGATTGAATGATGCGGTGGACATTGTTGGGACGGGTGGCGACGGCGCAAACACGGTCAACATTTCGACTGGAGCTTCAATTCTTGCGGCGGCTTGTGGTGCCAAAGTTGCAAAGGTGAAATTTGTTGTTTAAAACTGAAATGGTGGTAGAAGGAATTTTTTTGGTTATGCAGTTGATAAGGGGCACTTTTAGAAAGTTGTACTGATTGAGGATAGACATTGCAGCAAGGGAATCGGTCGAGTTCTTCTGCTTGTGGAAGTGCTGATGTATTGGAAGAATTGGGGGTTGTCATTGACTTAGAACCCGAGGTACATACACTGATTTGCCTACCTATTGCTGAGTTAATGCTGTTCTTTTTGTTCAGTTGAGTCTACTATACTCCTCCCTCTGTTACATTGGAATTTCCCCTTGACTTTCTGCGAATTCGTAATATTAGATTTAGTACATGCGATGTTGATTGTACTCATTGTTTTTCACCCTGCCTCGACTTGCCAAACGATACTTACTAAATACAGTGTATGATTGTTATATGAGTTAAATTCAATCTTTACATGAACAACTATATCGTAGGAATTCAGAGAATGTCAAATGGAGAAAATCCAGTGAAAGGGAGGGAGTGTTATATCTGAAATTCATAGAGGATACTAGCGAATATTGTACAACATGTGTATACACAATGTAACCAAAAAATATGTATTCGCAATGAGATGACAATGAAGTCCAGTGTTTTGCTGCTTTGTAATCGCCTGATTACATCAGTGCCTACAAATAGTTTACAGGGTCACAATTTTGTAGCTTTTCTTAAAGTAAGAAACACTTATCAACTGTTCAAGGAATGCAAATTTTATGTTTTAGTGACACAGGATGAAATTTCATCAGCCTTGCTTTTTTCTTCAGTTGTGAAGTTGATTAGTTTATGGTATCTGAACTGAGCACATTATAAGGCTCATTTTCGCCAGTTCAAATTCAAAAACAAAAGAAAAAAAAGAAAATTCAGGCTCACTTTCGTGTACAAGTTCCAATTATGTGTTAAGCTATGATTGAAAAATGCAATTGAATATCTCAGTGATCAGATTGCAAGTAGAGGGATCGGCTGTCGAGTCTAAATGAGTTGTAAAGCTGCAAAAACCTCTAAATACTACTTTCTTACATGTACAATCGCTTTATCAGTAAGTTGGGAGAATTGAACCATTAGCGAGCAGAGAAATAAAAGTACAAAACTTCTAGCAGTGAAATGAGTTCCTCATAGATTTGGAGTGACTACAAAGTCTATCCACAATGCTTTCTAATGTATTAATCTGTTGACCTTGATGTATACTGAAAGGGGGTAACAAGGTGCGTGAACGAAGCAGGAATTGGTTTTATGATGGCTCCAATTTACCATCCGGCTATGGAAATTGTCAGACCTGTGCGGAAGAAGCTGAAAGTGAAGACTGTATTCAATATCTTGGGACCTATGTTGAATCCAGCACGAGTACCTTTTGCTGTTGTTGGTGTATACAAGGAAGACCTAGTAAGTGTCAGTAGACTGTTAAAATTGCAAGCAATATTCTTGTCCTCTCTGCTAGCAAAATGCCCTCTTCGTCATACTTCTAAAGACAACTTGGGTTTTTTTTGTATATATGCAAGTAAAACTCTGTGCGATCAATGTTTATGAAGAATACTTTGTTCACTTCTAGTTGCCAATTCCCCTACTATAGTTTATTCCTATGGCCGTTGATATGGATATTCTAGAAATCCTTTAATTCACTGGCTCTCAGTGGTCATAGTTTGCTCTTTCTCAAAACTCCTGTAGACCTGTAATATTGGGTATCCAGACGTGTAAGGGTGTGACATAGTATACTGAACTTAATTGATTATAATTGCAGAGTGTAGTGCATGTAAAACTCCAAATGAATAGGCGACATGGTGAGATATAGTATGCTCTGGGTTCTAGTATTCGGATGTTTGCTTGTGCCTGTGTGCATTCACTCAAATGTTTGTAAACAATTCTGCAAGAGCGGTTGCCTTTTGGATGTTTGATCGAGACAAGTTTAGCACTCGTTCCTATCAAGGCTCTTGAAGAACGGGGGGATTTGTATGAGTTAGTTATAATAGGATTCTGTTCCTCAACACTTACACGACTTGACTCATGGAGTATGATCAGTGTCACTTAGTACAGGTTTAGTAGCATACAGAGCTGCTTAAATAATAAATAAGATTAGCTCGGTTCTCGTGCTCGACTTATATCTGATGTTATGCCTCATTTTTGTGCAGATGGTCATGTGAAATAGCAACTCTAGGCTGTCATATCGTCTTCAGAGTTTTTCAATCCTAGATGTTTCTGATTGGAATAGTAACTGTTCTTTGATAGGTCTACAAAATGGCAAATGCACTTCAGCGGTTTGGCATGAAAAGAGCATTGGTGGTTCACTCTGAAGGCCTGGATGAAATGAGCCCCCTAGGTAAAGATCCTTTCACTTTCAGTTTATATTTCAAATCATCATAATGGATCTTGGCCCCTTTTTGGCTAATCGTCTGATCATCCTACTTGTATGCATTTTTTGAACTGGTGTCGACAGGGCCTGGGTTAGTACTTGACGTTTCCGCAGATAAGATAGAGAAGTTTTCATTTGATCCATGTAATTATCTACCCCTTATCAGAACATCCGTTAGTTTAATTTTGTGAAGTTCTCATTAGTTTCATTCTTTGTGCAAGTGATTACATCAATATGCAATTGATTTTATTGTATGATGCAGTTCAGTTGGCAAAACCACTGGGCATCACTTGTACAATGGCATCGATAGAAATTTGCCTTCTTTGAGTCGTTCAACATCATATTTCACTGTAAAAAATACTGACAGAATCTGATGGCTATTTGATAGTGGAGTTTGGGATCCCTCGCTGTACTCTAGATAGCTTGCGAGGTGGAGGTCCAGAGTATAATGCAGAGGTACTAAAGCGTGTTCTATCAGGAGAAAGAGGGTCCATTGCTGATGCATTTGTAAGTTTCTTGGCAAAGAACGTGCTTTCAAGTCTCTCTCTCTCTCTCTCTCCATGATTTTTTTCTATAACCAGTCAAACTTTTGCAGTTGTTTTTTGTGTTCCACGTTCTGAAAATATTTCAGCTAACATACCCCAATGTGCCCCCCACACCTCACCCCTGGGAATTAGAAAAGTGAATAAGAGCAGAAAAAACAAACACAAATGGAATTCCTCCTTAGCCCCTTCTAAATCATCTCGCTTTCTTTGCCTACTGTGTCACATTACCAGAATAGTCTCTAGTCCTTATTCGGCCTTTACTATCACCCTTCTAAACCATCTGCATTGAGATACTCCTGCGGTCCTTCCCCATCTGTCTTGGAAACAGTTTTTTGTAAAGCAGAAAGTGAATTATGTTCGGTTCATATTGTTGTTTATCGTTTGATGCCATTTTATTGCTTTGCCACCTTTTATAATGGGTTTTGCTTTACACGAGCATGAATAAGTAGAAAGCTGTCCTGCAGTAATTAGGAATGTGATTTGTCAAAGGAGAATTTATAAGATGACATTTTTGATTAAGACATGGACGTGGTGGATCTTTTGAGTTGAACGTAGCAAATTTTACTTTTTCATTGTAGTCTTTTTAATTAAACTAGCACAACTCTTTTGTAGTTCCGTCATTTTTGAAAAACCACCTCAGTGTCGGTTGAATATTAGGTATCGAAACTACCTACCAAATGCCATTGTTTTTTTTTATCGCACTGATAATATTGACTGTCACCAAAACATTCCATCAGGTTCTAAATGCAGCGGCAGCTCTTTTGGTCAGCGGACTCGTAGACACTCTTGCTGAGGGAGTGAGTCTGGCACGTGAAACGCTATTATCTGGAAAAGCTCTCAAGACTCTTGAGTCATGGATCGATACCTCCAATGTGCGTGAAATCTACTTCTAGATTTATCAGCTTCACCTCATTGCTTTATGAACCATGACCATCTATTAAACCTTTTCTGTTACAATTTTCAGAAGGTGAAAGAGGCCGCCCTTCAACGCGCTCCTGTCGCTACTACTTGAAATTTCGCGGCAGACGTTTACTACGAAGGTGACAATGGTGTAGAATGACCTTCTTCAAGATCCATGGGAGTAATTGAGAGGCCTGCTTCACTAAGTTGTGCACTTAACTAAACTGCATGTGAGATCTTGATTAGACTCAAAATACAGGCATTTTTGTAGTTTTAGTCCGTCGAAGGCAACAGCAATTATCAAGAGAAGGCATGTTGACGAGGCATGTAAAAGTACAATTCAAAATTTTGGGAGCTATATGAAACAAGTAATCTTTATCTGTGTACATCTATCTATCTATATCTATACACATATAAAAGTACGAATGTGGACTAAATTTCTTTTTCCCCTCAAAATGTGCTTTTTAAATTGAAATCTACATAAAATACCAAGGGTGATCAAAGGTGTTTTTGACTTAGATTTTTTGTCCCCGTAAAATACCCTTAATGATTAGATTAGAGTGTTATTAAAAAATAACGGTATTTTTGACTTTTTATAGGATTTCAAGTCTCTTTCTTTAGAATATCCTTATTGTACTATATGTCGAAAGTTTAGTGGTCATGGGTGTTTTTAACTTTAAACTTTATATCTCCGTAAAATACCCTCGCTAAATAAGAATGTTCTTAAAAAATAAGGGTGTTTTTGACTTTTCATAGGATTTGAAGTCTTTTTCTTTAAAATACACTTGTTACAATATATGGTTTTGTTACTATATGTTGAAAGTTTAGTGGTCATGGGTGTTTTTAACTTTAAACTTTATATCTCCGTAAAATACCCTCGCTAAATAAGAATGTTCTTAAAAAATAAGGGTGTTTTTGACTTTTCATAGGATTTGAAGTCTTTTTCTTTAAAATACACTTGTTACAATATATGGTTTTGTTGACGTTAAAAGTTGTTCTGACTTTTACTAAAACAAAAAGAAAAAGTTCATACGAAAATCGTGTAAATCACCCTTGAATTCTTGCATGTTCTCTAACCAGTGAAGAAATCTTATCAAAACTAACATCCATTCACGTTAAAACTAATCTACTTTATAGCTACTACTCTTTTTACATTTACAAGGTTTACAAACATGAAGTGTTTTTGACTTTTAAAAGAGTGAGCTTAAATTAAAACATTCTTTTGCTAATTTTTAACGCTTTGCTGCTAAAGAGGTTAAAAGCTTTGTCATCCTACCCCATCGGTACCCTCTCCCTCTCTCATCCCACCACCGTGCCCACTCACCGCCTCCCGCCACCGCAACCCTAATCATGACCCAATCAACCAGCCGTAAAATCAACCCGATAAACACCCCAACCAAGATCTGGCAATGAAGACGGCCGGAGATTTGTAGTCGTTGGAAAACGGGCCACTTCGCTAACAGCACAGCAGGTCCAGCGAAGAAGATGGCTGGAGGACGACCGCCGTCGCCGACCAGATCTGTCGTTGGCTTGGTGTTGGGCCTTTTTTTTGTGTGTGTGAAATGAAGAGACAGGGAGACGAAGAGGGAGAAGAGAGAAGAGAGAAAAAATATAAAAGGTGGAATTTCAATTTTATTTTTAGATCAGGTGTTTTTTTTAAATTGGTTATGTATTTTCGTATTCCGTATAATCAACGGATATAAATGTAATTTGTCCACACTAATAGACACGCCTGTAATTTCACCTTAATCTCAGGGACTTTATAGTAATTATCCCTTTGATAAAAGGTACTGGGTCCCACTGCTTGTTGGTTAAAATTTAATTTTGTCAAAATTGAGGTCGAGATGTGATTACGTGGTGTTAGACGACCGTTTGAATATTTTCTCTTGACCCCGTTTCTTGATTTCGACATGACCCAGTTTGGTGCCTCGTATTTGAGCTCATCCTTGTTAGACAAACTCATGAATTTGAGGAGAGCAATTAAGAAATCAAAGGCTGGGCTACATTGGCAAGAAGTAAATCATTTGTGTCTGAGAGTAGTCTCCAAATACTTCAAGGCTAAACACCATGTCGTAGATTTTTTAATTTTTTAATAAATAAATGAGTAAATTTCAGATGAGTTTTCTAGATCAACCTGATGGCTTTAAGTACGGGTATAAGCTAAGATAATGAAATCCCATGACCACCAAAATAAATAAAATATCCATCTATGTTTGGGCATATGCTCTCATACAATACAATTTATATTACACAAAAGAATGGAAATCACCCCTACAACAACATATCTTAGTGGACTTTAATGCGTGCACGACAAGTAGAAGTTGCTAGTGATCTGACATCTAAAAGTAGATATTACAATAAATTAACCGGAAAAGTAAAACGATACACAGATGACATCCCCATATGATAAGAATCACCATAAAAGTAATAGCCTATAACTAAAGCGATAAAATAAAGAGCAGATTACATAACTAAACAATAAACAAATACGGAGTACTAAATAAGCACAAAACAAGTTTTTTTTTCTTTTCTCAGTAGGATAAATATATATCTGCCACCTGCCACCTGCCACATAAGGCAACAGAGGCAGCCTCTAATGGACACGTGCCCTCTGCCTATACCAACACATGGACACACGTCCAACACTAGAGAACACCAAGCCACGCGTCCCTTGGGCACGACACCCCACGCACCACCACGCTGAGCAGTGCCATCGCACGAAAGATTGGAGATCTCGTCGTTATCCCCGCCGCTACCGCCGTTGGACCACCACCACGAACCCCATCTAGAATGCAGAAACCAAACAATAACCCCCATCGGCAAACAAGCCCACCAACCTTTTTATGAAAGGGGGGAGGGGGAACCAATCCCTAGAAGGAAAAATCCCATCCACAAACTCATTCAATTGCCGTTAAAGTAGTAGCCCTCAGATCCCATCTCCGGCCACCACGCCCAACACCTCCGAGCAATCCAACAACAAACAACCCCAATTCTGGCAACTTTCTATCCAACGAACCTTGTCATCCTAACTTAATTCCTAACCCAATCACGATCAGTCCCAACAGCCACCACTTGTCCATAGCCCATCGCCGAAATCGAACGATGTCGGGGCAGTGGCGGAGCCATGATTTTACTTCAGGGGATGCTAAACATATATTGGAGTCACTAATTTTTTATAAGTAAAATAGTACACAAGAATATAGTGCTGCACTTTTTAATATTACAAAAATACAAACATACTAAAAAAACATCTGAAATGTCTTATTAAGTTTCATCAGAGCCACTAAAGAATCTTTTATAAATTTTCTAAATTCATAAACCCTGATTCTAAAGCATTTTCTAAATTTGATAAACCCGGATTCTAAGAAGTCCATATAATTATATACTTTAATACTTATATTTCCTATATATTCATGCATCTACTGAAATACATGCGCAATGACAAAAAAGCTGTAAGACAATTTGAAACATGGGCAATGACAAAAAACATTGTTTAGATTGCCAGAGTCAGCGAATGGACAATCACATGGAGGAAATAACCTCTAGTCAGTACAGAGTTAACACACTCACACAAGCGAGACTCAAATAAACCATATTCCAAGCACAGAGTTAATCAAGTTGCTGCCACACGATGAACGTTATTAGGACAGCAACTGGGATTTGGAAAAGCAACAAAGATTAATCAAAGACTTGAAGGAATTTCAATCGATAATCTAAAATACTCAATTAACAATTGTAAATGCTCAATCAACAATCTAAATGCTCAATTCGGAAAGCAATTCATCAATTAACACTCTGAAAATGCGTACTTGAATCGCCGGTCACCAGTCGTCGTCGCGACAGTGGGTTCTGGGCTGGTGGAGTCCTTGCCTCGCCGTCGCCACTCGTCGGTCATAGATCCTTCCAGATCTGAACAGAAGAAGACTTCCCTTCGTTCCACTCACCGTCTTCATCCACGGCTCCACTCTGACCATTCGTTCCAGATCCCAACAGAGAAAGTCGACTGAAGGAGGTGGTGTTTGCGGTCGGGAGTGGTGTCTGCCGTCAGAAGTGGTGTTTGCCATCGCTCGTTTGCCGTTTGGGAGAGGGTGAGAAACCGTGAGGACAAGGCGCAGAGAGAGAGAGAGAGAGAGAGTTGCAGACCGGGTGAAACGTAATTTTTTTTTCCTGGAAGTTGAGGGGGCACATTAGCCCCCCCTCGTACAAGTATAGCTCCGCCACTGCGTCGGGGATCAATTAACGACCGTCGATGGCACCACCGCAAACCTAAAGAGAAAATAACCGAACCACAACAACCAAAAACCACACAACAGGATGAGAACTACACTACCACACCACCACACACCAGAGTAATCTGACAGTGGCGGCGGAACAAGCATGTGGATACCCATTAACCTCCCCCCCACCCCACCAGCAATTCCTCTCCCTGTATAAACCAATCTGGGAATGAAGCGACCAATCGCCGCCGGCAAAGATCCGGCTACCCTGGAAGACTTGGTTCATTGTGTTTTTTTGTTGTAGTAAAGGTTGTAATTTTTATTTCCTGTAAAATTGTCCAAAGATTGAGAACGGTATGTCGAAAAATGAGATGGCTACAATGTGTCCAGCTATACCTTTTTTAGAGGTTACAAAAAAAAGCTAATGACTTGCTTGATTGTGTTTAGCAGTGATAGTTACTAGTGAGAGTTAAAAGAGTTAAATACAAGACATCCGAGTTATTATCATGCCTTCTCCTTCTCGACCGCGTCTAACCCCATGAGTTTCCCTAATTCAATATCAGACTCAGAAGTATGTTACAACTTTGATGTTGCCATAGCCGATTTGCATTCAACTGTACCTTACTACATAGTGTCCAGCGTTCTAAGTAAAAGAAAAACTCGTCACTCACTCGGTGATTTCGACTCCAAAACAATGTGAAGATATTGTAGTACATGCAACTGGCAACATACCCCCTTTATAAGCATGTAAGGGGATTCAAGTCCAATCTACCGCATGAATTAGAAGCAAATTCGAAATGAATTTGCAGCGCTTTGACCATGAAACATATATGAAACATGCCATATTACGATGCCCAGAATAATTGCATATATGCATATGCAACTTCAGACTCAATGATGTTGATAAAGTCAATGGTAGAAACTAATAAAAGCATAAGATTTTAAAAGTGGAGTAACATTTATAGGATATTAGCCACGCATATTGTCTGGTTCACAAACATGGATTTATTTTCAATATTCACTTCATTACAGGAGCTGCTTATCCACATTGTTCTACAGCTGAGCAGAGTTGTTCGCAATGGCACCTGCATCAATGAGCATGGGAACAAGCTTGCCTTCGCGATGCTTTTCCAAAACCACTGCGCACACCAAGGAGCGAAATTAGTACATTGAGCAAGAGTGTTGGCCAACTCTAACAGTGATAAAGCAGCAGTGATTAACTGGTCTTACCATCAGAACCACCAACGTGTTTCCCACCGATAAAAACATTCGGTACGGTGCTCTGCCCTGTCCACTGAGCTAGAGCCGCTTGCATTTCACTTCCATCACCTGCGCACAAATGATTAACACAAGTACCTCAAATCTGAGGTGAACGATGGCTAAAGTACCATTTAACATCTCTTACGGGGCACACCACAAATCAGTGAACACACACTTACCTTCTTCGTCCAATTCAATGACTTTGTAACTTGCACCTAGCTGGGAGAACAGTTGCTTGACCCTCTCGCAATAACCACAGTAAGTTTTACTGAAGTAGGGAAGTTCATTAGAACCACGGTAAGAAGAGACTTTTAGGGTAAACGTATATCAGCAAATCAAAGTTTGAGGAAACGAAATTGCAGCAAACTTGTTATATGAGGCACCATCTGGATTTATTGAGATCAAGAGTAACTCGAGTAATGCATGGGAAACCACAGTGTAAGAAGCTATATTACCGCTTGCAACATGCTCAACTTCCGATTAGACATGCGATGCAGCCAGCTAATCGCGAAAGGAATAATTATCCATACTGGTCTTCTATGCGCTACAACTCCAGAGACTACTCGTCTACTGCCACCTATGGCTACACAAAGGCCTTCATCTCTAAATACACAAAGGCCTTTATCTGTGTTAAGTTACCACTTGCTCTAAAAGCTTAAGCTTTTAAGAGAATGTGCCCAACAATGTATATCATGCTCTAACAACCGATTGCTTCAACATATGAGTGCTGATTTTCACACGGTGTCTTAAATTGGAGGAAGCACAAAGCTAATTTACACTAAAGAAGTCTTGTCATCGAACTAGATTAGGCATAGCATCTTAGAGAACATCCTATGGAAATTTGGCCCGATATGTTTTTTCTTTTCCTATGCATGCGTTTACTTTTTCCTTCTCTTCCCCTTAGTTTTAGAGTTCAAAACTAGTAATTCTGCGAAGGAACATCCATATAGTCCAGACCAAAGTTGCTATGCTGCGATCAGAAGTATACCTAAACTCAGAAAGAATGGCCTCTGAGTAAAAGCTACAACCTACAACCGTTCCTTTTCAAACATCGAAGAACTGCATAATGATCACTACATAAACGACGACAGGGAATAACAAACTCTTGCTTGCTGAACTAAAAAACAAAAAAGAATAGTAAGAACCAATAGAGTCACTGTTAACTTGAATCCCTTCTCAGTTGTATTATGCTCATCTCAGTTGTCCACTATAACATGTTTACCATTTTCAATCACTGATAAACCAAAAGATAAACGTCCAAGAGTGGGTTAAGTAAAAATTTGGAAAAGGAGCAGTTAGGATACAACTACAGTCCACAAGAACTTGGTTAGGTCCTTCCTATGAAGGTTACCCATGAAGGTGTCAAAAATCCAATATTTCACGATTCTAACTGTCAAATTTTGCAATATTTTGAATTTACTTATTAAAGAGAGCATGTAACCACAAAGAACAAATCATGATTCTCGGCCAAGCCTACAGCCAATGCAGGCATTGCTTTCTGCTTGGTTGGTTCGACCACCCAAAGCATATTTTGGCAAGGATATCATAGCCCTATCACCAAGTCAAATCATGACATTTACCAAAGCAAAACCTGTTTTGAGTGGTTGTACTACTTACTTGAGAATGTTGTACTCTGTTTTGGCAGAAGCACATTTGACAATAGGCCGCCCTGCCACAGGGGATTGATAACTGCACCCACCATCTGTGGGTGAAATCAAGCAACACTACTCTAATACTCCCCCTGTCCCTCGTAAATCTCATAAATTGATCATATTTCCTTTTACACTTTTTTTATTCAATTTCTCTCTCCACATTTAACTTTCCGTTAACTCATTTTCTCTGCCCGGCCCGCTTTTTTATTCTTTTTTATTTTATTTCTCTCTCCATATTTAACACTCCACCAACTAATTTTTTCTGTCCTGGTCCACTCTCTTCCCCCATCTCTCTAAAGGGTGTAAAACAGAAAACACAATATATAACCTAAATCCTTAATATGCATGCTAAGTCAAACTTGATCGAATTATCAGGATAGTGGGAGTACTTCTTTAATTTAATTCTTTAGCGACACTCTTTCACTTTAGCGACAGAAGTGAAGAGTATTATCGTAAACTAAAAGCTACTAACATAGTTTAAACTGCAGCATCTTTTTGGAGAAATGCTATTTCCGCTCCTCATATGCTTCTTTTCTTTACCCCTTTTTGGTGCAAAAAGTGTACAACGATGATAAGTGTTTTTGGGTGTAAAAAGGAGGCGAATTTGCACCGACTAGCGGTGGAAGAACATCAATCGCCAATCGTTAAACCAGCAAGAAAGATCTGACCACATGAGTCATAGCAGTTGCCAAAAGGCGTAAATTCACAGCAGGGAAGCTATATTAGCTATTTCACATATAGGGTCATAAGAGAGATTGATCAGCTAGATAGAGATGGAAAGGGAGACCTGAAGACGACGACGGGATTTGAGGAAACGATCTGCTTGGCCTTGGCAAGAGCCATTTCGATCTCTTCTTTGCTCTTTGTGCTTGAACTGAAAATCGAACCCATTTTGCCCCTTGTGTCCTCTGTGGCTACATATACACTTGCCTATCGGCCAGATATATAGGGAGGTAACAGGTGTTGGAAACGGGCATCTGCTTCGTGTTTGGAGGTGGCACAGGTGTCGTCGCCACCGTCTAAAGCCGCCCTTCTTCCCCAGGCGAACCTTAGCCTTTATTCGCTTTGTTTCTTTCTTTGGCTTTGTTTTATCATGGGGGTATCTGGAATTAAATTAAGTGTAGCCACCTCATCAGCAATTCGTAAATAATTTTATTACAAGCGACATCTCGTATTAATATATGCGTTGTTGGTTCGTGAAACATGTTATTGTGGGTGACATCCCGTATTCACATATGCATCACGATATTCATCACAGTGACTCATCTCATAAATCGTACATTCTTGACCACTATAGTACTAATCGCACGATTGCTTTCTAGTTTAACACTCTTAAGAATCTGTGCTTGCACTCAAGCTTGATACATCATTTTCTATGGTATATACTCCACAAGAAAGGCTATTGCTGGAAGGAACCATCTTGCTTGAATCATTGAGAAAGAGTCTATCGATTAATAATTCATGGGGATTTATATTAATGGAATCTGAATCCAAGAGTTAAGCCATGCGCATCACTTTCAGGGCTGCTATTTGAAGAAATTGTTCTTGCTAGAAAAGGGGCCTTTTGGGAAAAATTCTTACAGCAAAAGGACATGTAATGTAGGGGAGAATAATGACTAACAAATAATAATCCTTTAATTAACTATAATAATCCTGACTAACAAATAAACATTATCGGGCGGATAATGGGTTCACCGACTCAATTTATTAATAACATCCTTCAAACACCAAGCTTTACATTGCATCACACCAAGCTTTACATTGCATAAAAGTATAGACCAGCATTACATATAACTTTTAACAGCCCATCATGTTATGTCTGTAGGTTGGACTACAGGGCCCTCATTCCAACATTGTCTACGATATCACTTGACTGAAGAGACCACCAAAATATGCAACATGTAGTTCTGTTGATGATAACTGATGAAGACTTGAAGAGCTAATGAGCTTGGAAGAACTTACATTTCCGCAATTGTCATGTCTTGATCACTTGGATCAGAAATGGCTTCTAAATCTTTGTGAAGCCCTTCTGGCTTTGATTGGAAATCTGTTGACGAGGTTAGAGATGAGCTCCCAATCCTCTTACCACCGTAGAACTCGCTCGGCGCAACGCGACTGGTTGAAGGATCGTTTTGATCTCCCGTTCCTTCTTCACTAAGGCTAGCCATTGCTATTTTGCTTGGTTGTTTCTGCCGTGGTATATCCATCGACCCTGAGCTTCTACTACCAGAGCTCCTGTTCCTGCCACCGCTTCTACTACCAGAGCTCCTGTTCCTGTCACCGCTTCTACTACCAGAGCTCCTGTTCCTGTCACCAGAAGAAGCGACATCCCCTGCTTCTCCATCCCTGCGGTTGTTCATCGGGAAGCTGCTATCCAAGTTCATCAAATTTTCCGGAGTGAAAAAGAGAAGAAATCCCATCGAAGCTGCTTTCAAACCAAACAAGAAAGAGCCCTTAGCAGGGTCCAACTGCTTTGTCTGTCTATACAACGAATACAATTCGTTGATCATCTGGGCCAAAAACATTAATGAGAACAAGAAAAGCATAAAGATCCCTATTTTCTTCTGGTCCCCAGCTGAAGACTCTTTCTCCAAGAGAACTAAACAAGTGGCAAGAATTCCCAGTTCACTTGAAACTGATACTATCTCAACGAGCTGAACCCTTTTCTTAACAAAAGGCTTGTTAAGCACCATAAGGAAGAGCTGAAAAGAGGTGATGCAGAGTAATATGATTGTAGGAGTTCTAGAATACGTGTTACCCATTTTTTTGGCACCAACTACAATTCCAAGAGAGACCCGTCTTATGGATTCAAGCGATGTGTAGTACACTCGAAGAATTCCAAACAGCTTTTGGATGAAGGGTTGGACCCGTCTTATGGATTCAAGTGATGTGTAGAACACTCGAAGAATTCCAAACAGCTTTTGGATAAAGGGTGCCTCCGCATCTTCAGTTTCGTTGTCCAAGTCAATGGTTCCATCACTGCGTTTCTGGGGAGTTTCTCCTGAAACTTGAGAGCGCAAGTAGTTTGGGGCCCCCCTTAGATCCTGCATCAATGGTTCTTTCACTGCGTTTCTGGGGAGTTTGTCCAAGTCAATGGTTCTGTCACCGCGTTTCTGGGGAGTTTGTCCTGAAACCTGAGAGTGCATGTAGTTTAGGGGCCCCCTTAGATCCTGCGTCAATGCTTCTATCACTGGGTTTATGGGGAGTTTGTCCAAGTCCATGGTTCCATCACTGCGGTTCTGGGGAGTTTCTCCTAAAACCTGAGAGCGCATGTAGTTTGGGGCCCCTCTTAGATCCTGCGTCAATGGTTCTATCACTGCGTTTATGGGGAGTTTGTCCAAGTCCATGGTTCCATCACTGCAGTTCTGGGGAGTTTCTCCTGAAGCCTGAGAGCGCATGTAGTTTGTGGGGCCCCTTAGATCCTGCATCAATGGTTCTATCACTGCGTTTCTGGGGAGTTTGTCCAAGTCAATGGTTCTGTCACTGCGTTTCTGGGGAGTTTCTCCTGAAACCTGAGAGCGCATGTAGTTTGGGGGGCCCTTTAGATCCTGCGTCAATGCTTCTATCATTGGGTTTATGGGGAATTTGTCCAAGTCCATGGTACCATCACTGCGGTTCTGGGAAGTTTCTCCTGAAACCTGAGAGCGCATGTAGTTTGGGCCCCCCCTTGGATCCTGCGTCAATGGTTCTATCACTGCGTTTATGGGGAGTTTGTCCAAGTCAATGGTTCCATCACTGCGTTTCTGGGGAGTTTCTCCTGAAACCTGAGAGCGCATGTAGTTTGGGACCCCCCTTAGATCCTGCGTCAATGGTTCTATCACTGCGTTTATGGGGAGTTTGTCCAAGTCAATGGTTCCATCACTGCGTTTCTGGGGAGTTTCTCCTGAAACCTGAGAGCGCATGTAGTTTGGGGCCCCCCTTAGATCCTCCGTCAATGGTTCTATCACTGCGTTTATGGGGCGTTTGTCCATGTCAATGATTCTATTACTGCGTTTCTGGGGAGTTTGTCCTGAAACCTGAGAGCGCGTGTACTTTAGGGGCCCCCTTAGATCCTCAAACAGAGGGCCTAACATGGTTAGATAGACAGAATCAGATTGCTCCTTCCACGTCCACTGTCCCCTTTCTCCAGGACCTAAAGTTGCACTAGCAATCCCTTGATACCACTGAAATTTCTGGCCCTCTTGATGTACTTCCTTATATTCTAGTAGCTTGCCAAATGTTACTCCAATGGAGAGGAATAAGAGCAAGGATAGCTGTAAGAAAGCTACAACTCCCAGTAGCAGAATGCCAACTATCGCCCCTGAAGATGAAACTCCTTCAAAAGAAAAAGGAAAAGGATAAAACATCACTCGTAAGCAGACTATGCTGGGTTCAGCTTACCTAACATTTATCATACAATAATTCAGAAAGAAAGTTTGGTCTGATACGTATTTGTAGTATAAGTTTAGCTGCTGGCTGTGTTATGCTATCAAATTCTGGTAAGAGCTAGTGGACCAATGATATTCAACGACTGTCGAATGTAAAAATGCAGGAAACTGTCTAGTTTAACACCAGCTAATACAACAAGTCAACACTTCTATACAAATAGCACTATTATAATGTGCAAGATTCTGACGAAAGGTATTAAAAAGCCATATACTAGAGAATTGACTAAAACCCTTCTAGAAATCAGATTTACATCAACTCAACACAGTGTCTTTCCTCAATCCAGCAATGCTTGATTTAAGCTCAGCGGTGACACAAGTTTGTCTGGGCGTTTTAAGCATGATATCATTGTGGGGCTCATTCTCTAACAGCTTAAGCTATTAAAGCAGATAGCTTTTTAACATGGTGAATAACGATTCCAGTCTGAAATCGTATTCTAAATGAACTTGGCAGCCAATATGTATGCCATCGCAGATGGTCGGCACAGATCGAGTCGCAAGTTCCTATATCAGTAACCTTACACTTCAAGCACTGATAATCCGTGTGCAGCATGCAACGTCTTTTACATATTATAGGAAAAAAAAGTCTCTTTAAAAATAATTTCGTTTTGCATTGAACTAGTTATATAATTAACGCTACAAACTACTAATTACAAAGTGAAAACACACTGCCATAAGTTGCTGAATGTCATTCTCTTCACATACACATGATGAACTGTTCATTCTTTAATGCGACCAGCATAAATTAAGGGGACGTACTAATCACAAATCGGACGTACCTCTAACTAGCGCTGCTGAGACATCGCAAACACAAGGTAGTGCGAGATTTATAAGAAAGATTTCAAATCTGGGAAACACTAGTGCTCCGTAATTCTTCTCATTTGCTGGTCTTCTCTGGGTGAAATTTAGTCTGGCACGGAGTAGAACATGCAACAGTACTAAGCTGCCACCAATTATCGCTAACCAAAACATGCTACCCTTGAAATCCCTCCACCTGCAAGAAATTTGATATCAATCAAGTAACTGTACAGATTCCAGCACGTGAATGCGAAGAAAATTCAAGAAGAAGAATCACCCTATGAGGCATTGTCCTCAGGTTGATCCATTCTATAAAGAATGAATGGTGTTCAAGACTTCGTTTTTTTCCCACACAAGAGGGTAATATGAAGACCCACCAAAAGGAATGACTCGCAACTCTGTTGTGCTTAGCACTATATTGTGCGAAGCAGCTGCGGAGCTAAAAATCTTGTATAAGGTGGGCACCAAGGTTTTAAAGATATCTTAATGTGTTCGGTTCAAAATTAATAAAGATGAAACTTATATTGCTGTTTTGAGAAATAAAATTTGCATACTATTTTTTGTATTTGCACTCTACTTTGGACATAAAAATCAATAAAGTACCTCTAAAATGAATAGATGTATTACTATAGATCTATCTATATCTATACATATATAAAAGCACGTATGGGCTTAAATGGCTAATCTTTTCTTTCCTCAAAGTACCCTTTTCTAATTGATATTTCCATAAAAGGTTAAGTGTTAGTAAGGGTGTTTTTGACCTATAACATTTTTTTCCATTAAATACCCTTTTAAGTTAGAGTGTTATTTAAGAATGATGCTATTTTTGACTTCTCATAGGATATAAAGCCTCTTTCCTTAAAATACCCTTAATGAGATATATATATGTTGGTTAGAATTTAAGGATTGCTTTAACTTTTGACTTAAAACTTTTTTTTTCATTAAATACCTATTTTTAATAAGAGTGTGACTAAAAAATAAGGATGTTTTTTACTTCTCATATGGTAACAAGCCTCTTTCATTAAAATATCTTTATTGAAATATATGCTTTTGTTAAAGTAAAGAGTTGTTTTGACTTTCATTTTAAAAAAAGAAACCTTATGAAAATTCTACAAAATCATTCTTGAACTCAATTTCTTTCTAATTATTGAAAAAACATTCCTATCAAACCCATTGCCTCCATTCACGTTAAAGCTAAATTAGCTTAGAGTTATTACATGTTCTCCATCATATTTGATTAAAGAAAATAACTTGTAGAGTTTTTTATAGCCCTTTTCAAGAAATGATATATCTATACATATATAAAAGCACATATGGGCTTAAATGACTAATATTTTCTTTCCTCAAAGTACCATTTTCTAATTGATATTTCCATAAAAGGTTAAGTGTTAGTAAGGGTGTTTTTGACCTTTAACATTTTTTTTCCATTAAATACCCTTTTTAAGTTAGAGTGTTATTTAAGAATGAAGCTATTTTTGACTTCTCATAGGATATAAAGCCTCTTTCCTTAAAATACCCTTAATGAGATATATATATGTTGGTTAGAATTTAAGGATTGCTTTGACTTTTGACTTAAAACTTTTTTTTTCATTAAATACCTATTTTTAATAAGAGTGTGACTAAAAAATAAGGATGTTTTTACTTCTCATATGGTAACAAGCCTCTTTCATTAAAATATCTTTATTGAAATATATGCTTTGGTTAAAGTAAAGAGTTGTTTTGACTTTCATTTTAAAAAAAGAAAAGAAAAAAGAAACCTTATGAAAATTCTACAAAATCATTCTTGAACTCAATTTCTTTCTAATTATTGAAAAAACATTCCTATCAAACCCATTGCCTCCATTCACGTTAAAGCTAAATTAGCTTAGAGTTATTACATGTTCTCCATCATATTTGATTAAAGAAAATAACTTGTAGAGTTTTTTATAGCCCTTTTCAAGAAATGATATATCTATACATATATAAAAGCACATATGGGCTTAAATGACTAATATTTTCTTTCCTTAAAGTACCATTTTCTAATTGATATTTCCATAAAAGGTTAAGTGTTAGTAAGGGTGTTTTTGACCTTTAACATTTTTTTTCCATTAAATACCCTTTTTAAGTTAGAGTGTTATTTAAGAATGAAGCTATTTTTGACTTCTCATAGGATATAAAGCCTCTTTCCTTAAAATACCCTTAATGAGATATATATATGTTGGTTAGAATTTAAGGATTGCTTTGACTTTTGACTTAAAACTTTTTTTTTATTAAATACCTATTTTTAATAAGAGTGTGACTAAAAAATAAGGATGTTTTTACTTCTCATATGGTAACAAGCCTCTTTCATTAAAATATCTTTATTGAAATATATGCTTTTGTTAGAGTAAAGAGTTGTTTTGACTTTCATTTTAAAAAAAAGAAAAGAAAAAAGAAACCTTATGAAAATTCTACAAAATCATTCTTGAACTCAATTTCTGTCTAATTATTGAAAAAACATTCCTATCAAACCCACCGCCTCCATTCACGTTAAAGCTAAATTAGCTTAGAGTTATTACATGTTATCCATCATATTTGACTAAAGAAAATAACTTGTAGAGTTTTTTATAGCCCTTTTCAAGAAATGATATATACATAAACTAAATTAAATATTTTATCAGAAACTCAATTCTTTTTAACTTTTTATTTCATATTTATATGTTGATGCGTATGCTACACATTTGAATTATTCTGCATGTATATAAATTTTAATACAAACATATTAATACATTGAAACTATTGTAAACCTGAACTTTAACTCTAGATTTTGAATGCACATGTATTGATATAAGGAAGCTGTCGTAAAACTGGAGTTTTTTAGGATTTTCTAAATTCATATGTAATCCTAAATAGAGTTAAATGGCTATTTTTTTTTTAAGATGCCCTTTTTAAACTAATGTCTTCATCCAAAATTAGTGTTGATTACGGGTGTTTTTTACCAAAAACTTTTTTCCCATTAAATGCCCATTTTGAATTAGAGTTTTGTTAAAAAAAATAAATAATAGTAAGGGTGTATTTGGCTTCTTTTAAGATATCAAGTATCTTTCCTTAAAATACCCTTACAGGAATCTATGCTTTAGTTAGAGTTGTTTTGTCTTTTAGTAAAAAAGGAAAAAAAATAAAAAAAACCTATAAAATCACCCTTGAACAGTATGTTCTTTGATTACTAAAATTTTTTTATCAAAACCTACAGCCTCCATTCACGTTAAAGCTAAATACCTCAGAGCTACTACATCTTCTCCATCAATTGCGGTTAATGAGTTAAATACCTCCGAGCTACTACAACTTGCAGAGGAAGTGTTTTCTATAGCTTTTAAGAATAAACATAATATACTTACATGAAATTGAATATTTTGTCAGAAAATTCAATCCTTTTTTAGTTTTGTATGATGTGTATGCTACAAATTTCAATAATTTTGCATCTATATGTATTTCAATGCAAACATATTCGTACATTAAAACTATTATATAACTGAAATTTAATTCTAAATTTCAATTGCAGACACATATTGGTGTAAGAAAGTTATCGTAAAAGTAGAGCTTTAGAAATTTTAAATGCATATGAATCGCTGGAGATCACTATAGTTTCAGTTCGTGGCAAGTACATAATCTTATATTCATATTAGAGTTATTGAAATACGCTTATTTGCATGACAATATATCCTTCATATGGTTATTGTCTTTCTATGATCTACTGTGTCCCGAGATATCATATATTTACATGATTATATATTATTCATATAACTATTTTCTTTGTATATTTCACTCTTACAAGTGATAGGATTAGATAAAATCCAATTGATAAATACTCTAATTTATTTCGGCTCAAATGATTAATAATTTTTTTGAGCTTAAAAACTCTCAAGTTTTGATATGCAAGGGATTAAATAACTAATTTTTTTCTCTTGAACTTTTTCAAGTTTAAAAGTTTTCTAAACAGTTTGACTTTTTAAAAGGTGAGGCTAAATTACCATCGTTTGGGCTGACTTTAAACATTTTGATGCTAAATAGGTTCACTAATGCATCTTTTAGTGACAAAAGATTATGAATATAACTAAAACGGGTAAAGATCTGGCTCTATCGTATAAAATAATCTCAAGGGATTAAAATGGCTAAACATTTTTTTATTAAAAATACCCTTTTTAGAAATAAAAGGTTTACAACAATTAAGTGTATTTTTTACTTTTAAGAAGGTGAGACTAAACTACAATTTTTTGGCTCAATATAAGTAATTTGTTGTTAAAGAGGTTAAAAGTTCACTAATGCATTTTTAAGTGACAAAAATGTGGGAGTGAACTTAATCCATTCTTCTAAATATGATGCTAAGACTCTGTTGACTTTTGAAGAAAACCCTATCAAAACATTACCTTAAAAATTATAAACTTCAAAATAACCCATGTCCCTAAGGTTAGGATGGAATTATAATAAATGACACTGAGTTTTAAAAGGTAAAGCCGAATTGATCTGTTAAAAAAAATATTTTTTTACTTATGTCATCAATACGTATTTTTTAAATGTCAATACTGCCCTCATTTTAATCTACAAGGTATATAAAATATAAAAATTTACAAATCCTAAATTTTCAAATTAGGCTTTCAATCCAAATTCTCCCCCCACTTACCACCTCACTTTCCTCGGTAAGCACTCACCCTGAAAATTGGCTTAGCCTCACCCGCCTTATCCCAACGCCGGCGAACGTCGGCCTCCACATTATCCCATCCCGTCCAAACGCCTCCACTACCATAAATATCCTCGGCAGCAACATAAACATGCAAATTTCAAAGCCGCCAAATCAATCATAAGTCTATAATATTGGTTGAGTGTGTGTGTGTGTGTGTGTGTAGGCCTGTTAACTAGAGGTGTGGTGGGTCGTGGAAGACTGATTGATGGTGATTATGGTTTGCAGAGGGTGGATTTCAAGCGATGGTGGGCTGATTGGACGCAGTGGTGGTGAAAGGCTACTCTGGTGGTGGTTAATGGCAGCGGCTACCGTAGTGTTGGGTTGACACCAAACAACGATCTTGTCCACCTTCTTCTAGATTTGGAACCCCAAATTCGCATTTTCATTTGTTGAATCGTGATGGTTTGCTACAAGTGACTGGGGTGAGAAAGTTGTGACAATTTATTGGAGTGAGAAGGCTGAAGAAAGGTGAGAAAACTGAGGAACACGATAATGGAGGGACGTGATTGTGGCTGTGGTTGTGGCCGATTGTGGGGGTGTGTGTGCGGGAGTGTGTATATGTATGTTGAAGCTAAAAAAATGTAAAGAGATGATGGTGGTGGGGCTGTATGGGGAGACGGAGAGAGACGAGAAATGACTTTTGAGGAATTGTGTTCCTATGTGATGGGCATTCTGGTCTTTTCATCTTTCAGTATTTTCGTTCAGTCAACAGACATGAGTGCTATTATTTCACTTAATGGACACGCATGCAATTTTACCCTAATCTCAAGGCCATGGGTGCAATTAAGCCTATAATTATATTTGACTGCACGCTTATTTAGGAAATGAGTTTTATTATATAAGTTTCTCATTCTATCGGAGAGAAGAGAGGGGGAAGAAAGTGGTTAAGTAAAGAGAAGTGGGTTGATGGAGGATTAAATGTGGAGAGAGAAGTCAAATAACAAAAAGTATTCATCGCTATAAGAAATGGCCATCACTGTACAGAAAAAAACAAGATGGATACTGAATGATACTGAAAATCCTAAGTGATGATATTTTGAACTTTAGTAGTGCTGCTTGTTGGAAAAAGTGTCAAAACCCTAAAAGCAAAGATAGAAAAACTGTGGAATATCATTGAAAGTTAAGCTACTAAATTTGTTGCCTAAGTAGTTTAGTTTTTTATATGTTTCCAGCTAAATCTCTTAAGTTTGCTTGATTCTTTGTTTTAAAGATACAACATTTAAGCTCCTAAGTTATTTTGTCGTACAAACTTTGTTATAGTCATAACTTCTTCCCGTTAGACACTTTCCTTTCGACAATCCTTTTCAGGTTAATTTTTGAACTTTTATTAATATCACTTTACTATAATTCAAACCTCTTCTTAATTTCACTTCCTAGACTTATATATGTGCCATCAAAACATATTATAGGAAATTATCTCAAAAAATTTTCTTTACTTTTATTACTGTACGATCAATCTTGTAATATTTCGTGAGAGTTAGATATTTGTGGAACATGTTTGAGACTAATTACAATATCAGTGTACCTTCGATAACAAGATATAATATGAAACAGTCAGGATTCTCTTTAGCGGTAACTTAATGTGACGAAAGAAATAAGTATGATAAACAGTAAAAAATATTGATGATAATTGCCGTGAAAATTTCGGGTTTGAAAGTAAGACCATGTTTAATTAGCTTTTCATATTTCGAGTATTTGATTAGTAGTTAACAACTGATTTATTGTTATAGTTTAATTATAATAGTCATATTGATTAATTTCGATTGTGTTTTTCACCAAGATTCATAATACTTTTATTTCAAATTACTATATAATGTGCAAAGCACGTGATCCTTACTAGTAGTAACAAAAGTAAAAAAAAAAAAAAAAAAAGTGTTAGAATTTCTTGAATGTTATTTAGTAGGAATGATTTTGTGTATATCCAAAAAGAACAATGGCTTCAAAAAAAAAATTAAAATCTATAAATTTTTGCAGGGGAACCAATATAACAAAACCATTAACATAAGACTCATAGTACTTCATGCCAAAGGGTGGAGGTGGGCACGTGCCCACTGTGCCACCCCCTTCCCTCCGCCACTGGTGCGAAGAGATTTGGGACTGGAGAAGCTTTTTGGGTGGAAAGAATGACTTGTATGAAATTGGAAAACGCAGAGCATGAGATATCCAAACACTTACCCATTTGAGTAATTTGGATCCCATCTAGATTCAGGTTCCCGTTTGATATTTTGGCTCTGCTAGTCAAAATGCATACTATCAGGAAAAGGAATAATAGACGCAAAACAAATTCAAGAAATACTGGGGGCTTCTGACCTTAAAATTTGATATGTATTCCTTTGGAGAAAGAGGCGACCTATATACAGAACCAACCATATCCATGTTCTCTCTTTGTGGTTGCAGCGTCTCAATAATTCCTGAATCATTAACCTTTGAACCATTTGAATAAGGATTCATCTTGGATGGATCAATGTGCCCTGTTGCCCATGGAAGGCTTAAGGAGGGAATACTCCACTGTAAACCTCTAGCAAATTCAGAGTACTCAACTGGCAGGGGAACAGCCAGCTGCCTCGACAGTGCAAATATCTGAATGTGGCTTGCAATTCGCTGCACCGCAACAAAACAAAAGAGGCAGAAATTGTTTAATGAGTACTACGGGGCAGTTAAGTACTTGCTTTGAGTTCAACTGTTCTAAATTACTGTATAATTCTTCATAAGTACGTGGAATCTTGACCCTTCAAAACCAAATAGTTCTACAACTTCAACAATCTTTTGCATCAGCGGCAGCCAGGTAGGGTCTGATATTATATCGACTCAAAGATGCAGTTACAAGTTATTTTAACTTAGCTCATAAGAGGTCGTGAAGTAGTTGGCTAGTTGCATAAAAGCGTAACTCCTCACCCCTAGAAAACAGCGCAAAAAGGAAATGAAAAGAATAACGTAGTAGCTTACAAAAAGGTTCCTTGCAGGATCAGTCACCAATGGAGAAGACCGTCTTGATAAATCCCCCACCGCCAGAAGGCTTGAAGTTGAAACAGTCAGTAGGCCTGCAACTGAAGCTGTGGCAACAAAAGCAGCAGTAGCAGAAGAGGAAAGCACCGATGATATCACTGGTACATCATCTGCAAATTGTTTTCTGCCCAGATTAGAAATTAAATTTGAAAATAAAGTTATCTTCTTCAAGGATTTCAATATCATAGACATACTAAAGCAAACGAGGCATTTAGAAGCAGAAAGATAAGATCCTCACAGTGTTTCACTAGCAAAAAATTGGATGCGAGATTTTTGTTTCCAGCTACATCTTCAGTTATGTTTTCAGGAATATTGATGGATAACTCATCATCTGCTTCGATCTCAACAGTGTATATTCCCTTACTTTCTTCAAACCTGAAAGAAAGCACAACAGGAGAACCAGAACATATGCTAGCACAAAGGGGTTGCCCAGCTAATGCTGCCCGAGTTCGATGATAGTTTAAAAGCAGAGATAGGTAACATCATCAACATGCACACTCCGACAGGCAATGCCGCGCATGTATCTCATGCGTCAATAGCACAGACATCACGACAACATCAACAGAAAACTCCATATTAATGACATCTAGGACATGAGTGCATTTTCATGTCATCATAGACACAGAGAGCAGGCAATGTGACACTTACAGGCGTTTATGTATTCACATTTATGCCAAATAAATAAACTACAGAACTCTTACCTCTGAATACGTCCTCCAGCCAAAGATATGTGGGACGAATTGAAGCCAAATACAGGCTTCATGAAATATATAAATACTAGAATAGTTTTGTGCCTTGTCCTATTTTCAGATGTTGTAATTAACCTCACAGCTGGCCTTTCAGCATCTGAAGGTTCACCGACGACATTCATGCACGAGAAAATAGATCATATCAAATATATCCTTTCCATGTAACAAGTCAAACTCCTTGTATGTAGCCTTCAAAAGACAAAGGAACGAAAGCTATAATCTTATATGAAGCAACATGTTATTTTATGCGGTCGTAATGCATACCGTAAAGGAAAGTAACTGGTGCCACAGGAGATACTGGGGTCCCCTGTCTGCTCACTACTGAATTTGAATCAAAGCTCACTGTGACAATGGCCATGCTTGTGACATTTTCAACCTGCAAGGTTGACATAGCTTTTGAGAGAGAGATAAGCATAAAACCGGAATATAGTGCTTCTAATGTATGAGCAAATCGACCTGAAAGCCGAATCTGCGATTTTGAAGGGTATCTCCACCAAGAGGAACAAGCGAGCCCTGACTTGTGTGGACGGAGTTCAAAATCTCAGTAGAAGAGTTGACAAAGGATCCGGTGAAGTATAGATACACTTTTAGGTTCTCATAGTTACTAGTTGCTTGGACTGTTCTAGTTTCACTATTAAGTTGAAACTGCCTTTCAGGTACACGAGTCGTTAAATTTACAGAAACACTTCTTCTATCTGTAGAAATCAAGCCACAAAAAGATTACCACAAGTTCAAAGAAATGAATCTAACAAAACAAACTTGTCCTATCAAAACCTCTACATAGCAGAAGTTAAATAGGCAAGAGTTGACAATATTTGATGGTTAAGAACTCATGTAACAGTTGGTAAGCTTGCTCCAGGCAAGTAATTCAAATGATATGGGCACAGTTGAGAACTGAACAATAACAGAACATCTCTGAAGAGAATAATGATAATTGCAACAAGTGAACATATAATCAGGCTCACCAAAATGTAGAAGAAAACTAGAATTCGCTGTCCGAATAAATTTGTTCCCAGCAGCATCTGTGCAGAAGTTTTTATCCATCACTAGAACCAGTCTTCCATACTGAGCACTTGAAAACGAATGGACGCTAAGAGAATATTTGAGGTTTGGCTGTAGAATGTTGAGCGTAGATGGCGATACTTGGCCACTTCCATTAACACGAAGCTGTAAAAACAATACCGAAGATTTGTAGTTACTTAAGACTGTTTACCGTATATGACACAGAAAAACTCTGACAAAGTAATGCTTTATTCCTTCAACTGTGTAAGTTGAAGCATCTAAAATGACCGGTAAGAATCACGTGCTTTGCACGTAGACGTAGTGATTCGAAATACAAAGGTTATAGACTTTAATAAAAAAACATAATTGAACATCATTAGTACGATTATTTTAATTAAATTACAATAAATGTATTGATTATAAATTGCTAATCAAAGACTCGAAGCAGGTAAAGTTCATTGAAAAAAACATGGTCTTCCTTCCAAATGCGAATTGCTAATATCAATTACCATCAATATTTGTTACTACTATTTATCATACTTGTTTCTTTTGTCACATAAAGTTACTATTAAAGAGAATCCTGACTGTTTCATTTTATACCTTGTTACCCAAGTTACGATGACATAATAATCAGTTTCAAACATCTTCCACAAATACGTAATTATCACCAAATACTATAAGTATGGCATTACAATAATAAAAGTAAAGAAAGTGGTCTAAAGACAATTTGACGCACATAAAACGTAATCTGAAGTGTATATATTGGAGTTGTTCACTTTCTACTAATGCATTTCTATGGCACGTATATAAATCTAAGAAGTGAAATCGAGAAAAAATTTGAATTATAAATGAGTAATATTAATAGAAGTTCAAAATTTGTAGCCCTAAGAATATTTTTAAAAGTAAAATATATTTTTGACCGGAAAGAGCTATGATCAATAATTGTATAACAAAAGTTATAAAATGGAAGGAGTTAATTAGGAGCTTAATGTTGTATTATTGAAACCAAGAATCAAATAAACCCAAGAGATCTAACATGGTACATATAAAAACTTACTTGCTTGGGCAACAAATCTAATAGCTGGCTATAACTTTCAAGGATCTTCCTAAATTTTCTACCGTTCATTTTTTAATTTTTTGCCGTTTTTCCTCTAAGCATCTCTATTAAAGTTGAAAATGTTATCATATAGAACTTTTGGTATCATTAGTTATCCATCTTGTTTCTTTCTGTAAATTTGATGTCGTTTCTTGCAGGATAGATCATTGGGGCTCAAAAAGCAACTCCCGCCCCCCAACTTTATTTTTGCAATGATCTAATGCTAATATAAGTAATTTTTATGTATCTCTTATTTGAAAATTGAACTACATAGCAGGTTCTTTTTCAATTTTTTCTATCTTAAGTTTCAAATTTCAAGTACAAATTGTCTAAAGTAACGCTCAATCTTAGTGTTATCTTCTTTTATTCCTGCAACCAGTCTAAGTTACTTTAAACCTCACTTGATAGTGTACTCTTAAGCTCTATTTTTTTTAAAACTTAACGTGGCCTTGTTGATCTTAGTAGTACATAAATTATATGTATAATTTTGCATGTAATTTAGCATATATTTGGTACACATTTTTATTTTTAGCACGAATTTATGATAATAGCACACCTACTTATCTTAAAAGTCAATATGTATGTGTGCGAAGTCAAAAGTGTGAATTAAATGTGAGAAAATGATAATGAACGAAGTAATCTTAATATTGTTCACAAACCTAACTTTTTAACCCTGCGTACATACTCAGAATGTTTATTATACAAAAACGAACATCACAAAAGTTCATCAAAATTAGTTTTTACTCCAGATCATTCACCGAATAATAAGACCCGTATCGTCAAAATAAACAAAAAAATACTATCAATGACAATAAGATTTTGAGAGTTAAGCATAACAACCAATTATTTTATCAAATAACAAAGAACACATAAATTCATCTTAAAAGTTAAAAAATGAAGGCCTAGGCGAACATGTAAATATTTCAACTCGGTGCTATATGTGATAAATTTAAGTTTGAAGGCATATGAAAAGTTTGTATAGTACATTAGCCGGTCCACCTAAAAAAATATAAAAAAGGAACATGATAATACCTCGATTTAGGATAGGTTCTCTGCAGAGTAGACAAAGTTAAGGTGTTCTTTTTATCGACTTTGGTATAGGCAACTATTAATGGTAGATTGTAATTGGTGTTCTCTAAAGATGAGCATAAACTAACATCAAATTTATACGGTGAGGGTAAATCTGCCCCGTTTTTGGTTAAATTGATAATTTTTTCAACAGTGACAAAAAGTTACTTAAAATTTAACAAAAGAAACTCAAATTTAGCCTCACCCTTATAAAATTCAAAAACATCCCTTATTGTCTGTAAACCTTATAAACTTAAAAAGGCTTTTTATTTCTTAAAAAATGTTTAGCAATTTAACCTATTGGGATCATTTTTATAAGGTGGGATCATTTTTATATGGTGAGGCTAGATCTACAACCTTGTTGGTTAAATTCATACTCCTTTATCACTAAAAGATGCGTTAGTTATTCCCTTGTGTTTGTACACCCTATAAATTAAAAAGGCGTATTTTTAAGGGAAAAAAAAGGTTTAGCCATTAAGTCCCTTGGGATATTTTTATACATTGGGGCTAGATCCACACTATTTTGGTTAAAGTCATGCTCTTTTGTCACTAAAATTTACATTAGTGATCTTTTGAGCTATTTAGCGACAAAGTATTTAAATTTAGCAAAAAGTCTTTTAATTTAGCCTCACATTTAAGCACCCTTAATTTTTTGAAACCTTTTAAACTTAAAAAGGATATTTGAAGGAAAAAAAAATTGTAACTATTTAACTCTTTGCATATCAAAGTTTGAGAGTTTTCAAGAGAAAAGAAAGAAAGAAAAGAAAATCATTAATCATTTGAGCGTTGGAGTCTTTACCGATTGGGTTTTACCTAACACTATTACCTCCATGATTCAATACTACAACCATAGAAGAACATATTATCACGATAATATTTGAAGAAAATATAATTATTAGGAGCAGAATGATATGATATAGCAATTGTTAAAAGTCATATTGCATGTGCACTACAATAATTCTAGGAAATTCCAGTTTTAAGAAAGTTGTCTTAGACTAATATGTAGGCTATTTAAAACCTAGAATTAAACTTAAGTTTTACGATAGTTTCTAAATATACTAATGTCTCTATTTAAATCTAGATACATGCATAATAATTTAAATATGTAGCTTTGTAATTAAATACAAGTATGAAAAAATTAAAAAGATTGAATTTTGGACAAAATACTCAATTTAGTTTAAATTAATATATTGCATTTCGCCAAAAAGGTGACTGAAAACTCTGTCATCCCCGCAAGTTGTTTCTTTGATCAAATTAGATGTAGAAGATGTAGCAGCTAAGATACTCTTTATTGTGAGTGGAGGTAGGTTTTGATTGGGTTTTCTAAGTAAAAACAAAGAGTGTAGGAGTGCAAAGGTTATTTTATAGGATTTTCATAGGTTTTTTTTTCTTCTTTTAAGTAAATGTTAAAACAACCCTTAACTCTAATAAGAATATTCTTTTCGGTAAGTGTAGTTTAAAGAAAGAGACTTGATATCTTAGGAGAAGTAAAAAATACCCTTATTTTTTTCGTAATGTCAAAACAATCCTTAACTTTAATAAGAATAGATGTTTTAATAAGTATAATTTAATGAAAGACGTTTAACATGAGATTTCAAAAACACCCTTAATTTTTAATAACACTCTACTTTAAAAAGAGCATTTTATGAAAATGAAAATTTTAAGCCAAAAGCAACCCTAATCACCCCTAACCTTTCATGAAGAGTCCAATTAAATAAGGATACTTTAAGAAAGAAAAAAAAGATTACCGATTTAATTTCATCAATCCATATATTATATATATATATATATATATATATATGGGGAAAGCGAATATGTTGCTAGCCTTAGGCAAGTTGCCTAAGGCTAGCGGCTAAAACGACGTAGTTTTACACAATTTTTATAATTCTTTTTTTTTCCTTGTTTTTTCTCTCTTTCTCTCATTTCTCAGATATGCACACACACCAACAATTGGCCCATTGCCGGCCACCACCGTCGCCCGCCAGCCTCCACACCGGCCACTTCAATCTGCCGCCTCCGTCGCCGGCCGTCTTCTGTCATGGCTGTCAACATGCAAGCCCTGAACAAGTGAGTCCTTTTGCCGCCCCAAATCCCGTCTTCAACCCGTCGCCGCCCCAAATCGCTGGCACTAACCCGTTGCCACCCCATCGCCGGCGACACTCAATCTCCACCGCCCACACCATAAACAACCAGTAAGTCACCATCTCACACAACCGTCGTCGCTGCCTGCCCTCACTCATCTCCCCACCGCTGCTCCTTCGCCGGCGACAATCACCTTCGAACCCAACCCTATCTATAACCCCAACTCCGCACCCACATCAGCCGCCACCACCACCAACCTCCGTCAACCACCACACTGCTCCATCACCGCCGCACAGAAACCAACCACCATTCATCGGACAAGCCAAACACAGGTCCTCTTCTAAATTTTAGAATTTTAAAAAAGGATTCATTAATTTTGAATTAAAAATTTTCAATTGGATATACTTCGATTTAATCGTCAGCGAATTTCTCAATTGGGTGGTCTACTGTAGCGGTCAGTGTGTGTTGCCGGCATCGGAAGTTGGCGATTGGGCAAGGTGTGGCTGCTTCTGTGATGTCGGAAGAAAGAGGGCCAACAGTGGTGGGTTTCCGTATGGTGGCAGTTGTTTGTCATGGTAGGGGTGGTGGGTCGCCGGCGATGGAGGCCGTTAAAAGACGGAGGACAGTCGGTGATAGGGACGGAGGCCGCAGATGGAAGTGGCACAATCTATAGGATCAGCAGAGGCGTGGGTCTCTGCAAATTGAAGGTTGTTTGTGTGGTGAGGGTGGTGCGTCATCGGTGTGGAGTTGGCCGTCAACAATGGCTGATGATGGGATGATTGTGGGCAGATCTGAATATAAGAGAGTGAGAGAGAGAGAGAGAGAGAGAGAGAGAGAGAGAGTGACGGGGAGAGAGAAAAACAGAAAAAAGAAGAGTTAAAGAAGCTGTGTAAAACTACGTCGTTTTAGCCGCTAGCCTTAGGCAACTTGCCTAAGGCTAGCAACATATTCGCTTTCCATATATATATATATATATATATACAGGGAGCTGATCCGTTGATAGCGCTAGTAAAATAGGATAAGTTGCAAATGCGATCTAGCCGTCCAAGGGCGATCTGTGGACGGTCTAGATCTTTTTTTTTTTTTTTTTTTGCGTTTTTTTAAGTCCATCCGCTACATTATGTAGCAGACAATTTTTTAACAAAATACCCTCTAATTTGAGGCAGCGCCCATCCGCTACATAATGTAGCGGACAATTGAAGCACTACTTTTCTGATTTTTTTCCTCTTTTTCTCTGTCCTTTCTTTCTTTAATGTTCTGACACTCTCTCTCTCTCTCCCATCAATTTTCTGACTATCTCTCTGACTCTCTCTCTCTGCTTGAGGGGCACAGTATGGTACAATGCATCCGCTACATTATGTAGCGGATGGATGGCTTACTCTTTCCCCATATTTCTCTCTCTCTCTCTCTCACTCTCTTGTCCCCGTCTGTATTGACGTGTCGCGCAAAAAAGGATTCCCAATAAATCCTTGGGTGCAACCTAAGTAGGTTGGGAATAACCAGAAAAGCAACAACTCATAGGATACTATAATTGGTACGCAGTCCGTAAACAAGGAATACATCAAGTGATTAAGAACTTCAAAGGTCATGATTTCCGGTCCAACCAACATCTACTTACCTTGCAGGCATTGACAGCGGCTTTAGAATAGTTGAAACCAGGAAAGAAACCAACCCATATGATACTATAATTGGTATGCAGTCAGAAAACAAGGAATACATCAAATGATTAAGAAGTTCAAAGTCTATGATTTCCAGTCCAACATCTACTTACGTTGCAGGCATCGACAGAGGCACATCTAAAACCACCTCCACCAGCACAGGGCTTGCTGAATAATATGCTCACAGTAACATAAGGAGCACTTGTGAAGGGCGTGGCAGCTGTAACATATGCTGTAGGGGGAACCGTGTCTGCAAGGATATGGCATGACAGAGCTCAGAAAGAAAATTACAAGAATAAAAATCAACTTCCAACCCGTTAATTTTGAGAGTTAAGACAGATATGCTCATGCCCACACGCCTAAAAATTCAGTGTGTAAGAGATTTTGTAAGTTTCACTGGGGATGTATATAGTGGCAGCAGCACCAGAAGGAAGATAAGAGGGAAAAGCAAATCTAATGATCTTCCGTTTTATGATTTCGTATAAACAACGATTACAAAGAGATCTATGTATTCATGTTAGATGCATTCTGACCAACTTAAAAAACAACATTACTTTCGAGTTAACACTGACAAAATTAGGCAGCAGAAAAGTGTTACGAACAAATGCCCTGTAGAAAATAATAATGCGAAGAACACACGAGGGATGAAGGATGGGATCTTAACCAACAGTCCAGCTATAGTTAGCGCATCCAAGTGATCCGTTTGCGCACACCTCGAATGTATGATTTCCATCCTGCAATCCCGTGTAAGAAATTTCTCCAGCATCACATTCTGAAGTTATGCCACAATCCAGCTGCATGAACAGTGCGAATGTGACTTATAGTCAAGAAAGTGTTTGGAATGGTCATTATAACATAAAGATAACCAAACAACAGCCAAACAAAATCAAGGAGGGAAAAGATACAGTTTCTGCATCTTAGAAAACTTGAAACTAAGAGCATGTTTGAAATCCATTTCGGCTTTCGGTTATTGTTTTAAAAAAACTGAAAGTCAAAACCTCTTCTTTTTAAAAAAAAAATTTAAATCAAAACCTCTTTGAGTTTTCTTTTTGTTTATAAAACTGATGGGTTGTTTAATACAAATTTGTATAATTGGTTTTTACTTTTGTTTTGTTTTTTTCCATTTTTTTTCGCTATTCTCTTTTCTACTTTTCCCCTGTCCTCTTTTCTTTCATTTTTCAATACTTGAGAGCTTCTTCTGAACTTCAATGTTCAACAATCAGAAATATCCCCACCACGACCAACACATTTTCTCTGCCTTCATCCAACGATTGATATGGTAGTAACACGCTAACTTGCGAATTAAGGCTTCATTGGGTGAATGGTTTGATCGGTTTAGAATTTAACTACATAAATCGAAGATACTAGGGCTAATCCCTCGATGGATGAAATCTTTTAGTGGTGTTTGTTGTAAAAAAAAATGGTGGTCGGTATTAGCGGTGGTGCCGTGGTGTTAACCGATGTTAGGGGGTTTGGTGCTCAGCATTATTGATGGGTGGTGGTGGTTATCAGTAGCTATAATGGTTGGCGGTGTTCGTGGGTGTTGGTCACTAGTGGTGGTGGCAACGGTCAGTGGCGGCTATGGTAGTTGGCGATGTTGGCAAGTTTGGTGTTCATGTGTGTTGATCAGTGGTGGTGGCAGATCGACAATAAATACCTGTGGTGATTGACAGTATTTGTAGTTTGGTGTTCAAGTGTGTTGATCAATGGTGGTGGCAGATGGACGATAAATGACTGTGGTGATGGCAGTGTTTATAATTTGGTGTTCGGGTGTGCTGGTCATTGGTGGTGGCGGCGGCGGTCAATGGCTATGGTGTTTGACAATGTTGGTAGTTTGGTGTTCTTGGGTAACAAATGTTGGTGATGAAGATTGAAGGGAAGAATAAACACAAAATACTTCTGACAAAAGTTAAAAGGTGGATTAAAAAAAAATAAAAACTTCAAAATTGAGTTTTAAAAAACTATCGTATTTTAAAAACTAGTTTATAAAACTGAAGAAAAAACAATTAAAATTGTCTGTCAAAAGACAATAATTTTTTTCAAAAATGAACAATAATAACCGTTAAGAACCAACCTTGCAATGTGTGGCACGGTTTGTGCAAGTCTCCTCAAGAACTTTGAAATTGAATGTAGCTGAGTTTAGATTTGAGATTGATTTGGGGGTCTTCAATATCTTCACAGAGACCTCTGTACCATCACAGTAAGCTGCTTTCATGCATAAACCCACAAAAACCCAGCACAACCATGAAGGTTTCTTCAAACCCATTTCCTTTAAACCGCCAGATTGCATCAGAATTAGCATTTGGGTTTGTTCAAAAGGCTCTGGTGTTTATGTTAGTAGGCCTAATTTAGAGCACAGATACTTGGAGGATTGGGCGTAGTCTGCTGGAACCAGCGGTGAAGAATGTGGCAAGGAGAGAGAGACAGAGAGGTGAGTGTAAATCATTGAGGGAAAGCGAGAGAATTAAATAAGTGGTAGGCGGTTGACGAGGAATCACGTGATACTGACAGTAACACGAATGCACTTTAGCTTTGGAACAGAGACGAGAGAGAGTTTTCGAGGTGATACAGAAACATCATTTATGATTATGATTATGATTTGACACTTAATTTTATGCTTCCAAACACTAGTTGTAAAAGATGGACCGACGAAGTTAGAACAGGGGACAGGCACATCAATACAGTATTATTATGTTTTTTAAAAACTTCATTACGATCTTTGGCTTTTCAAAAATTGTGATTTGTAAGTATTTAAAACAGTTATATTTGCACGCAACTTCAAGATATCTCAAGTATGGTAAAAAATGTCAGTTTGTGATTCAGTTTGCCAGAACACCCAAAGAAAGAAAGAAAAAACTATTCAGTTTGGCACGACTAGAATACGATCAATTTACTCAATCATGGGAAGAACTATAACCATTATTTTCTGAATTACTGGGAAAGAGCCCTAGCTAGAGGGTATAAGAAGTAAACTATGTTGGGTTAACTTGTTAGAAAAGAAGTAATGGTACTCTACTGTGGAGTGAGCAGCATCACTCCATATATGGAATGAGGACACTGAGGGGCTGTACGTTTACAGAATTTTGTTTTCGTTTTTATAATGATGATAAAAAATATGCATTTTTTAACGTACTTTTATCTTTTTTTTGTATTTGTTTTGGATAAAAAATCGAAACAGTACCGAATTTTTTTTTGGGTGTTTTCACTTTTTCTCGCTACTCGTATTCTCTGTGTCAGAGAATACCAAATCGTGTCTCCACTGTTCACAATTTTCTTGCCATGCCCTTTGCATCCTAGCTCCTGCTCTCTCTCTCTCTCCCCTCCATTTTCCAATGAATAACAGCTCCTCAATTCATTCTCACACCCTTCCCATATCTGTCGAAATCAACATAGAAGCTGCATCGAGATGGAATCCCGAACAGGGAAGGGGAAGGGGATGCCACACGAACATGTTAAGAAAAGGATGGCACACGAAGATTGATTTGGGGATGCATTTTTTCACCGATGGTAGGTTAATAATAAAAAAGAAAAGAAAAAGAGAAAGAGAGAATTACACGAATAGGGAAGAGGAGCTCGTGAAGGGGAAATAGAAGGGGAAAGGAAAGGGGGAGGGGGAGGGAAAGGAGATGTTACACACAGATGTGGGCCCAAGAAAGGAATCGGGTATCAATGGCGTGAAGGATGAGTTGGGGTGGGCCTTACGTGGAAAATTTTGTCAGTGTTGAGTGATGACTTTATTGGGATAAGTAAAAACGTGGGTTTGGAGGGTTGTTGGGAAGATAAATGAAGGGTATAAAAATAATTTGTTAAATTAAGAGTAGGGTTAAAATGGGAAGAAATATGTACAAATAGTGTAGAAAATGATAAACATACAAGAATGGATCCAAAAAAGTTGGTAAAAATAGAAATGAAACTGATAAACGTACAGAAAAAAACTGAAAAAAGTAAATACAGGAAAAACTAAAGTACACAATTCGATTTTAGAACTGAATACTAAAATTTGAAAAATAAAAATATAATACAAAACATGAAAATAAATTACGTAAACGTACAACACCCAGAACATTTGAAGGCAATCATTTGCCATGTTTAATGTATGTACGTAAATCATGGAGGGAAAGAGAGAGAATTAAATAAATGGTTGGCGTTGACGAGGAATCACGTGAAAAAGTGTGAAACTGACAGTAACACAAATGCACTCCAGCTTTGGATAAGAGAGACAGAGACGAGAGAGAGAGTTTTTGAGGTGATACAAAAACATCATTTATGATTATGATTATGATTATGATTTGACACTTAATTTTAGGCTTCCAAACACTTGTAAAAGATGGACGGATGAAGTTAGAACACGGGACAGGCACATCAATACAGTATTATTATGTTTTTGAAAAATAATGTTACGATCTTTGGCTTTTTAGAAATTGTATTTGTAAGTATTTAAAACAGTGATATTCTCACGTAACTTCAAGATGTCTCAGGTATCGTAAATAATGTCAGTTTATGATTTAGGTTGTCAAACGACCTAAAGTAAGAAAGAAAAAAAACTATTCAGTTTGGCACGACTCGAATACGATCAATTTACTGAACTATAACCACTATTTTTTGAATTACTGGGAAAGAGCCCTAACTAGAGGATATAAGACGTATACTATGTTGGGTTAACTTGTTAGAAAAGAAGTAATGGTACTCTACTGTGGAGTGAGCAGCATCACTCTAAATATAGAATGAGGACACTAAGGGGCTGTACGTTAACAGGAATTCGTTTTTATTTTTGTAATGATGATGAAAAATATGCATTTTTTCGCGTACTTTTATCTTTTTTCGTATTCATTTTGGATAAAAAATCAAAACAGTACCGAAAAAAATGAAACCCCCCAAAGGGTGTTTTCACTTTTTCTCGCTACTCGTATTCTCTGTGTCAGAGAATACCAAATCGTGTCTCCACTGTTCACAATTTTCTTGCCATGCCTTCTGCCATCTAGCTGCATCCTAGCACGCTCTCTCTCTCTCTCTTTCTCTCTCTCTCATATATATCTCCTCCATTTTCCAATGAATAATAGCTCCTCAATTCATTCTCATGCCTTCCCATATCTGCCGAAATCAACATAGAAGCTGCACCGAGATGGAATCCCAAGGGGAAGGGGATGCCACACGAACAGGTTAAGAAAAGGATGGCACATGAAGATTGATTCGGGGATGCATTTTTTTTTTATCGATGGTAGGTTAAGAATAAAAAAAAAGAAAAAGAGAAAGAGGGAATTACACGAACTGGGAAGGGGAACTCGTGAAGGGGAAGGGAAAGGGAAAGGGAAAGGGAAAGGAGATGTTACACACAGATGTGGGCCCTTGGAAGAAAGGAAGGGGAAGGGGGAGGGGAACCGGGTATCAATGGCGTGAAGGATGAGTTGTGGTGGGCCCTACGTGGAGGGTTTTGTCTAGTGTTGAGTGATAACTTTATTGGGAGAAGGAAGATCGTGGGTTTAGAGTTGTGAAAATAAATTGAGGGTATAAAAATAATTTGTTAAGTTAAGAGTATGGTTAAAATGGAAAGAAATATGTACAAATAGTGTAGAAAATGATAAACATACAAGAATGGATCCAAAAATGTTGGTGAAAATGGAAATGAAAATGATAAACGTACAAAAAAACTGAAAAAAGTAGATACGGAAAAAACAAAAAGTACACGATCCGATTTTAGAACTGAATACTAAAATCTGAAAAACAAAAACAAAATATAAAACATGAAAAAAATTGAGTAAACATACAGGACCTGAACATTTGAAGGCAATCATTTGCCATGTTTAATGTATGTATGTATGTATGGTACCTTAAAAAAGGCAAAAGAAACAGAGAAATATGAAGGGAGATGGTAAAACACTTTCACGTGTATGTCGTGATTTCTTGTCCCTGCTCTTGAACTCCTGTAAAGGACCATTAATGGCCAACAGGTCCCCCCAAGCCTCCCCCACCCCCTCCTGTCTTTCTTGCCCATTCTGGACTATTTCTTCAAATAATTGTGTTCAGTCTTTATCAGAACGAACTGAAAGATTGCTGAGTGCTGAGGGAGAAGACAAACTAAAAGAACATCTTTAACTATTCAGTTTGGCACGACTTGAATACGATCAATTTACTCAATAATTGGAAGAACTATAACCATTATTTTCTGAATTACTGGGAAAGAGCCCTAGCTAGAGGATATAAGAAGTAAACTATGTTGGGTTAAATTGTTAGAAAAGAAGTAATGGTACTCTACTGTGGAGTGAGCCGCATCACTCCAACTATGGAATGAGGACACTTGAGCTGTACATTTATAGAATTTCGTTTTCGTTTTTGTAATGATGATGAAAAATATGCATTTTTCGCGTACTTTTATCTTTTTTCGTATTCGTTTTGGATAAAAAAATCGAAACAGTACAGAAAAAAATGAAAACACCCGTATTCTCTGTGTCAGAGAATACCAAATTGTGTCTCCACTGTTCACAATTTTCTTGCCATGCCCTCTGCATCCTAGCGCTCTCTCTCTCTCACACACACACACACATATATATCTCCTTCATTTTCCAATGAATAACATCTCCTCAATTCATTCTCACACCCAATCAACATAGAAGCTGCACCAAGACGGAATCCCGAACAAGGAAGGGGAAGGGGATGCCACACGAACTAGTTAAGAAGGGGATGCCATACGAAGATTGATTCGGGGATGCATTTTTTCACCGATGGTGGGTTAAGAATAAAAAAGAAAAGAAAAAGAGAAAGAGGGAATTAGACGAACAGGGAAGGGGAAGGGGAACTCGTGAAGGGGAAATGGAAGGGAAGGGAAGGGAAATGAGATGTTACACACATATGTGGGCCCAGGGAAGAAAGGAAGGGGGAGGGGAATCGGGGTATCAATGGCGTGAAGGATGAGTTGGGGTGGGCCCTACGTGGAGGGTTTTGTCTAGTGTTGAGTGATGACTTTATTGGGAGAAGTAAAAATGTGGGTTTGGACTTGGAGCGTTGTTGGGAAGATAAATGGAGAATATAAAAATAATTTGTTAAGTTAAGAGTAGGGTTAAAATGGGAAGAAATATGTACAAATAGTGTTGAAAATGTTAAACATACAAGAATAAATCCAAAAAAATTGGTGAAAATGGAAATGAAAATGATAAACGTACAGAAAAAACTGAAAAAAGTAGATATGGAAAAAACTAAAAGTATACAATCCGATTTCAGAACTGAATACTAAAATCTGAAAAACAAAATCAGAATACAAAACATGAAAACAAATTGCGTAAATGTAAAGCACCTGAACATTTGAAGGCAATCATTTGCCATGTTTAATGTATGTATGTATGGTACCTTAAAAAAGGCGAAAGAAACAGAGAAATATGAATGGAGATGGTAAAACACTTTCACGTGTATGACGTGATTTATGGTCCCTGCTCTTGAACTCCTGTAAAGGACCATTAATGGCCAACAGGTTCCCCCAAGCCTCCCCCACCCCCTCCTGTCTTTCTTGCCCATTCTGGACTATTTCTTCAAATCATTGTGTTCATTCTTTATCAAACGAACTGGAAGATTGCTGAGTGCTGAGGGAGAAGACAAACTAAAAGAACATCTTTAACTACTACTGGCTAATGTTATAGAAAACAGAAATGCCCTACTTTTTTAAAAGAGAGAAAATAAATTGACTTATCATTGTTCAGCAATAACGACAATCATTCAAGAAGCTCTCACTCTTTCTTTGTCCAACAGCATAGCATCAGATACATCTTATCTTTCAGAATACGAGTTCCAACTTAAACAACTACGAGGATTTGGTTCGAATTAACCCATGGCAGTAACATATATACCTAAGAAAAAAGCATTGCCCACGTCTCGTTAGCAATTGCGGTCAAATGCTCCGTCATGCAACAATTAATTCACTTTCCGGCATCCATACCCGTAGGAGCCGGTCATAAAATGAGCAGGTAGCGACCACAGGTCTCTTACTTTTGCATTCCTGGCAAAGACTTTCTCTCTGCCAATCTGCTCCATGCAAGTAAATCATGTTTAGTACTCCTACATGTTGGAGTATTTTAACAAAAAATTCTCTTTGTTTTCAAGATTGGTTTTGAAAAAGCCTTGAAGTTTTGAGTAAAACCATAAAGTGCTTTAATCCCACATTGCTTGAAAATAGAAAGAGAAAACTTTCTTACATACTTAAACTTTTGGAAAGTTCTTATCCCACATTAATTCTTGTAAAGAACTTTAAGGAGTATATATAGTAACACTCCTTGGCCTTTTTGTAAGTTGTGCTTGAGTCTAAGACTCGCACGCGCATGGGGGGAAGGACAAGTGGGGGAGATACGAGTTTCTGAAATTTACGGATGCTCTGTGGCAGCATTCTGGCCTCCCCCAGAATTCTTATGGGACTGTAGTGAGTCTATATATACTGCAAAATATAGCTGTTGGGCAACAGTCATATTATTCATTACCCTACCCTCCAACAGTCACATAACAGTCATGTTTTTATTGCAGCATTTTATTTCTGAAATGAATTTCGGATTTATTTCTATGTAACAGCTTTTCAACAGCTCTTTTTCTTCACCTATAAAAGGAGACATCTTCCTCACTTTTCTACACACAACTTTCAAGCTCTCTTTTCTGATTTCTAAACACTTAGACTTGTGGGCATTTTGGTAAGGTATCGAGTGAAGCTTCTGCTTCATTCGTTTGTGCAGAATTACGAGTGAAGCAACAGTGAAAGCTGGGCTGTTGTATCCCGGAGGCGACGCGTTAATAACCTTGCTGCACCGGTGGTAATTCTCCGAAGGGGCGCGAATCGTCTTAAGAGAGCGACCTAGTCCGCGCCTCAGCCAGCTGTTTTATATTATATTTTTGGAGTTGTTCTTGCCTGTTTCTTGCAACAATTCCAACAATTTAAGACGATTACTCGATGGCGGATTCCACCATGACTTCTGCTGCTCCTGCTACCAACTCGAATGACTTGAATAAGCCATTCCGTTTTGGTGGTCAAAACTTCAAAAGATGGGCTAGCAAGGTATTGTTCTATCTTAAGTTGATGAAGGTAGTGTGGATTTTAACTGCCAAAAATCCAAAGAAGGTAGATACAAAAAATATGAGTGAGGAGGAGTTAGCGGAACATGAAAAATATGCAGCGAAGTGGGAAAATGATGAAGAAGATTGTCGTAATTATTTGCTCAATTGTCTTTCCGATGAGCTTTATGATTATTATTCTCACACTTACAATTCTGCCAAGAGAATGTGGAAAGCGTTGCAGCAAAAATACGACACCGAAGAAGCCGGAAAAAAGAAGTACGCGTGTAGCCGTTTTTTCAATTACAAGATGTCGGAGAATGTATCGGTTGTAGCTCAGACGCATGACCTCCAGATGATTGTACACGAAATCATCTCCGAAGGAATCAAAGTGGACGAACAAATGCAAGTGGCGGCCATCATAGACAAGTTGCCGAATTCATGGAAAGAGTTCCAAAAGGGCCTACGCCACAAGCAATCAGAACTGTCGATTGTCAACCTCATGGCGCGACTTCAAATTGAGGAGGAAGCTAGAAAGCAAGACAAGAAGAACGAAGCTCTTGCCAACAACACACATGCCAACCATGTCAATAGCCACCAAGGTAACGGTAATGCCAATGGTAATGGTGCTAAGGTAAACTTCCTAACGTCGAGTGATAGCGCTCCTAAGGGTCAAAATAATTTTCAAAGGCAAAATAATTTTTTGAATGCTAGAGGCAAGCATATGAAAAACAAAGGTTTTAAAAATCAACATTCTTCCTTTGCCTCGAAGAAATGGAATCAAGGCCAATCTTCCAACCGTGGAAATAGCAACAAGAAAAATAAAAATTCAAATAACAATTCTAGCAACAACAATTTTGCAAATGAAGGTTTTGCAAATGGTGCATGTTTTAGTTGTGGAAAACAGGGGCACCAAGCTAGAAATTGTCGTTATAGGAAATTCGGTTCAACGCCACAAGCTAATGTTACCGAAGAACCACTTGTTGCTATGATTTCGGAAATAAATTTGGTTGGAAGTGAAGAAGGATGGTGGGCCGACTCCGGGGCATCAAGACATGTTTGTCATGACAAAAATTTGTTTCAAAACTATGTCCCGGTAGAAAAAGACAAAAAGGTTTTACTTGGTGATTCTCATTCCATAAAAGTCTTAGGCATGGGGAATGTTGTTCTTAAGTTTACCTCGGGCAGAATTTTGACTCTTAAGGATGTGCTACACACTCCGGATATTAGGAAGAACTTGGTGTCCGGTTATCTCCTCAACAAGGCAGGATTCAAGCAGACTTTCGATTCCGATCAATTTATTCTATCCAAGAACGGTATGTTTGTTGGTAAAGGCTATGCATGTGATGGTATGTTTAAACTCAATGTTGAAATGAATAAGACTTCTACTTCCGTTTATATTGTGTCTTGTGTGAATACTTGGCATGCTCGTCTTTGTCACATAAATGGCAAATACCTTAAAGATATGAGTCATGTAGGACTTTTGCCTAAGTTGCATAATGAACTTGAGAAATGTGAATTTTGTAGCATGACCAAAATCACTAAACAACCTCACCACAAAGTCGAAAGAAATTCTGAATTACTAGAGTTAGTTCATTCAGATATATGTGAATTTGAAGGCATTTTGACACGTGGTGGAAAAAGGTATTTTATCACTTTTATTGATGATTTTTCTAGATATTGTTATGTTTATCTCATGAAAAATAAAAGTGATGCTTTTGAAATGCTTACTGTGTTTATCAAGGAAGTAGAAAATCGTTTTGATAGGAAGATAAAAAGATTGAGAAGTGATAGAGGCATGGAATATGACTCATTAGGCCTTATCACATATATCCAATCTTTAGGGATAGTTCATGAAACTACCCCTCCTTATTCGCCAGCCTCTAATGGCGTGGCTGAAAGGAAAAATAGAACCTTGATCAATTTAACTAATGCCATGCTTGCTAGCTCTGGTGCACCTAAGTATCTTTGGGGTGAAGCTCTCTTGACTGCAAACTATGCCCTTAATAGAACACCTAGAAAGAAAACTCTCAAAACTCCTTATGAATTGTGGAGAAATAGAAAACCAAATTTAGAACACCTTAGAGTTTGGGGTTGCTTAGCCTTTGTGAGGATTTCCGACCCAAAAATTCCCAAATTGGGAATTAGAGCATCACGTTGTGTTTTTGTGGGTTATGCTCTAAATAGTAAAGCTTATAGGTGTTTTGATCTTAAGAACAATGTTGTGGTTGAATCTATGGATGTGATATTTCATGAAGATAAGTTTCCTTATAAATCCAAAGATAGTGGGGGTGAAGAAACCGAAACCATAGAATCATCCCAACCTAGTCAAGAGGCAAGTTCTTCGCAACCTCTTAGCGTAAGAAACGAAGAACATAGAAGGAGCAAACGTGCAAGGGTAGAGAAAGACTTTGGCCCTGACTACCTTGTATATAATGTTGAGGGAAGTCCTATTACCCTAGAAGAAGCTTTATCTTCACCAGACTCTGACCTTTGGAAAGAAGCTATAAATGATGAAATAGAGTCTCTAATGGCCAATAGAACATGGAAGTTAGTTGACTTACCTCCAGGTTGTAAATCCATAGGTTGTAAATGGATTCTAAGGAAGAAGCTTAAACCTGATGGTACAGTTGACAAGTTTAAAGCGAGGTTGGTAGCAAAGGGGTTTAAACAACGAGAGGATATTGACTTTTTTGATACTTTCTCACCGGTCACTAGAATAACATCCATTAGGCTTTTAATTGCTATAGCAGCAATCCATAACTTAGAGATTCACCAAATGGATGTTAAAACAGCCTTCCTAAATGGGGAATTAGAAGAGGAGATTTATATGGACCAACCAGAAGGTTATATCCAACCAGGGCATGAGAGCAAGGTGTGCAAATTAACTAAATCCCTATATGGGTTCAAACAGGCTCCCAAGCAATGGCATGATAAATTCGATCAATGTGTTCTAGCTAGTGGTTTTAAAGCAAATGAAAGTGATAAATGCATATACTATAAATCTGAAAATAGTGAGCATGTTATCATTTGCTTATATGTGGATGATCTTTTAATTTTCGGCACTAGCATGAGAATTATTGATTTACCAAATCTTTGTTGAAAAAGAATTTTGAAATGAAAGATTTAGGTGAAGCTGATGTGATTCTAGGTATGAAAATTACTAGAACTCGTGATGGCATATTTCTTGATCAAGCTCATTATGTTGAGAAAATTTTGAGGAAATACAAATATTTTGATTGCAAAACTGCATGCACTCCTTTTGATCCTCAAAATCATTTATATCCAACTAAGCTTGATGTTGATGTTGTGAATCAAAAAGAATATGCAAGTATTATTGGTAGTCTAAGATATGCTACTGATTGCACAAGGCCTGATATTGCATATGCTGTTGGTGTTCTTAGTAGATTTACAAGTAAACCTAGTCTTGAACATTGGAATGCCATGTATCGTGTTATGGGTTATCTTAAAAGAACTATTAACCATGGGTTGATGTATCAAAGGCAACCAGCTGTTCTTGAAGGTTTTAGTGATGCAGATTGGAATTCTCAATCTGGAGATTCCATGTCAACAACAGGCTATGTGTTTACATTAGGTGGTGGAGCTGTATGTTGGAGATCCAAGAAGCAACATATAATTGCCAAATCCACCATGGAAGCCGAACTAATTGCCTTGGCTTCGGCAAGTGAAGAAGCAGGTTGGCTACGAGATCTATTGTTCGAAATACCGATGTGGGAAAAACCCGTGCCACCTGTCTTGGTTCACTGTGATAGCACTGCAGCCATTGGCAGAGTGCAAAGTAAGTATTATAATGGAAAATCCAGATCAGTTAGAAGAAAACACAGTACTGTGAGATCATACCTTAGCAAAGGTGCGATCAATATTGATTATGTGAGATCAGGCGATAATCTCGCTGATCCACTTACAAAAGCTCTAGCTAGAGAAAAGATCTGGTATACATCGAGGGGGATGGGACTTAAGCCCAAGAATGTATAAGTCACCTATAAGGATACAACCTCCTAGGGACTGGAGATCCCAAGAACTAGGTAAGGAGACCAACGAATTATAGAGTGACTGGTGTTGTACATGTACTACTTTTGTCTTATGACAATGTCCCTCCCTATGGTGTAAGTACATGTTTCTCGTAACGATATTGGAGGTTGAGATTCATTGTAATCTCTTAATGAGTTCTATAGCCCATACGGGTGGGATGTAATAGTTACGAGAGCATCCTTGATAGACTCACCTATATGAGTGTGGAAGTGAGGCCGCTTCCTATGAGAATCGGGCTAATTCTCTAAAGCACTCATGAAAACTGGGATAAAGCACATGGCCGTAACGTGCTGGCTTATGAAGCTTGGTATAGGATACCTTGAGTTTCATGTGTGTGACGTCTTCTACGTATCCTTAAGTAGCCATCGTTTCAAGGCTGAGTCCACTTTGGCTCTAATACGGGAAGACTGAAACACTAAGTGAAGGTTTCAAGGCAGAGCCACTTTCACAATGCATGAGACTCTCACCTTTTGCCCACTGTCTAAGTTGTGAATTTTTTATTAAAATAAGTGGGGGATTGTTGGAGTATTTTAACAAAAAATTCTCTTTGTTTTCAAGATTGGTTTTGAAAAAGCCTTGAAGTTTTGAGTAAAACCATAAAGTGCTTTAATCCCACATTGCTTGAAAATGGAAAGAGAAAACTTTCTTACATACTTAAACTTTTGGAAAGTTCTTATCCCACATTAATTCTTGTAAAGAACTTTAAGGAGTATATATAGTAACACTCCTTGGCCTTTTTGTAAGTTGTGCTTGAGTCTAAGACTCGCACGCGCATGGGGGGAAGGACAAGTGGGGGAGATACGAGTTTCTGAAATTTACGGATGCTCTGTGGCAGCATTCTGGCCTCCCCCAGAATTCTTATGGGACTGTAGTGAGTCTATATATACTGCAAAATATAGCTGTTGGGCAACAGTCATATTATTCATTACCCTACCCTCCAACAGTCACATAACAGTCATGTTTTTATTGCAGCATTTTATTTCTGAAATGAATTTCGGATTTATTTCTATGTAACAGCTTTTCAACAGCTCTTTTTCTTCACCTATAAAAGGAGACATCTTCCTCACTTTTCTACACACAACTTTCAAGCTCTCTTTTCTGATTTCTAAACACTTAGACTTGTGGGCATTTTGGTAAGGTATCGAGTGAAGCTTCTGCTTCATTCGTTTGTGCAGAATTACGAGTGAAGCAACAGTGAAAGCTGGGCTGTTGTATCCCGGAGGCGACGCGTTAATAACCTTGCTGCACCGGTGGTAATTCTCCGAAGGGGCGCGAATCGTCTTAAGAGAGCGACCTAGTCCGCGCCTCAGCCAGCTGTTTTATATTATATTTTTGGAGTTGTTCTTGCCTGTTTCTTGCAACAATTCCAACACTACATGATTCAATCACTTCAGCTTTTCCCCCTTAACGTTGAGAATTGCATTGTATAATGACATGGTCCACCACAGAGCGACACATCACTCAATAGGGCTAATCAAGTAAGTAGTTATGAGTTCATGGGCAGTCGGCCAATCACAAATTATCTCACATCCTATGTAAAATATCAAAAACTCTCCACCTTATGTCTTAACGTTCTCGCTAAGGTTTGATCATACATAACCCAGAAATCTTCTCTCTACCCGTTGTTGGATATACTCGGCTCACCCTTCGTTATTCCAGTCATCTTCTTGATGTGGGATGTACTCGGGCTTACCTTCGTTTCTCCCAACTATCGGCAACCCGACTGGATTACCCAGCTGATACCATCAGTAACGATCCGGTCCACAGCCCCACCACAGGGTGATGCCTCACTCAAAAGGATTAGCCAAGTAGGTATTTAATTATGAGTTCATGGGCAGGGTCTTATGAGACTAATCATAAATTATCCTACATCCGATGTGGGATATCACAGTTTTTACATGGAGGTATCTAGAATTAAATGAAGTGTAAGTTACATCATCAGCAACTCGTAAAAGAATTTAGTGTGAGTGACATCTCGTGTTAACATATGCTTAACGGTTAACGGATGATTCATATGTATAATTCTAGTGGGTGACATCCCGTATAAACATATGCGCGACGATGTTTTTTATGGTTGATGGACTGTCATGAAATGTACAATCCAACACAAAAAATTTCAAGTATATGACCTATTGCATAAATCATACATTCTTGACCACTACACAAATCGCATGGTTGCTTTGTAGTTTAGAGGAAGAAATAAAAGTTTTTCTATTTAATTTTCATTGCGATTGAGTTTGAGTTTGACTTATTTATTCCTATTTGGGTTGATCTCAAAGGTTTTGAGCTCTAAGTTGAACCTCGATGGGAACAATTTTTGAGGTAACCTTTATTGTGAGTCGAGCTTTTGAATATGTTCAAGCGTAGACTGTATTGTTTTTCAAAAAAAAGATTGATAAAAATAACCTTACACTAAAATAAACTCATTGATTCTAAAGTAAGAATATTTATGTCTGACAAATAAGAGTTAGTTGTTTCAATTGTGAAGTAGGATTATGAATTCTTGAAAAAATGATCTAAAATCAACTCCATTATGAAGCTCACCTACATACAACTAATTTGTAAAATATCTGTTTTCTCCAATTTATATTTCTACAATGACCTTTGGTTTAAGAGGTTTCTTTCTATTGAAAGAAGAAGTGGCATTATCATAACGAGCTATCGTGGCACACGTGAGTGCAAAAATAAAATTAGTGATATGATTTTTATAATATCAAGTTTGGCCTTTAGAATATATTTTAATATAGTTTTTAATGAATTTCAGATGTCCCATGTCCAAATATAAAATTGTTAAATCGAACTTTGTTAAATAATTAAGCATGATATATAGGTATTTTAAAATGTAAAAATCAAACACGTCCTAAAAGTTTTAATGAATTTTAAATGGCCCTTTGTTCAAATATAAAGTTGTTAAATTATACTTTGTTAAATAATCAAGCATGATATATAATTATTTTGAATTGTGAAAACTAAACATGTCCTTAAGGTAGTTATTTACTATTTATTATTTAGTTTTATTTTTAATAATTCTCTCATGGTGCCACTTGTCACCATTCTAAATAGGTAGTTTGTAATATCAAATAAGTGTTACACCAAAAGATGTTTTTCCTTGATATATAGTATAGATTTTCTTTGCCGGTGTACATAAAGAATTCTTGGAGGAAGGGAGTCCCTTCTAATGTTAACTCCTTGTTATTCACATTTATAAATTAAATGGTTGGAGACTTGGGGCAACATCACAAGCCTCAATCGCCAACTGAAACTAGTGTAAGAGGTTCCCCACTGACGTTGTAATACGGTTCCCGTTATAGATGCTTAATTGAAAATCACTTAAAATGCTTTGTCATTATAATTGAAATTTATGATGACAGCCATTTATCGCTAAAATGGAACAACACTCGTTTATTGACACAGATATATTATTGAGCAGCGGATCTGATGTCTCTTAAAACTAGTACCAGTGTAATGACTGGAAACCCGATGTCGCAAATTAACCAAAGTAAAGCAGTGTCGCACAGTCGGAAGAGTAAATTCGTCTACTGGATTTGGTGCAACAGCTTAATACTGATAAAGTCCGAAAAAGTCGGGATAACATGTACACTACTTATATGACTTCTCAGGACAAGCGTATATATATGCATAATAACAAAAGCAATCTGCAACTGTTTCTGCACTTCCCAAAGCTGGAGAGTGAGTGTGTGTGTGTGTGTAAACTGTAAAGTGATGAGTGATGATGGATGCTAAAGCATGAAGCCACATGCACAAAAAAAACGAACCATCTTGTCTATCAACTTTTGCATAAAGCAGAAGCTAAGCCCACCTATCCATGCACATCATTCATCCTCTTCAACCCCCAAGTGCCAAAGCCTTTTAGACTTTTCAAACACAAATCCACATTTTATAAACCCTAGTTACACCACAAATCTTCCTACTTTCTTCTTTTCAAGATGGCTACCGAGACACATTGAATTAAAGCTAAACTAAAGTAACAGAAAACTGAAAAGCTCTTCATATTAGATAATCTCTTTAATCAAAAGTTTCGAACACAACCTAACCCAACCCAAGCCCACAGTGAACTGCTCTATAAGAAGGCAAGAACAAGAAGCTGATGAGTACTCTCTATATCCATTCCTCCAAAAACCCACATCTGAAAAAGAAAAAAAGGGAAAAGGGCCAATTTCGGGTCAGGCTTTTTCGGGCTTTTTTAGGGCCGGGCCTGGCCTGGGCCATTTTTCCTAAAACCTTGGCCTGGTCCAAGGCCCTATTCCTTCCGGCCTGCACTGTTCATAAAAGGCCAGGCCAGCCCGGGCCAGCCCGGGCTTTTTTAGGGCCGGGTCGGGCTGGGCCGCGGGCCGCCCGGCTAGTTTGACATCTCTATGTGTGTGTGTGTGTGTTTTGGTGCGTGGGTATTTCGGATGTGGTGTATATGTGTGTAATTGTGTATATAAGGTGTATTAGTGTGGGTGTATGTGTTTTAGTGTGTGTTTAGGTGTGTAGTAGTGTGGGTGTGTGACTGTAAGTGGGTTGTGTATGTGTTTATAATAGGGAAAACAGAGGCTGCAGAGAGGAAGAAGAAGCCGGGAATGAACAGTAAAATTAGTTAGGGTTACAAATAATTGAGCTATAAAGTGTCGCTAAAAAAATCATCAAGTTCTAACAGTCAAATGTTTGAATTTTTAAGGCCATTCCTGAGCAGATTTTGGCAAAGTTCAAGATTAACCCCCATTATTTTTACGAGACCTATGATGTGAATTTTTTTGGAATTTTCTATATTCGCGAAGGATGCTAAATAATTGTATCGGTCAAAAAGAATTCTCGATTTATTTAATATAGAAAACTAAGTTATTTTAGTCTAAAAATTTTAGGAGAACCTTATATTACTGATGTGTTTCATTTTCTAGAATTTCGCACTATTCTGAGATCGACGGCTATGTTTAAGGGAATCGGCTTTTGAGAGCTCAGTCCGAACACCTGTTTGGGATTTTCGAGCGAAAATTTTTTAAAACACTGTTTAGCCAAAAAAATGACTTCAGGTTTCTTAAAAGAGTGTTTTCAAATATTTTTAAGATTTTTTCGGTGCAAGGGGCACCAAGGGGTATTTTAGTAAATTTTCACCTAGAGGGGGTGTTTGGATAATTTTACCTATAAGAGGTACTTTTTGGTAAATTCACATATGGTAGGGGTATTTTAGTGATTTCACTTACAGGAAAGACGTTCTGGTGATTTAGATGTGAGAAGGGTGTTTTTGTAATTTTACACATGAGGGATATTTTGATAATTTTACATCATTTTGGGAGTAGGAGTAAGTTGCTATTGTGTAGTATCGTAGTATAAATTTTATTATGATAAGTTGATTGTTCCATTTAGGTTAATGCAGAGGATTGTCTGATTAGGCTAGCTTAGCATCGAATCCAAGTAAGGATTTCTATCTAAACCCTGAGGTAATGATTTTTATTCGAACCTCAAATTTATCAATTTGTTCGTATTTTTTTCTTTCAATTTGTGCATGGCTATTCTTGAACTCTGAGTGATGAGTTGATATTAGCATGTGTAATTGCCATTTAAACCCTAATATCGAGCCTTAATCGGTTATTTAAATTCATGTCGATGCTCATCTCTTATTGCATGCCGAGATGGATGATCTTGTTCAAATGTTTGTCTTGAACATTGATAAATATCTTGATTTAGAAATATGTTTTGTGTAATGTGGCTTAAGTAATTTTCGATCAATGCTACTGCTCCAATGATTTATCTGTGTGCGTGATATGTTATGATTCTGATATAGCTGAACTTTGGCGAATCCATTTAAGATCCCAGAAGGAAGATGCTAAAGTGATAGGTCTGATGTGCAAAATGGATATTGAATAGATTTACTAGTTGTTCGGGTTACTAAGCCACAGTCACTTTCAAATGATTGTTTTGATATCTGATTGAAGGGGTTGAGTTGAGACGCTTCCCCTTATTGCTATCGAATTGTCTGTACTTGTTTTGAAATCCTTTGAAAAATTATTATCGAATCAAATCTTGAATTGTTTTGTAATTCGTTCTCTTGGTTCTTATGCTTGCTTACTGAACTCTCAAAATCTCACATTTATTTGATTCACTTCTGCAGGTAATGAACACCAGTAGATTGTTCAGGAATGGATTAGCGTCTAAGTGAGATTCTGGAGTGTCCACCACTGTTTTGAGTAATAGAACCCCTGCGTGAGTCAGCACTGTTATCTCATTCTGTAAAGAACTTAAGTTTTAGTCGCTTAAGTTAAAGTTTTTTTTTTTTACTCTGTATTTTAGGAGAATTGAAGTTGATGTCTATTCAGAATCTTTGAAGTTTGTGTTAGTAAGCACGTTCCGGGAGTTCAGAGCAATGGAGCTCTGGATTTTCGGGTCGTTACAAGTTTTTTGTTTTTTAATGGATTTTTCACGTATTTCAGTTTCTTTGTTTTGATTTTGTTTTTTAATTTTTTTAATTGTTTAATTGTTTGCTGACCCAAAAATGCAAGAAAAAAAATTCACAATTCTCATCACCCAATTCATTATCCAATGTTTATTTCATTTCAATCAAGTTAAAAAGGGAGTAATAAATGATTTCTTTGTTTTGTTTTTCTTTCTCATCACACTTTTCATTTCTAAATATTTAGAATGGATTTATTACCCAATGTTCATTTAATTTCAACCTAATTCAAACGGGAGTCATAAAGGGAGGGTAGGAGCGTTATTGACGTAATTAACGGATGATACAATCGTCCAGAAATGATTTACAACATTCGTATTTTATAAATAGTATAGATATAAACTGATAATATCAAAAAAGATTAATGAAAATATTTTGAGATTTTAAATTATTTACTAAAAATTAGTATTAACGTTTATGACTATAAAAGAATCAATATATCGTGAGCAACCACAAAGAATAGAAGTTCAAAAGCCATCGCAATGAAATGGCCACACAGTGCACCAAACGTGTAAGTAAAACATATTTTGGGTAAACATTATAACATTTTCATAGTTTTTCATTGTACTACAACGTTCATTCGTTGAACATGATACATGAACGTAATTATGATTACATTGCAGATGAAATGGATTCTCCGGCAATGAACCAGACACACTCCTTAGGTAAATGATTACAGCTACCATTACGGGTATAATTTTGAAACTTCAAAAACCCAGTTTTTTTAGAGTGTGAGTCTATCCCAAGTAGATTTGTTGCAAATACAGAGAGAAAGTGGGAAAAAAGGAGAAAAAGAATTGCAAGAGATTATGCTTCAGATGGAACCATCACAACCTTCAAACACCAAAGCTTTACATTGCATAAAAGTATAGATCCGCATTACATCTAATTTCTAAGTTATACCAGCCTATCGTGTTATGTCTGTAGGTTGTTGGACTACAAGGCCCTCATTCCAACATTTTCTACGATATCACTTGACTGAAGAGACCACCAAGATATGCAAAATGTAGTTCTGTTGATGATAACTGATGAAGACTTGAAGAGCTAATTAGCTTGGAAGAATTTACATTTCAGCAATTGTCATGTCTCACTTGGATGCAAAAATGGCTTCTAAATCTTTGTACAGCCCTTTTGGCTTTGATTTGAAATCTGACGACGAGGTTAGAGATGAGGTCCCACTCCTCTTACCACTCAAGAACCCGCTCCATGGGCTGCGGCTGGTTGAAGGATCGTTTTGATCTCTGGTTCCTTCTTTACTAAAGCTAGCCTTTGCTATTTCTCTTAGTTGTTTCAGCCATGGTTTATCCATAGACCCTGAGCTTCTACTACCAGAGCTCCTGTTCCTGTCACCAGAAGAGGCACCATCCCCTGCTTCTCCATCCCTGCGGTTGTTCGTTGGGAAGCTGCTGTCCAAGTTTTTGATGAAATTTTGCGGAATGAAAAAGAGAAGAAATCCGATCGAAGCTGTTTTCAAACCGAACAAGAAAGAGCCCTTAGCAGGGTCCAACTGCTTTGTCTGTCTATACAACGAATACCATTCGTTGATCATTTGGGCCAAAAATGTAAATAAGAACAAGGAAAGCATAAAGATCCCTATTTTCTTCTGCTCCCCGGCTGAAAACTCTTTCTCCAAGAGAAGTAAAGAGGTAGCAAAAATTCCCACTTCACTTGAAACTGAAACTATCTCAACAAGCTGAACCCTTTTCTTAATAAAAGGCTTCTTAAGAACCATAACGAAGAGCTGAAAAGAGGTGATGCAGAGTAAGACGATTACAGGAGTCGTAGAAGACGTGCTACCCGAATAGGCACCGGCAACAATTCCTAGAGAAACCCGTCTCATGGTTTCAAGCAATGTGTAGTATATTCGAAGAATTCCAAACAGCTTTTGAATGAAGGGTGCCTCCGCATCTTCAGTTTCGTCGTCTGAGTCGATGATTCTATCACTATGTTTTTGGAGAGTTTGTCCAGAAATCTGGGAGAGCATGTACTTTGGGGGCCCCCTTAGATCCTCAAACAGAGGGCCTAACATGGTTGGATGGACAGAATCGGATTGCTTCTTCCACGTCCACTGGCCCCTTTTTCCAGGACCTAGAGTTACACGGACAATCTCTTGATACCAGTGAAACTTCTGTCCCTCTTGATGTACTTCCTTATATTGTAGTAGCTTGCCAAATGTTATTCCAATGGAGAGGAATAAGAGTAAGGATAGCAATAAGATAGCTACAACTCCCAGTAGCAGAATGCCAACTATCACCCCTGAAGATGCACCTCCTTCAAGAAAAAGAAAAAAGGATAAAGGATAAAACATCACTCCTAAGCAGACGACGCTGGGTTCGGCTTACGTGACTTTTATCATACAGTAATTAAGAAAGCAAGTCTGGTCTAATACGTATTTGTTATAAGTTTAGTGAGAGAGACTGAGAGAGGAATTGCACCCTGATCCTTAGTTTGGGAAACGTCCTCATAGCAAATAGCACTTGATAAAAAGTTAGCCATTGACCGTGTTATGCTATCCAATTCTAGTAAGAGCTAGTGGACCAAGGAAATTGCAGAAATAAAAATCAACAACAAACCAGAATGAATGTAACAAGCAAAAAAAAAACACACACACAAAAGGCATAAGAAGTTGATTATTGTAACAAAGTTATCAACAACTGTTGAATATAAAAATGCGGGTAACTGTCATGTTCAACACTAGCTAATACAAGAAGTCAACACTTCTATACAAACAGCAATTATAATGTGCAAAATTCTGAAAGGTATAAAAAAGCCATATATTAGAGAAGTCTAGATATCACATTCACATCAATTCAACATAGTGTCTTTCCTCAATCCAGCAACGCTTGATTTAAGTTCAGCAATTTATGGGAGTTTTGATAGGTGAATAGTATTCCAGTCTGAAAATCATATTCTAAATCAACATGACAGCCAATATGTATGCCATTGCAGATAGTCGGCACAGATTGTGGCAAGTTATTATATAGGTAACCTTTCACTTCTAGCACTCATTAATTTGTATGTAGCATGCAACGTCTTTTACATATTCTAACAAAAAAAACCTCTTTAAAATAAATTTAACTACTTACAAAATTCTCTTTACGTAACTACCGATTACGAACTTGAAACAAAATTCTCTTTACGTAACTACTGATTACGAACTTGAAACAAACTGCCATGAGTTGCTGGATGTTATTCTCTTGACATAAAAAAAGATGAACTATTCATTCTTTAATGCCACCAGCATAAAATAAGGTGATGTATTAAGCACAAGTTTGACATACCTCTAACTAACGCTGCTGAGACATTGCAAACACAAGGTAGTGCGAGAACTATAAGAAAGATTTCAAATCGTGGAAATACTAGTGCTCCGTAACTCTTCTGATTTTCTGGCTTTCTCTTCCTGAAATTTAGAATGACACGGAACAGAAAATGCAACAGTATTAAGCTGCCACCAATTACCGCTAACCAAAACATGTTTCCATAGAAATCCCTCCACCTGCAAGAAGTTTGATATCAATCAAGTCATTGTACAGACAGGACCTTTTATTTTTCAGCATTTGAATGTGAGGAAATTCAAAACGAAGAATCACCCTATGACGCACTGTCTCTCAGGTTGATCCATTCTAGTAGAGGATTAACTGTGTTCAAGACTTCAAATTTTTCCAACACGAGGGTAATATGATGACCCACCAAAAGGAATGACTCGCAACTATGTTGTGCATAGAGATTGGGGACTAGAGAAGCTTTTCCACATGGATGGAGAGAATGACTTGGATGAAATTGGTAAACGCAGAGCATGAGATATCCAAACACTTACCCATTTGAGTAATTTGGATCCAATATATAGTCAGCTTCCGGTTTGATATTTTGGCTCTGCTAGTCAAAATGCATACTATCAGGAAAAGGAGGAACAGACGCAAAACAAGTTCAAGAAAAACTAGGGGCTTCTAACCTCAAAATATGATCTGTACTCCATGGGAGAAAGAGGCAATCCATATACTGAGGCAACCATATCCATGTACTCTTTTTGTGGTTGCAGAGTCTCAAAAATTCCTGAATCATGAACCTTTGAACCATATGAATAAGGATTCGTCTTGACTGGATGAATGTGCCCTGTTTCCCATGGAAGGCTTAACGAGGGAATACTCCACTTTAAACCTCTAGCAAATTCAGAGTATTCAACTGGCAGGGGAACAGCCAGCCGCCTCGACAGTGCAAATATCTGAATGTGGCATGCAATTCGCTGCACCACAACAAAATAGAAAAGGCAGAAATAATTTATTGAGTACTAAGGGGCAGTCAAGTACTTACTTTGAGCTCAACTGTTCTAAATCTTCTAAACAGGTTGCTTTCTATTGCAATCACTTCGACATTAAGGTAAATACCGTCTTTAGACGGCAATATACGCCACAACTATGAGTTGCATTAATCCTTTAGAGGGGCCAGAACATCTCTCTCTCTCTCTCTCTCTCTCTCACTCTCTCACATACACACACACACACACGAGCAAAAGCTTTCAGCTATGGTCCACACATACACACAAAATGCATCCATTCAAGACCACTTTGACAATTCATTTTCACCTAGCCGCAGTTGTGAGAGAGAGAGAGAGAGATTTTTTTTTCATTCCTCTGCATCGGCGGCAACCATTTAGCAATTAGGGCTTGATACTATATCGACTCAAAGATGCAGTTACAACTTATTGGAACTTAGCTCATAAGAGGTTGTGAAGTAGTTGTATAGTAACGTAACTCCACACCCCTAGAAGACAGCGCAAAAAAGAAATGAAAAGAATAATGTAGTAGCTTACAAAAAGGTTCCTTGCAGGATCAGACACCAATGGAGAAGACCGCCTCGAAAAAGCCCCCACCGCCAGAAGGCTTGCAGTTGAAACAGTCAGTAGGCCTGCAACTGAAGCTGTGACAACAAAAGCAGCAGTAGCAAAAGAGGAAAGCACCAATGACATCACTGGTACAGCATCTGCAAATTGTTTTCTGCCCAGATCAGAAAATTATTTTGAAAAGAAAGTTATCTTCTTCAAGGATTTCATAGACAGCCTAAAGCAAAAGAGGCATTTAGAAGCAGAAGATAAGATCCTCACAGTGTCTCACTTGTAAAATATTGGATGCGAGGTTTTTGTTTCCAGCTACATCTTCAGTTATGTTTTCAGGAATATTGATAGATATAAAATCATTATCTGCTTGGATCTCAACAGTGTATGTTCTCTTACTTACTTCATGAAACCTGGAAGAAAGCACAACAGGAGAACCAGAACACACAAGAGGTCAATGATAGTTTAAAAGCAGAGACAGGTAACATCATCACCATGCACACTCTGACAGGCAATGCGGCGCCTGTATCTCATGCGTCAAATGCACTGACCTGACGATAACATCAATAGATAACTCCATATCAATGACATCAATGACATGAGTGCATTATGATGTCATCATAGACACAGGTAGCAGACATGATGAGATTTATAGGCGTTTACGTGTTCACATCTATGGTAAGAAAATAGATTATAGAACTCTTACATCTGAAGATGTCCTCCGGTCAAAGATATGTGGGATGAATTGAAGTCAAATACAGGCTTCATGAACTTTATAAATATTGGAATCATGCTGTGCCTTGTCCTCATTTTAGATGTTGTAGTTAACCTCACAGCAGGCCTTTGAGAATCTGAAGGTTCACCAACATTCATGCACGAAAACATAGATCATATCATATTCTTTCCATGCAACAAGTCAAACTCCTTGTGTGTAGCTCTCAAAAGACACAGGAATGAAAGCTATAATCATATATGGAGCAACATATTATTTTATACGTTTGTAATGCATACCGTAAAGGAAAGTAACTGGGGCCACAGGAGATACTGGGGTCCCCAGTCTGCTCACTACTGAATTTGAATCAAGGCTCACTGTGACAATGGCCATGGTGGAAATATTTTCAACCTGCAAGGTTGACATAGCTCATGAGAGGGATATATAAGCATAAAAACAGAATAAAGTGCTTCTAGTTTATGAGCAAATTGACCTGAAAGCCGAATCTGCGATTTTGAAGGGTATCTCCACCAATAGGAACAAGCGAGCCCTGACTTGTGTGGACGGAGTTCAAAATCTCAGTAGAAGAGTTGAGAGTGGGTTCGGTAAAGTACAGATACACTTTTAGGTTCTTATATTTACTAGTTGCTTGGACTGTTCTAGTTTCACTATTAAGTTGGAGCAGCCTTTCAGGTATATGAGTCCTTAAATTTACAAAAACACTTCTTCTATCTGTAGAAATCAACCCACAAAAAGATTACTACAAGTTACAGTTTAGTAGTACCAGCAGACAAAATTAGTAAACAGCATATATTCGAGAAAAGAGAAACTGAAACTATTTCTTTCAACGAAAATGAGTCTAACAAAACAAACTTGCCCTACCAAGATCTCTACATATCAGAAGTTAAATAGGCAAAGACAGTTGACAAATTTTGATGGTTAAGACAGTTGACAAATTTTGATGGTTAACAAATCATGTATTAGTTGGTTAAGGTTGCTCTGGACAAGTAATATAAATGATATGGGCACAGTTGAGAACTAAACAATAACATAATATCTCTCAAGAGAATATTGATAATTGCAACAAGTAAATATAGAATCAGGCTCACCAAAATGTACATAAAAACTTGACTTCTCTGTCCGAATAAATTTGTTCCCAGCAGCATCTGTGCAGAAGTTTTTATCCATCACTAGAACCAGTCTTCCATACAGAGCACTTGAAGACACATGGACGGTAAGAGTATATTTGAGGTTTGGCTGAAGAATGTTGAGCGTACTTGGCAATACTTGGCCAGATCCATAAACAAGAAGCTGTAAAAACAATACCAAAAACTTGTAATTACTTAAGACTGTGTAACATATATGACACAGAAAAACTCTGACAAAATACTGCTTTATTCCTCCAATTGCATTTACAAGCATTTAAATTGATTTGCATGGATATGACAAGATAAGAAATCTGTGCCACAATTTTGAACCATAACATGCCTCCCCACCTTATCTATATCCCCCTTGTTTTTTAAGCCACCCTCAACATCATTCCTGTAATACGAGAATATCCCCAAATAACGTCTTATGTACGTGATCAAACAGTGAATGGTACTATATATGCCAACACTGCAATCAACCAATCGAGGAGGCATCAAGTCCACAAGCCGGGGAGACAACACACTACCCATGCCCCATACTTGATGTGCAAACTCGGTCGTGGATTGCAACAACATTAGATCATGGCACTAGATTCCCTCCATGATGGCCATTCAGCAAGAAGCTTCTAACTCAAGGATAGTGCCAAGTTTGGACATATCCGCTCAATGCAGGGATCTGAATTGAACTTCCTCGAACTCATATCCTCACTGTTGGAGGAAAGAGTTCATCAGTATTGAGAACCCTAGACCCTTCTCCGAGCATGCAAATTGAAAAGAAGCAATCCTCCTTATAACAGGTTATGAGTTAATCACACCCTTTCATAGACATGCAAGGCCAAGTTAAGGCAGAACTTGGGGGACTCCACAAGCTTTTCATGCGCATAGTCACACGCATCCATGGATCGTATCATTACCAACTTTGAGTTCCTTGAGTGTATTAGCTAAGGCTATAGACAAAGCCTCGCAACATATGGTCTCCACCAGTGGCATGTGTCTCGAGCTGGCTAAGAGAGAGAGAAGCATCACCGATTCATCACAACTGCTGCATTGATGCGGTTCAAGTGAACATTGTCTACATACTTGGCTGCCAGTTGGAGCTTCTCCAGAAATGCTCTGCATGTATCTGGTACAAGCACTGACAACTAGAAGTACCAGGTCACTCTCATAGTTTCATGGTCCAACTCGTATAACGTTTTATAGCTCCTCATACAAGATATGGAGAGCCTTAATATATTTTACCCCGTCTTTTCCAACTGAGATCAGCTAGACTGACATCTCTCTCTCCCTCTCTCTCTCTCTCGGCTTGCCTTGCTCCCTTTGCCTTTGGCCTCTCCTCTTTAAGGTTCCGGCTAATCTGATTAATGGCCAAACTCTGCTCACGTGACATTTCTGTCTCAAGATACACCCCTGAGAACAGTATCCATGTAAAATTCTAAATTCAGGCATTTTATCCATATAGAGCATTCGAGTATTAGTTAAAACTTAGAAGTCTAACAGATTAGCTCTTTGGCCAGGAATATACTTCACATTTGTCTTTGCCGTTTGTAAGGATGACTTGTCACTTTTACCACACTGAGGTTTAGAATAATGGAAACCAGGAAAGAAACTAACCAATAAGTTACCATAATCGGTACGCAGTCAGAAAACAAGAAATAAATTAAGGGATTAAGAAGTTCATGATTTTCAGTCCACCACTCCACCATCTACTTACGTTGCAGGCATTAACAGAGGCACATCTAAAACCACCTCCACCAGCACAGGGCTCGCTGAACGATATATTCACAGAAACATTTGGAGCACTTGTAAAAGATGTGGCAGCTGTAACATACGCTGTAGGGGCCACTGTGTCTGCAAGGATATGGCATGACAGAGCTCAGAAAGAAAATCATAAGAATAAAAATCAATTTTCAACCTGTTAATTTTGAGAGTTTAGACTGGTATGCTCATGCCCCCTAAAAATTTGAGTGTAAGAGATTTTGTAAGTTTCATTGGGGCATGTTACGGTTATCCCACCTCCAAAGTTTAATATATATAGTGGCACCAGCACCAGAAGGAAGATAAAAGGGAAAAGCAAATCTAGTGATCTTCCATTTTATGATTTCATGTAAACAACGATTACAAAGAGATCTCTTCATGTTAGATGCATTCTGACCAACGAAAAAACAACAATACTTTCTAATTGACACTGACAAAAATTAGGCAGTAGAAACGTGTTACGAACAAACGCCTTGTTAAAAATTTTAATGCAAAGAACACACAAGGGATGAAGGATGGACTCTTAACCAACACTCCAGATATAGCTAGCGCATCCAACTCCAATTGATCCGTTCGTGCACACCTCAAATGTATGATTTCCATCCTGCAATCCCGTGTAAGAAATTTCTCCAGCATCACATTCTGAAGGTATGCGATCATCCAGCTGCACTAACAGTACGAATGTGTTATAGTCAACAAAGTGTTTGGAAAGGTCGTTATAACATAGTGATACTAAACAACAGCCAAACAAAATCAAGGAAGGAAAAGTTACAATTTCTGCATATTACTATCCATATATGCTTTCTTCTTCAGCTTTAGCCTACTCACCTCATGAATCTATGAAATCCAAATGGGCACGGTTTACATTTGCACGAATACCAAGAATCTAAAATTATATGAGACGTTATTGGTATGAGCTTCAACATAGCAACATATGACAGCAAATATTTGAGCAAGAAAGGAGTACAATGAACATATCAATTAAGTTGTATAAGGTGATCAATGACAATAAAACCAAACCCATTATCTAGTTACTTCAAATTGAGTGCAGATTTTGAGGAAATATAACTACGGATATCAAGAAGAAAACTGTCACATCAATTCCAACTATCACAAACCAATAACTTATCTACACACAACGCACACACATAACCAAAGCTGCAGAAACTAAATGCAGCAAGAACCAACCTTGCAATTTGCGGCACAGTTTTTGCAAGTCTCCACAGTATCACCAACAAAAACTTGGAAACTAAATGTAGCTGAGTTTAGATTTGAGATTGAATTGGGGGTCTTCAATATTTTCACAGAGATCTCAGTACCATCACAGTAAGCTGCTTTCATGCATAACCCAACAAAAACCCAGCACAACCATGAAGGCTTCTTCAAACCCATTTCCTTTTAGCCGCCAGATTACATAAGAATCAGAATATGGGTTTGTTCAAAAGGCTCTGGAGTTTGTGTTAGTAGGCCTCATTTAGAGCACAGATAAGGGGAGGATTGGGCATTGTGTGCTGGAACCAGTGGTGAGCAATGTGGCAAGGGGGGAGGGGGAGAGAGAGAGAGAGAGAGAGTAAATAATTGAAGGAAAGAGAGGAGTGAATTAGATAAATGGGTTAGTGGTTGATGGGGATTCTATTAGGAGGATGATAGGATAGATAGCACATGAAACTGACAGTAACACAGCTACACTGCTGCACTCCAGTTTTAGATAAGAGAGAGAGGGAGAGAGTTTGAGGTGCTATTAAATGAAGACCAGGTGATGGAGAAACATCATTTATGATTATGACTTGGCAATTAATTTTTGACTTTCGAACACTTGTGACTTGTATTAAAAAATGGACTGATGAACTTAGAACATGGGACAGGCACATTTATACAATTTTATTAACCTTTTCGAAAAACATTAATGAAAATCTCGGCTTCTCACAAATCGTGAATTAAGACTTCTTGAGTATTTAAAACAGTGATATTTTCACTTAATCTAAAAATATCTCAAGTTCCATAAAAAAAAGATCAGTTTATTATTCAGCTTGACAGACGACCAAAAAAGAAAAAAGAAAAAAACTTTATTCCATTTGGCACGACTCGAATGCGATCAATTTACTCAATCATCGGAAGAACTACAACCATTATTTTCTGAATTACTGGAAAAGAGCCTTAGCTAGAGAATATAAGAAGTAAACTTTTTTGGGTTACTTTTCACAATTTTTGTTTTCTTTTTTTCTTTTCCTTCCTTATTTCCTGGTTTTCATTCCCAGTATATCTTGCTAAATTTTGACAAGGTGGAGTAAAAGTTAAATTGTCAGAAAAGGAGTAATGGTACTCTCTTGTATGGTGAGCAGCATCACTCCAAATATTAGGAAGGACACTGAACATGTGAAGGCAACCATTTGCCATGGTTGATAAATATATGGTACCTTAAAGGCAAAAGAAAGAGACATATGAAGGGAGATGGAAAACACTTTACGTGCATGGAGCCATGGACAGCTTCTCCTTCCAAGGACAAGGATAGAGAGTCGGATACCATGTTTCCCTGTTCAGCTATTTCTTTTGAGTGGAACAGTGCATATTTGTGCAGTTTTTGATCCACAGTCCCCACTCTTCCAGCTAATTCAATTTGACATGTACCATGAATAGCGATCTGAGGGAGTGTTGAAGTGAGTGAAGAAAGGCAGTAAAGTTGGGTTTTCAGTGAAAGAGAATGAGCTTGTGGGACTATGAATGAATTGGCTAAATGGCATAGCAATTTGGCAATCTAAAAACATAAATCGCGTCAAGCAATAATATTTGTTTGTAGCATTCGAATAGTAGATCGTTATTTGATTTTTATCAACAAAGTTATTATTGTTCGTGTTTCTACAGAATTTGGAACTTTGGTCCACCTTAGCTGCACAAGGCGTAGGTTGGAGCAAGTGCGAGATTCCGTAGTGGGAGCGTAAGTAGTACGGTGGGTTTTTTTGTGAGAGCAGGTGCGGGTGCGAGGAGAGAGGTTCTTGGGTGGGAGCGTCAACAGAATTGGAGATCCTGTAGCAAAGGATTGGACAAGTTTGCTATGAAAATTGACCCCCACGGCCATGGGATTGAAAGTTTCTTTTTCTTCTGTGGTAACAGTAGTGATCAATTTTTTTCAATAGTGAGGGGAAAGGATGAGGTGATAATGTTTATGTGGCTAACCTTGAATGACCTTCCATCATTCACGAATTAGCCATAGCTACTGCAAGCATGTGTAACTACAATATGTCATGATTTCATGTCCTTGCTCTTGTACTCCTGTAAAGGACCATTAGTGGCCAACAGGTCCCCCAAGCCTCCCCACCCCCTGCTGTTTCTCTTGTCCATTTCTGGAAAATTTCTTCAAGTCATTGTGTTCGGTCTTTATCAGAACGAACTGAAAGATTGCTGAGTGCTGTGGGAGAAGACAAAGTAAAAGAACATCTTGAACTACAGGCTAATGTTGATACAGAGCCAATTTTCCAAAACAGAAATGCCTCACTTTTTTAAAAGAGAAAAAAGAAATTGATTTATCATTGACGACAATCATTCAAGAAGCTCGGCCTCACTGAATTCAATACAAAATCGCTATCCATTTCTTTCTCTTTCTTTGTCCAACACCATAGCATCAGATACATCGTATCTTTCAGGATATGAGTTCCAACTTAAACAAGTAAAAGGATTTTATTAACATAACCACAACGGAACTATTTGTAATCCTCTACCATGAAATGATCAGTCGCAAAACCCATGTCAGTAACATACCTAAGAAAGTATGACTATTGGCTCCCGTGAAGAAAAAGCATTGCCCATGTGTGCTTAGTAATTGTGGTCAAATGCTCCGTCATGCAACGATTCACTTTCCGGCATCCATACCCGTAGGAGCCGGTCATAAAATGAGCAGGTAGCGACCACAGGTCTCTTACTTTTGCCATCCTGGCAAGGACTTTCTCTCTGCCAATCTGCTCCATATGCAAGTGAATCATGTTTAGTATATGTTTCAGTCACTTCAGCTTTTCCCCCCTTAACCTTGACAATTGCAAATCCATTGTGCATACAAGCTGCCAAGACTAGGCCTGGCACAAAGGGATGCTGCTTAATTCTCCAAACTCCTCCGCCTAAGCAGATTGAAGTTTCAACCATAGGCTTTGAGATTGATCTCACGTCCCATACCCTCAAGTGCTCATCGTAGCTTCCAGTAAGTAAAGTATGAGGGTCACTCGGGCTCTTTGCAATACAACAAACACCCATTCCATGAACCTTTGTATTCTGGAATGCCAACTCAGAAGGATCACACCGCAAATCCCAGCAACTGAATCTGCAGTCGTCTGAGCCAGTGTACACCAGCTCTGGTTGGTGAATATCAAAGCATGTAGCCCAAACCTCAAACTCATGTGCTTTCCACTCTTGTATTACAGTTGTTTGGGACTCACGAAGGGAGACTATTGAGATTGAACCATCCGAAAGGCCCAGTGAGATGGATGTGGCTGCGGGATTCCAGTCCAGGCACAGGCACATGGAGGAACTCACCTTTTCACCATTGATCTCTTTCAGACCATTACCTGCATCAAGGACATTGAGATGTAAATTCCAAATTAAAGGACACATGTAATGCAATAACAAAGAAGCGAAGGGAACTTCTGAGAAAGAATGTTGAAATGGCCGTGGACGTGATTGCTTAAGCTTATTGCTTATGAAAACTGAGGCAGCTGAATCTTTCCAACACAATGCCTGGATTCTGGAAGGGCAATAGATAGTGTGTAACAAGCAAATTTACAAAAGTTACGCCTGTTTTTGTTTGATTGTAGATAAAACAGAAGGCAAGCATACACGTGCACACCAAGGGATTGAGACTAACACTTGACCGCTCTTTGATTTATGGAAAATCAGCAAGGAAAACGAAGATGAAATGGGAAACAAAAGAGTAATGAGAAATGAACAGAGTCATTTATTATAACCTATGACTTTTCTTCCCTCAGACAGTTCACATTTCCTCGAAGTTATATTAAATATCTCAGTAATTTGGGTTTCGTACTTTCCCAGCACAATCAAACACCTCATTTTCACTTTTTCGTTATTCAATTCCAAATTCCTTATGCTTTGTTTAGAAGTTGGACAACAAGGAAAAGAACTTTTAATGCAAAAGAAAGCTGTTAAGTCAAGAAAACTTGAAAGAAAAAGTAAGTAAAATATTTCATATGTTACTACAAACCTTGTCTTCTTTAGAGGATAATAAGCAATTATGAACTTACTCGTAGGAAATGAAATAAAAAAAGTTTACAAAATGGTTCCTTTCCCCAGCAGGGCCAATGAATCACACCCGATCAAAGATGAAGGAAAAAGGAATCCCTCCACCTCTTTATGAATCTAAAATAGGGCTACAAAAACATATTACACTAGTTCCAGAAGAAAGAACAGAAGTATAGAAAGTTGCTCAGAAAGGCTTAGGGCCTTCAATTTTTTCAGATGTAGCCCAATAGGCTAGCAAAAAGTTTTGTCTTGCTTCTTATACGTGACAAGCTTATGCTTCCCTTGAGCATACTTTTGGGTTGGACACCAGGCTTTCACCCTATTATGTTGCTCTGTCTCATACTCCAAAGGATGACGGAACCAATTTATTAAAGAATAAAGCATCTTTGTCAAATGGCATAATGTTTACAGACCAGTCAGTCAAAATAAGAAAAAAATGGCTGAAATCAGATCTTCCATCAGTTGTGCAAGTTAGACTATAAAGGAAGACACCAAACTTTGAGAATTCAGGGAAATTGCAATATACGTACCATGAACTTCTGATCCATCTGCCGAACTCTCAAGACGATGAAGCCTCAAGTAACCATCAGCATCAGCTTGAGCAAGCAACGGGCTCACATTACCGCTCACCGGGTTCCATTTCATGTCAAAGACACCCGACGTATCCACCCTATGCAACAACTCAAGAAGACCCACATCAGCATTTACGTTGAACAACGATATGCTTCCTGTTCGGCTGGGCCTGTCGCCCTCCTGCAGCGTGTACGTCGAAGCGGCTAGGACATGGTGGAACGAATCGTGCGGGCAGAACTCTACGACGTCGGGATTCCCGTCTAGATAGCAATGTGCCACATCCATGCCTTAGTGATCGTCAAAAGAGAGAAAAATGTTCGTCAGCAATGAGATAAATTTAGCGATTGAGTGGGCTGAGCATTTCGTCGAACAGCTTACGCGCAATATTGGAATCGTAATTCGATAGTCCATTTCGAAATTCTCAGAGAAAGGATGCAAAAATAAAGAGGGAAAATTAGCTGATGTTGCTGCATGAACATTTAAATGAAGGAGGTGAACTGGTGACGTAGCGCCACAATTACCGTTTTAAGTGGGTAGTTTGGCAGTTGAAGTTCGGTTTACGCAACTCCACCTCTTCTCCCGATGAAATAATAATAATAATGATGTGTTAAAGTGACCGATGCCAAAGCATACTTCAAAGTACTTCGGAGATTCGGCGCGCTGCTACGCGCGTGATTGTCTTCCTAGGTAAATTATTTTTGGACGATTATACCATCTATCAAGTCAATAACGTTCATATCCTCTCTTTATGACTCATTTTTTAATTTGATTAAATTAAAATAAACATATGATAATAAATCTATTCTAAATAATGAGAAATGAAAAGTGTGATGAGAAAGAAAAACAAAACAACCAAAAAAAAAAAATGGTTCAATTGCTTTCATGAAATGTCATTAGGTATACTAAAATCATCACATTTTGTATAATATCTTTATTTTATTGTTGTATGAAGCCATAATAGAACTTGTATCACTGTTTAATTTCTTAGACTTTTTGGTAATTTGTTCGGTTGCGAGCTCTTCTTTATTGTTTATTATTCATTAGAGTTCTTATTTTCAAATAAATAAAGAAAAGTTTATTTTTGTCTTGTCTTGATGAATAGAAAAAAAAAACTCTAAAACTCTCACCAAACTAAATCAAATTATAATAATTTGATGAAAATTACAAATATTTAAGTGTATACCGTAAACCAATTAAAACAGATTACAAAAAACAAGGATGTAGATTAATTCTTTTAATTTATCCGGTTGCTTTTTCTTTCAGCATTGTATCAATTATCTCTTTAACCCAATTGCCTACAAAACATTGAATCAATCACAATTGCGATTATCAAAAAAAAAAAAATTATAAAACAAGTCACAAAAATAATAAGAACATAACATATTATTTGCTCCTAAGAAACTTAATGATATTACCTCAAAAATTATTATCGGCAATAACAACATGCAAAGCACGTGCTGCATACTAGTTTAAGAAATATATGAATGAAAGAATAGTAAGTAAGATTGAGAATGAATTTGTTATGGCTATTTTAATTTTTCAGATTTCAAGATTAAATATTCAAAAAATAATTGGTTCTAATAAACACATAAGGTGTATGAGTTTATGGTGGCTACTTTTTGCTACAATGTTTTGTAAAGAAGATGCAGCAGCAGTAGGGCCATAAAATGGTGACATGTTCCAGGAATTACTAAGAAGTAGTAGCAAAGAGGTGGTTTTTTGTTCTATCATATTGTACAAGTTCTTGTATCCCATTGCTAGTTTTACTGGAGAGAACCTAGGGATGAAGTCACTGTAGAGGGGATGAGTCGATGGCAACACTATTCCATTGCATATCCAACTTTAATTAAGTCCACCAGCTCTTTCAACGGTGTTATCTTTATTAAGGCTAGAGACTTTCAGTTTTGATTGCAAAAACTTCTAATATTGGCTTCTCAATTTAAAAAATCAATTTTTAAACTGAATGGCAAAAATTATGTAAAAAGATCATTTTTGCAAGACCAAATCACTGACCAGTGCTTCTACCACCATTAGCAAAAAAAAACAAAATAAAAATGAATATCTTGGTAAATTAAACTGCTCTTTAAAAACTAAAAACTAAACAAAAAATTTGTCGAACCCATTAAAACTACAATATGCAAATACTTGATTCCAAAACAAGCTTTCTAAATATTCTAATGCAAAGGATTAAGAAAATTCCTTTAGCAGTTTCATATTTGCAAATGCAACAAGGAGCTATGTAATTTTATGGCTAAGAATGGCGTCTATATATGCACATAGGGAGTAGAAGAAAAGAATGAAAAAACTAAAGGTATAAGCTGAAAAAATATGTGCAAAAGAACCCACAATGTTAGTTGAACTAATTTGTTGTTAGGATTTAGTCAAGTGCATTATCAAATGGGAAAGAGATCTTTTGGTTGTATCATCACCCAAAGAAAATATTGTTTCCTCCATTATTTCCAGTAAAAGCAAATAACGGTGATTTTAAGCGGAAAATGGTCAATCAATTACTAGCTTTTCACTGTAACTCTGCAAATAAGGTAAGCACGACCACCTTATGAGTAATAGAGTCCATGAAGGCTGAAGAAGCCATCAAAGAAACATTTTCCTGAAAAAGTTGAAAAAGATCGTTGCAGTGACGACGACGATGATCATCAATCGCACTATTATCATTAGTCAAAGCCAAAAGATACAACTACATTATACCATTTACCACATATTTGAATGACTTCTCCACAACAACCCACTCCTTTGTACATTTGGTCGGTGACTACCACTTTGGATCTGAATAGTATATGTACATATCGGGAACGCCTATAGAGATTAGCACAGTCGGCACAAACATACATTTTGATCGCTAGTAGCCATATTGCGAAACATACATTTTGATCGCTAGTAGCCATATAGCAATAACTCTGCGCAGCAAAAAGAAAGACAGGATGGGATCTCGTCTGTGACCGAGATCTTTTAATATTGATTGTATATAGCCAAATATCAGTTTGTACATATTAACTCTGCCTGCTTTATTTTGATGAAATCCAGCTCTCACTTGACCAAATAAATGAAAACCATCAAGCTGGAAATGGATACCTTCTTCCTATATATATGGCATGCATCTCTGTCTTTCTCCAGAGGCAAATCCATCTTGCTTCAACCTCTCTTCATGCCACATTCTCTCTCTTCACCTCCCTCCATCATCCCAAAACGGCAAATTCACCAACTGTCATCATGCATGCCAGATTACTCAACAAACGTTGTTTCTTCGATCCATATCTTGCAAGTTTTCCCTAGCATCCACCTCCCTCCCTCTCTATATCCCTCAAAGGAAAAAGAAAACAGAAGGAGATATAGAGAGGGAGAGGAAACATAAAATTTTACAGAAAAGCATCCATATTCATGATCATACAAGATATCCCCCCATTCTCATGTAATCACATCCAAAGCCATCACTTCCTCTGTTTTTGGTTATAAACAGGGGGAAACAGAGTACCAGTGTTTGTATATACTTAAGGAGAGATTAAGCTAATCATTGTTATCAGAATTGATTTTTTCCAATTCTGTAGAACCCTGAAAACCCCTCATCCAAAACCATCATATCTTCTGTTTTTCCTCTGTTTTGCAAGTAAAACAGAGCACCCATGGTTCCTATGGAAGCAATGCGCCTATCAACCCAAATCCATCAATATCTAACAATAACTTTCCTAATCTTGTCAACTTTCGTATTTGCTCCCTCCTTGTCCGATCCAAGAACGTCGGTCGCCGGCCTATTCTGCAACAAAAACTCCTCAGAGATGGCCATGAACGACGAGTACATCGCCGGCTTCACCGGTGTAATGCAGGACCTGGACCGCCGCGTCCGCGCCGAGCGCTTGATAAGCTATTCCGCACAATTGCCGTCTTCCAACATCCACGGCTTCGCACAGTGCCACGCGGATCTCTCTCAGGAGGACTGCACGTCGTGCTACCACGAGGCGGAGTCCAGGCTCAAGGCCTGCTTGCCGGCCGTCTCCGGCCGCGTCTACCTCGACGGCTGCTTCGTGCGGTTCGACGATCACAAGTTGAGGCACGAGAACGTCTTCAAGGGCCCCAACTCGGCGAAATGCGGGGAGCCGAGCGACACCTTGCGCGACAAGAATATCGAAATGGAGTTCGCTGAGAAGCTTGAAGCTGCGATTGCTAATGTGACGGCGATGGCGGCCGTGAACAAGGGGTTCGGGGCGGCGGAGGTGAAGAGCGGGGTGCTCAGCGCTTACGCGTTGGGGCAGTGTTGGAGTACTTTGGATGAGAACCAGTGCAGGAGGTGCTTGAGGGATGCCGCGAATAAGGTGTGCAAGTGCCTGCCTGGAGCTGAAGGGAGGGGCATGAATGCTGGTTGTTATTTGAAGTATTCCACTTCAAAGTTTTTTTATCACAGTGCCATGAAGAAGGAAAGTGGTAAGCTATGACCTGAAGAAACTCTGTTCTTCTTTTTGTCTCTCCCACTCCTCTCATCAAGATTTTGTGCGCGATATATGTTTGTCATAGTGGTCATAATGTTGCCTGAACGGCCAAAACGGTGTTACCTTCTGAGTGGTTGCACCGCTTGATTCAGTCTACTGTACATTGTTTTGGCAAAAACCGCTACGACTTATGCAATAGCCTAGCGTAAAACGGTCGTGGGGTTATTTGCATGCTTGTTATGACAATGCTCAAATGCTGTCATGCATTCTGACGTTCAGATTGAGATGTTCCTTGCTTGGGATAATAAGTCTGTTACATTTATGACATGTTAGCATTTTGAAGCTTCAGTATTGGGCTCATTTTCGTAGTTGTGATACCAGTACTGCTAAATACATATCGCTGAGAATACAATGGTGTGAGGGGTGTTTTCACTGCGGTTTATCCTAATGGGCGTCTTATTACTAGTCCGATTCTTAACATTGTGTTTCCTTACTTTGGCTATTTACTGCAAGGATATGAAGTCCTCCAATGGCTTAATTCCGCACTCAAAGTTTTTCGCCAGATATTGAGTTACTTGTTCACAAGCGAGTCGTTCTAACGAGATCACCAGTCTTCCTCACCAGTTTAATTCTGTTGTTTCCAGATTCAGGGCTCTCTCAAGCAAATGAAGCAATGGTCGTTTTCATAATACTAACATTAGTTACTGTGTTCTCCTTGCTCTCTCTCTTTGGTGCTCTTTTCGGCTATAAAATATATTCTCGGAGGAAAGAAGGTAAATTTCTGCCAAATCCAAGCTTAAAATGCAAACCTCTTCAGATTCTTATACATGCAAGTTCTGATGTGTTATTCGGTTCACTTCTCCTAGAGCGGAAGAGACTTGCTCGGGTATCACCTGCTGTTAGCAACTCTAATTTATACTTCAAGTACGAGCTGCTTGAGCAAGCAACTGGATGTTTCGATCCATCAAACAAATTAGGCCAAGGAGGATGTGGTTCTGTGTTCAAAGGGACTCTCCCTGATGGTAGAGTCATAGCTGTCAAACGATTGTTTTACAGTACGAGGCAGTGGGCAGATGACTTCTTTAATGAGGTAAATTTGATCAGTGGAGTTCAACACAAGAATCTTGTCAGGCTACTGGGTTGCAGCATAGAAGGCCCGGAGAGCCTACTAGTGTACGAGTTTGTGCCCAATAAAAGCCTCGATCAAATCCTTTTTGGTAAGCACTCCAGTTTTTCTTTCATGCTAGTTTCATTTCAGCATTGCTTTTTGACTTTCTGATCTATGATCTCTTCTGAGTTAGGATTTTCATGGGGAAGTATACGAGATGAATGTTGCTATCCTGCTACTGGATCTGTAACTTGCACTGGTTCATTTGTTTCATGCAGATAAAAAGAACACGGCCCAATTTATTACCTGGCAGCAGCGATTTGATATCATACTAGGTATCGCGGAGGGGCTTGCACATCTTCACGACGGTTGTGAGGCAAAAATCATCCACAGAGATATTAAAAACAGCAACGTTCTACTAGACGAGAATCTTACACCAAAGATAGCCGACTTTGGACTTGCACGATGTGTTGCTCCTGATAGAACTCATGTTAGCACTGCAATAGCAGGCACTCTGTGAGTAAATTTATCTGCAATAATTTTGCTGCTTATTTCCCTAATTCTTGTACCGTATTGTGCATCTCTTGGAACTTAGAAGAACATTTAGCCAATTGAATTTTGTATGGGCAGTCGATTAGGAGACTCAAACCCAAGTATAAGGCCTTATCACCAGCTAAGCTTATAGTTCTAGAGATAAGCTGGCTGACTTCCTAATGACACCCTATTTTGCAGGGGATATATGGCTCCTGAATATCTTATTCGAGGGCAATTGACCGAGAAAGCAGATGTATATGCCTTTGGTGTGCTGGCTCTAGAGATTGCCTGTGGTCGGAAAAACAGCGTCTTCGTGAACGATTCAGGATCAGTTTTACAATGTGTAAGATTTGCTTGTCTCCCAATGCTGACAAAATTTACCGAGATTCCTCATACCTCATCAAGCACACTTTTGCTAGGAAGTGTCAGAGACTTGACAAGTTTTCCTTTAATTATGATGTCATTTCTTGACAAACTCAACTCGAGAGTACTCAATTTTAGGATTGATTATGAGTTAGGACCATCTATAAAAGACTTGTAAACTGTTGCTGAATCACGGTAGCTGTGGCATCATTGTCGCTGGTAACATTACTGTTTACTTGTATTAGGTCTGGAAGCATCACAAGTCAGATGATATTACATTATCCATCGACAGAAGCTTGATAGGAAATTTCCCAGAAAAGAAGGCGTCAAATGCTCTTCAAGTTGGGCTCCTGTGCACACAAACTTGCGCTAGATACAGACCATCCATGTCTTCAGTAGTTCAGATGCTAACCGAGAAAGAAAACGTGCTTCCTTGGCCAAAACAACCTCCATTTCTAAATTCTAGCGTGCTACTCTCGGATGACACAACCAAGTCTTCTGAAACGAACAAGTCGTCCTCAAATTGGCACACAACGATTGAGGTGCCTTCCACCACTTCCAAGTCCGCCTCCACAGCCAGCCCTCAACCACATGTCTCCAACGAAGACGAATGACACAATGTAGATTCTACAAGTACTCTCTACAGTACCAATATATGTCAGCCTTCATAAACGTGAAGTGGCAAACAATCTGGTCCATATTTTTGGTTTTGGTAACTAGGATTATACTGGTCCCTGGATGCAATTAGATAAAGGATGGAGGTGATGCTGCACACTGTTGGCAAGTGGAATGCTGGGGAAAAGGTTGTCATGGTCTGAAAAAGAGGGGTAAGACAGAAAGAAGTTGAACTGCACAAGGGATATTGGTTCTTCCATCTTACTTGGAACTGGTTTTACACATTCTTGTATTGCTTCTCCATTCTGATATGTAACAAGACTTGTACAAACCTGTAGATAACTAGATGCAACAAACTTGCTAGAACTACAAATGGCTTTTTGTTTGGAGTATCACCCTACTTGTGTGTGGTAATAGGCAATGTTCACAATGATTTTCTAGTTAAACCATCAATAACAACTCCACATATACTTGCAGCGAAGACTACTGAATCGGCGTAGTTCTCGTACGAGTGTTTTCATACAGATGGGGGACTGGGGTGAGATAATGCCAAGGTGGATTAGGGACCAACATTACAAGAAACAGGGGCTTTAGTGACCGCCATTCCATTCTGGCGTGTGGTAGCTGCTAAGTTAGGCCTTTAGCGACCGCTTTTCCTCCTGCTACCATTAGCGGTCGCTAAGCGTACGCAAATTCTGGCGGGATCAACAAAATTATTAGCGCTAGATGTAGCAACCACGTGACAATCGCTAAAATTTGGCGACCACTATTTAGCAACCGCCGAGCCGTCTCTAAGTTTAACGACCGCGTATGCCGGCTGCTAGTTAGCAACTACCACTTGCGGTCGCTAAACGCAATTAGCGATCGCCGTACACCATTTAGCTATCACGACCGACAGTTGCTAAATGGGTAATTTCTTGTAGTGCAAAATTACGAATTTCTCAATAACTACAAAAAAAGGGATTTGGCCGTCAACCCTAAAGGTCGCATGAATATAAACAATAGGGTTAATAGCAAAAATATACCCTCACATATGACACATTTGCAAATTATGTCTCAGAACTTCCAAAATAGCATTTTTATCCACCAAACTATGGCCAACGTTGCAAACGTTTACCTACCGTCCAACTTGTTGGCAAAAATTAGGGTTTGCAAAAGTACACCCCAACATATTAAGGGTATATTGGTCAAATTGCAAGGGCATGTGTTTGGAGGGAAAAATGATGGGTATTTTGCATAAGGGAGTCCAGAATGTATATTGGTCAAAACCGCAATAGGTGGTTGTGGGTGGCGAGCGGTGGTGGGTCGTGGTGATGGGGAGATTGGTGGCTACGGTGGTGGCCTGTCGGGCAGTGGCTTCAGTTGGAGGCGGTGGTCGTGGGTTTCTAGATTCATTGTTGTGGATGGTTGTGAGTGGTCATGGGTGGCAGGGGGTGATGGGTCGTGATGATGAGAGAGTGGTGGCCCATTGGGCAGTAGGTTCGGTTGGAAGCGGTGGCTTTGGGTTTCAGGATTGGTGGTTGTGGGTGTGCCAATAGGTGGTCGTGGGTGGCCGGTCGTGGTGGCTGCAGTCGTGGCTCGTCAAGCAGTGGGTGTGGCACGTAGGGCTATGGGTTTGGTTGGAGGTGGTGGCTTAGGTTTTTGGGATTCGTGGTTGTGGGTGTGCTGGTAGGTGGTTGTGAGTGGTCGTGGGTGGCCGACAATGGTGGGTTGTGGTGATGAGGAGAGTGGTGGCTGCGGTGGTGGCCCGTAGGGCAGTGGATGTGGTTGTACACAGATGTCGGCGATGCGCCTGTTCGTGAGAAATGGTAGCAGCTCCGTCTCACCTATTGGTAGCTTGTTGCCAACATATACTTGTTGTACAATGTGATTATTAGTTGTACAATGTCTATTATTGGTTGTACAACATTCATTGATAATTGTAATATTCACACTCTTCAAATCTAATTATATATATATGAAGCCAGCTGAGAGAATTGTCATGTCACCGCCTACGTCGACATTCTCTTTTTCGCCATGTGAATTTAATTTATTATTATATAAACTAACATTAATTGCTTATCATTATCACTTTAATTTTTGAATTCAGTAATCTCTCTCCAATCAGTTAAAATTTTTCTTATCAGTTTAAATTTAAATTTCAAAAGTAATTTGTAACTATTGCACCTTAATCAAGTTTCTATAATTATTATTATCTCATTAATCTAATTAATAGCTTATTCCCAAAAAATTTGCCCAAAATTAAGTTCTCTCCGCTTACCACGTCTCATATAAGAAATGCTAATTATTTGACACAAATATTCTCTTTCCTTTTCATTAATATACAATACTTTGTGTACGGTTAGAACTTCCAACCTATGCCATTATTGTTTACTCTCTTTTAAAATTGATTCTTATATTATCTCTTAATCATTATCTTATCAATCATGGTAATTTCATATCCTAACTGAAAATCAAAATTCAAATCTCCTATTATCTCTCTCATCTTTGCTCCTAGAGTAGTTATTTTGCATACTACTTTTTAATTCTAATTTTCTGTGGCATTTCTTAAAATTCATTTCCGTATGCAATGTACGGGTGAAAAAACTAGTTCATTATTTGAAGACCAAAGGAGGACGTACAATAGCCTTTTTTTACACATCATATTGGGTTAGAAGGAACATGAATGACGTTTTTTTGACTTTGAAGAAATTTTTTATCAACTATCTATATAATATATAATAAGCGAAGCGAGAAAGACATTGAGAACTTCTTTGCGCGACACATCATCGCTTATGTATATGACACGTCAACAAATTAATTATCTTTTATATTAGTAAGTCTTATTTAATTTAAAAACTAACTCTAATCTTTCTAAAATTCTGTCTAATCAATATACTAATATATTAAGACTTCTTTTTGATAATTATGTCCTTAAAATTCAAAATTTAATTTTAATCATTCTCAAACTCAACATTATCATTATACTAACTTATTAGGACTTAATATTCACTATTGTATCTTCAAAACTACTCTCTAATATGAATATAAAAACTCATATATATTAAAAACGAAAATAATACTTTCGATTTAGAAGGAAAAAATTAATTTAAAAATCAATTTTAATTCTTCTAAAACTCTATCTAATCAATATACTAATCTATTAAGACTTTGTTTTGACAATTATGTTCTTGAAAGTGTTTTCTAATATGAAAATTAAAATTTGTAGACCCAAAAAATAACTTATGAGATATAAAATAAAAACGTGATCTAATAATTAATTTAAATTTTGATAGAATCCTAATTTTTACGTCTAAATAATTTTGCAGAGTACTCTTAACCTAACTTTTCAAGTTAATAGACTTAGTTTTTAAATGAATCAAATTGGGCCACTAAAGAAACTTAATAATAATATAGTCTTGACACGTTACTTGAAACTGTTACAAAGAAAGTATTAAAAATTTCTTCCTAACTGCAATTATAATTTTAGCAGAAGTAGATTTTTTCCCATAAGATGTAAATCTCTTTTTGTTTCTTGAGACGTGGTATTCATTGATACACTTTTTGTAATTTTTTAAAATATTTTATTAACTTACTCGAGCTTGACTCGGGATCCTGAGGTATAGTAATTAATAATTGAGGCGAAAAATGCAATCATGACACCTTATTGCATTGTGTTTTTAATATAATAAGAGTTATAAAAACTAATGTTAAACACATTAATATTACTAAAGATCTCCAAACATTATTTTGAACGGGGTCCTTAATTTTGTAATTAATTAAATCAACAAGTCTAGTAGACATTTAAATAAGGGTTAATTACACTTATGTCCCTGAGGTTTAGGTGTAATTACAGTCAAGGACACAAAGTTTCAAAAGGTAACAAACCGTGTCCACAAAAGTTAAAAAGGTAACACTTGTGTCCATCCGTCAAGTATCAGTCCAAAAAGTGTACTTTTTCGATAATGTCATCAATATGTATTTTTTAAATGACAATACTACCCTTGTTAAAAACCTAATTTTTAAAGAAAGGAGTTTCTCTCTCTAAATATCTCTCCAAATATTTTTAGAATCTCTGATGAATCTCCCCCAACCCCGTTGCCCACCCCCTTCCCTTCCCCCCAACCCCGCTGCCTATCTCTCCCTTCCCCCAGCTCGCCCCCTCTCCCTCCCCGTCGGCGCCATTACAGCCACGACTGCACATCTGCCGCCACACACGCCGCCGCCCCTCCCTCTCCCTAACCTGCTGCCCGCCCATCTTCCTCTCCGCCGATGACAACAGGCCCACCGCCGCACAACGATCCCATCGTGTTCTGGTAGAGGGAAGATGCTGTCGGCGGCGAGGTGGGGTGAGGGTTTGCCACCAAAACAAGTGCAAAAAAACAGGGGATTGGACATGTGTGTGTGCATAAATCCAGGCATGAAAAGATCAATTTTGCATTAACTTCCTCATTTAATGCCTTCACATGCACTAGCCCCCATCCCTTATTCAGAAGTATTTAGTTTCATTGCATTTATCGCCCCTCCTCTGCCCCCTCCAACCCTTCTCTCTCTCTTTCTCTCTCACTCATCATTTCAATCTTGGCTACTTCACTCAACCTAACTTTCACCAATCCTGCAATCCTTTGCAAGCACTTCACACCCAGAAGCAGATTTTTGAAAGGGAAGGAATTGACCCAAAAGCTGTTCTTGAACTTGGAAGGAGCTTATTTGGGCTTTCAAAGTGGCTCTACACCGCATTTCTTGATCCAAAGTTGCAAAAGCTCCATTGGAAGCAGCGTCTTGGGTGGAGTGCCTTTTAGTGAAACAGAGCGAGAGCAAGTAGCAGCGATTTCTCATAATTTGGAAAATTTGGAACCCTAATTTGAAGAGATGATTGGCATTTGAAAATTTGAAGAGAGATCATGGGCAATATGGTCATTTCGACAATTCTGTTATGTATTTGGGTATTCCGTTAGGTCAAAGGACATAAGTGCCTATTTTCCAAACTTATGGACACGCGTGTAATTACACCTAAACCTTAGGGACATAAGTGTAATTAACCCTTTAAATAATTAGCCTTAGGCAATTCAAAAATCAATTCAAAATATTTAAAATTTTCTAACCAATATAGTAATATATTATGACTTTATTGGAATATTATATATCAAAAAAGTTCTCTAATATGAAATATTAACCTGTAAAAAATTAGGTTATATTTCAAATTCATATTTAAGTTTTCTCAAATATGAATCTAACTTGATAACTATATTGATTAAAAAATTTGGCCAGTAATTTCCTACTCTAAAGTTTTGCGGTATCCTATTTAGTCGCATTGGTTAAATGTAAAAACATCATAATATGCAGATTCTAAATGAGATACATTAAAAAAATAGTGTAAATTTAAAACCTTAAATATGTAAGCTTTTCTTAAATTCAACTAATTTTATGTTGAAAAAGTTTTGAACTAAATTTTTTCTATGTTATTTTTATTGTGAGTAATTAACTATTAAGCATTCTAAATTCTGCATTAGCAATATACCATTTATGATTTTAATTATGTTAACTATTATAATTTTGAATAGAATTGCATATAAAATCTAAAAAGATACTATTAGTTATTGTGTGATGAATGTAGACTAAAACTTGGATTGAAATCCTTATTATATCTAAAGATAAATTTTACTTAGTAAGCATGCTTATTGTATACTTTGTGAAATGTTGGTTAAATTTTGTTCAGCAATTTTCTTACTACGAGGTTTTGAGCTATCGTATATAGTCATGTTGGTTAAACTTTTTAAACTTTATTTAATTACTTCATGCACTGATTACTATTTTCTCTACTTCTAAAAATGTCACAGCATCCTTACTTTATTAGTTGTATTGATTAACGTTTATAACATGCTATAAACAAATATATGGACCAAAATTTTCTCTATCAAAATTAAACTAATATATAACTAATGTTATGGACAACCCATTCAAAGGTACAATTTTTTTTTAAAAGATACGTAGAAAATAATAAAAATGTCTTATGCAATAGCAAATTGATCTCAATATGTTCTCCGCATATTTTTATCAGTAGAATTTACTTTTTCTTTTTTGTGTACTAAATAAGCTTTTAATTTTTGTACATCTATATAGTTACCCAATCAGAATTAGCATATATGCACACAGACATTGCTTATTGATATTTGACCCGAAAGGTTAATTTAGTTCAAGTCAAAATTAAAGTTACTATCTTTAATAAAATAATCATAAAATTATAAAATTGTGCAAGATATTTTATTATGCATTTCAAGACTACTAAGATAAATTATTGTTAATAAACTGTCCCGTGCTTGGCACGGGATTCGGGGCTAGTATAATTAATAAGCAAGCAGTACACAAAGAATTAACAAATTATCACTTTTTCATTTTGTCACTACAGAGAAAGAGTGATAAATAGCAGTACACGCGATTTATTTATTTTTTTTACAAAATTATCCCCTAACATTTTGTTAAGATTGCATTTTTATTCCATAACAAAAAGTGATTTGACCAAAATACCCTCTCAATTAACAGAAAAACAAACAGAGTGTGGGCACCAGAATTGTGCATTAATTTGGTGGATAAAAATATTATTTTGGAAGGTCTAAGACAAATGTGGCGTAGAGTGAGGATATATTTTCGCTATTAATCGTAAAGGTGTAAGGAGCCAAAAATAAAATTAAAAGGCGATTTGAGCACATGATCCCCAGAGTTTGAAGTTTTATGCGCAAAAAGTCGTAAAGGTGAAAGGAGCCAAAAATAAAATTAAAAGGCGATTTGAGCACATTTCGTGGCCCAGGACACGGGGACATTATTGCGCGAGCGGGAGTGGGGGACTGTCGAGTGGATAATAACCCCCTCGACGAATCGGGACCAGAATCTGAAGCCAGTAATCACACGTCCTGTTGTAATGGCGACCTGATTGAGCTCCATAGCCACCTCGCCTGCTCGGTTTTTCTGACTACAGCAGCAGTAGCTGAGCCGTCATGACCTTGAGCACAGAGTCTTCTTCGCCTTCGGCTCTAGACTGGAAATTCTCTCAGGTCTTCGGCGACCGGACTCCCGGAGAGGACCTCCATGACAGTATTACTTCTTTCTCTCTCTGTCTCTAGGTTTTGGTACACGTAAACGGTGAAGTGAACTTAAAACAGTCATAATGAGTTGAATAAGTATCTTTGGCAAGTCAAGTAAGGCTCTTTAATTGTACTTGATTTTTGTTAGGAATTCACAGGATGTCTGTTTGCACCACAAAATATGTTTTTTCACTAATAAGTTCACTTTGATTAAATGCCACTAAATGTCATTTACTTTTTATTATTTCTGAAGAGATAATGGAAGATTCAAGAAGTGAAAGAAATCAACTTCTGAAAATGTGTCCCTATTGATAAGGGATAAGGTGGTTGGTTACTTATTAGTGGGTAGTTATTTTTTAAGTGGGTAGTTTATCTCTAAGTGAGTAGTTTCTTGTAATGGTCGTTATTTTCTACAAAGCTTCTAGTACTTCTAGTATATATAGTGGTCCAAAGAAGAAGCAGGAGTGCAGGACACACAATCAATCATCAACTAGACAAATTAGTCTTTTTCTTTCTTTTGTTTAGAGGCTTTTGCTGCCATCGATAGGAAGTTCAGTTTTCATACTTGGAAACATTGCTGTGTAAACATCCACAATCAATCGAAGCTCTCTTTGTCATTTTTGGGCGCGCAGTCTTTTACTTGCAATTTCCGTCTGGTCGTCAAAATTTCTCGCTTTCAGGGAAGTCCCCAAGCCCGAGGGGCAAAAAAGATCCCGCACTTTTAATCGATTGTGCCGCCGGCTCACCAATCGATAGTGAGTTTGCCCAGCAGCGCAAACAATGTCTAATGGGGATGACTAATTTACCAGTTGTTCCCATGCTTTCAGATGCTGTGTAAATTTTCTCATGCAGGGATGACTAATTTACCAGTTATCAGTTCCTTTTTGCTACCAACCAATTATGGACTACATGGTTGCAGTTGATTTTCTCTTTCATACTTGGGATGAGATAGCTACAAGCATACTGTGCTTCACTGTCTACATGCTCCCATTGCGCTTAATGACCATTCACCTGGTTGCATGATAATGTTAAAGTTGGCATTGATAGGGTTATGCCAAACCTAAGTAGTTAGCATGAGCATAGGCGAAATTGTTGTTGCTCGTGAGTACGCCATCTCAACTGAACAAAGCTTGTTCCAAAGGGTTGCGATCCGCCAAACAATCTGGTTTGTGGTTGCATTTTCAAAACTCGTTGAAATCCTTCTCTCTTGGAACATCTCTTTACAATTGACTTTTGATGTTCTGTGTATTCTATCTGCTCTTATTTCAGCATTATGGCGAAACCTGTGTAAAAGAACTTTGTAGTATATGTTTTGCCAGGCATCTGTCATCTATTGACTACTCTGTTCCTATGATGATCATCTACACTTCCCATTAGTTTCATTTTGTTTCATTCCACTCCATTGTTGGTTCCTCATGATTTATAACCTTGTGAAGTACACAAATAAGAGGTTATTCTTAACTAAAGTTTTGATTCAACCACTTATTCAGTAGTCGAGGACAAATCATGATTTATATATTCTCGCCGGGCACTGGTATCTCAGCAGTCAACACCAAAATTTATCACTTTTCCTCCAATATCTGTTGCTTCTGTTCCTCCTGCTAATAGCATATTCGATATTGTATGATGTTTGGCTAAATAACTACACTTAACAAAGAGTCTTTGAAGGTTCTCCCCCCTCCCTCTTTTCCTCATCTTGTATGATATTGTATCACTTCTACTTGCCCATGTAGCCCTTCATGGGTGAGGTACACTGGCTGGAAAAAAGTTTTAACAGTTGATAATATATAAGGTTACTGGAAAATGTGACTAAATGTGAATTTTAAAGCAGGGGCATTGCTTATGGGTGTATACATTTTGTTAATCTGGAAGTTCAATATATCGTCAGTCAGTTTTTTCTGAATATTTTTTGGCAGTTTCTTGAGGTCAGTGGTTTGACTGTGCTTCTAGGTGATATCATATCTACAATGGAATTCGAAAAAAGTGGTGATTATCTTGCTGTTGGAGATCAAGGTGGACGTGTAGTAATTTTTGAGAAAAAGGCCGGTAAAGATGTGCGAATCACATCAGCTAATTTTATATGGGTTCACACTTGGTCTTGGCTACTCTTTGTGTATAGCAGCTCATTGGGTTTGTTTGATTGGATACTTTTCTGATCTGTCTTCACTAACTGGCTAGGTACCAAGTGAGCACCATTCTCAATTTGAACTGGAGCAACTTGACTATGCGGACTTGCAGCCTCCTAAGTTCCAATACAAGACCGAATTTCAGAGCCATGAACCTGAGGTATGCTTTATATTCGTATGATTATTATCATAAGTGAGGTATCTTAAAAGGAACTAACGAACTCTGGCTATCCCTTAGATAAGTTGTCTAAGGCCATAGGGCGCCTCCAAGAGGATGTAGTTTGGATGTGTTTTCTTATGAGATGAAAATATATGTTAAAAGCAAATAAATTCAAACTACTTGGTTTTTGAGGCTCGCCTTCGACAAGTTATATGAGGCGAAGGAATAGATTTGTTACTCGCATCTTATATATGAACCTTTGGCACTTTAAGGTGGTGCACATATTCTGGCTTTGTGTGTGTTTTGTAGATCCTGATGGTATTATTTTGTATAGTTTGATTACTTGAAGAGTGTGGAAATTCAAGAGAAGATCAACAAAGTGAAATGGTGCACAACTCGCAGTAAATCGCTTTTTATGCTTTCAACAAATGATAAGACAATCAAACTGTGGAAGGTATGAAGAACCGTGTATCACAGAATTTTTTACGCTCTTCCTTTAACTTGAGGTCTTTGTTTTTCTTTTCTTTTTTTGGACAAGTATACATGTTTTCAGAACCAACGTTTATAAAAAGAATGCTGTCTAGCTGTGAGCAATAAAGGACTCCCCAAAACAACTAGAAAATGGCAATTAGATTCAGGATGATTCTTCTCTGTTAAAAATTAAAATTGAAGTCGCAAAACATAAAAGACTTCCCAGAAGACTATTGTCGCTGTGGACACTTCAGGACCTGAAACACTTTATGCCTATGTAAGAAATAGGACTAGGGGGGACTCCCTTTATATGCAAAAGACTTCCCAGAAGACTATTGTAGCATTGGCTTGGCCAAAAACTGATTGAAGTCCTGGATGTCTTCTATGGTTGATTCTCTTTTTGCTGCTTTTACAATTTTGAGTAGTTGCTTCCAAAGTGCAAGCTGGTCAAGCGTTGATATACTGTAGGAGGTTTCCCATTGGATCAGTTTTATGAGATCACATTTTACTATTCTTTGGTCTATTGATATGCTAATTTGTTTTGTTGCCTATAAAGCCAGGTTACAGAACGTAAAGCAAAGCAAGTCAAAGAAATGAATCTTAATCCATCTGTGTATTCAGAGAATGCTCTTTTGGCAGAAAGGAGTTTTGTTAGTGGGGAACATAAGTCATCTTTTGGCAATGGTAACTATTTAGAGTGGAAAGAGAAAACAGACAACCGAATGTTGCCATCTCATGTGGGCGATTCCAAGGTATTCTAAATGTTGGGTATTTTTATCTATTTTCTGGATTTGTAGCAGAACAGTACACAAAATGCCTCTTTGTTTTGCAACTAGGAGGCAAATATTGGAGATTCTGCTTTTGCAAGATGTCGAAGGGTGTATGCACATGCTCATGACTTCAATATTAATTCTCTCTCGAATAACAGGTAAATGTTGCGACTCTCTCTACCTTACACTTTAGTTCATTCTTGCTTTAAAGCTGGCATTCTTGTTCCTTCTACCTTCTAGAACAACGTGAAGATATAATGGAGACAAATTCCGACTCTTAATTTTTTTTTGGGTGAAAGTCAATTTTATTAAAACCAAAGAATCATATGTACACATGATATACAATCTCCCACAAATTTCTATCATTTAGTGTGATTTGCATCTCCCCGCCACTCAATCTAATAGTACTCCTTTGCTTATTTCCCAATTTTCACATGGTTTCCTGTTTGTACATGAGTTGGGTTCTTGTTTCCAGCTCCTCACTCTCCATTGTAGCCAATGCTTGATTAATTGCATGACTTCCTCTACTGACTGGGCCTGCTGTGTGAAGATTCTATTGTTTCTTTCTCTCCAAATCATATACACAACAACTGAAATTCCTAATTTTCTCAACTTGGATTTGAACATTCTGCCTTTGAACCGACTCTTAATTAACTTTGTATAAATTTGTTTGTTAGTTTATCTTGGTCAGCTAAGGTTGTCTTTTCCTAATCTAGTTATTTACTTGGAAAAGCATATTCAAAGTTGCAAACATAAAGAACTTATCATGTCGAGTTATTGATAAGGATGAATCAACTGCAGCTCCTAAGACGATGATCTGGTTTTGTAATCCTTGTATAGTGATGGTGAGACATTTATATCTGCGGACGACCTTAGGATAAATCTGTGGAACCTTGAGGTCAATGATCAGTGTTTCAATATTATTGACATGAAGCCATCCAACATGGAGGATCTTACAGGTAAATCTAGGCTTCTTCTGGTCATGCAACACGGAAGTATTTTCCATCATATTTATCTTTACACTTCATCTTCTGTTTTTCTCGATTTTCTCTGTACAAAGGGGTTTTTAAATACTAAACATCATGAAATTGGGGAGTTGAGCAATTCAAATTATGCATCAGAAGAATCTTTCAAAGGGGTCATTTATCAGTCCTGATGATCACCAGTTGCTAATGGACTAGCAACCTGGTCTGCCTCGCCTATCAGATTCAGTACACTCGTTGACCGTGAGCTCTCAAATTAAGCACTTCGAATGTGTGCCACAAGATATATTGGCTTCTTCTTTCGTCAAGAGATGAGGACGCATATGTAGGCTCTTTCAGCAGTACTCCTATTGAAAGTTGAAACTTGTGACACCTGTAGACACCCAACAGGCGCAATTTGTCACAACACCAATGCTAATTATCTCTGGATTAATGAATTAGTCAATTTACTACATTCAAACTAGGGAGAGGGTTGCACCACGACGAAGGTACTGAGATCTTTGGTGTCTTTGCTCCAAAGTTGTTTGGTTTCTGTGGAGCTGGATAAAGGTTCTGTCCTCTGATTTGGTCTGCCGAGATGTATGCTCTCGGGCAGATGCAGAGGCCAGAGGCAAGTGGGACCATTGTGGTTTCTAGGGTTTTGGTTGGGAGAGGAGACACATCAGTTCTTTTTTGCTGATTGTCTATGGGACTCGCTATTAGCTTTGTAAATAGGAAGGTACTTTTGGGAGTGCCATCATCCGTGGTTGCCCAAAGTTTACATTGGGCCTGGGGTTGGTTCAGCTTGGGTCATCCCCTATCTCTGGTTGTGCTCGTACTTGATTTTTTTTTTTCGTTTGATAATTATGCTAATTTATTCTTGTTTTTGGGTTCCGTCTATACTCTCTGTATTGGGACCCTTTGGCATGGTTACTTATCAGAAGACACTACTGATTAGACATCTGATAGTATGTCACGTTCTTGTCTTTGGTCCAATTCCTATATTTTTCAGTATCAATTTATGACTGATCTTTTACTCTTCGATCAGAGGTGATAACATCTGCTGAATTCCATCCACTTCACTGTAACGTGCTTGCGTACGGCAGTTCAAGGGGTTTTATTCGGCTAGTGGACTTGCGGCAGTCAGCTCTATGTGATCACAGTGCTAGAATGTGAGGTTTTGCTGAAATATCACTATTTTATGCTTCTAGGTTTTCTGCTGTCATAATATAACTAGATTTGCCACCATGCGAAGCCCAACTCATGCTTTTACTTTTACAGATTGCACCATGTGGAATCCCGTGGGCCTAAATCATTTTTCACAGAAATCATCGTATCTATCTCTGATATAAAGTTCGCAACTGATGGACGGCATATCTTAAGTCGTGACTACATGAACCTCAAGGTCTTAAATCTCAAGGCTTCTGAATGCTATCAACGATGAATTTGTCAATCCAAATGTGTTGCATCGTAAACTTTCCTCTGTTTCTGCCCTTCATTTATGAATACGGAGTAGTTGTTTGATGCTCGTTAATGCTCATCCTGAATTTCTTCCGTTTATTTTGGTCTAATTATGTTACCCTTTTTCAAGGCCTCTTACATGACCCTCATCCTATTTGGACTTTGACATAATATCGTAATGTTAACACTGGGTTGTCTGAAAACATTTAAGCTTTCTACTTCCTTTCTCAGTATAGGTATGCCATTCAGGAAGTGCGAGTATTGGAACTTCTGGCGGACCGAAGAAGGCTATTGTTATTTTTACTGTTTGCTGGAACTACTTCTGTTTCAATTATAAATCTTATAGTCCTTAATCTTTCGCGTACTCGGCAGCATGTTTTCATCCTTGCAGCATCTCATTATGCCTTTTCTCATACTCATCCCAATACCTTCAGTCTTTGTATCAAGAAAATTCATCTCTCTGTCAATTAATATGGTTCTAATAGATGCTTCCTTTCCATTTCTTAGCTCTGGGACACGCGTATGAGTATTTCTCCGGTTGCAATATACAAGATTCATGAGCATCTCCGTCCTAAGGTAAGAGCCATTTGTTAAAATAGCAGACGGTGTAGTCATGTGTGTCACTTCTTCGGTGGGAAGGGTTTGCATCAAAATCATTCTAAAGCTGAAAATTCAATTGATTACACAGTTATCGGACTTGTATAACGAAGATGCTATATTTGATAAGTTTGACTGCTGCCTCAGTGGAGATGGACTTAACTTTGCAACTGGATCTTATAGGTTTGTCTCCTACTTGTTGACCCATGGGAGACTTCATTGTCTACTAGTTTTGTCTTGCATCTTTCTTTTCAACTTAAGCAGCTGCAATGACCACGTGATTTTCTTAATTTTACTTAGCAATCTTCTGCGGATTTTCCCCTATGGAGTTGGAAGTGCAGAAGGGATGACTTTGGAAGCTACCAAACTGCCAAATAGGTATCGTCTGTGTTTTCATTGTATTAATGTCTAACGAAGGCCATCCCACAATGCTGGTGATGTGTAGATGGAATGGGAACATTTCGGTGGTTCAGTGGTGGAGATGGAGGGGGATGTGGTGGGTAACTGCTTTAACAGCTGGTTCATAGGCAGTGGTGCCACATACAGTGGGTGCTTGTTTGTAGAAACTTCACAATGAAAGTCCTCGTGTTTATTATTTGCAAATAGACTCACCGTCTATGTTGAGGTTTGATTGAACTCAAACTGTAAGGTCAGGGTCCAATTGATACTCAGAAACATTAGGAGTTTAAGCGATTTCTACGTGCAAACCCAGGGGTTTGTTGCCTTCAAAATTAGATCGAGCAGATCCATGTATCCCTCGCTGTTGTTGCTGCCATGAATATGCTCAGGTCATATTTGCAAGTTGGGGAAAATGTCGGTCAAGTCATGCAAGAATGAACTCTAGATGCTTAGCAGACACCAATCTAATTTGTAGTTTGCCTGGAAGGACTCTCCTATTCATCTTTCTTCTTCCTTGCCCTTGCGGCTTGTTCACAGAAAGCCACATCTGCAAGTCGCCCCAAGGACCAGAAGATCGTCGTTGAGCAACTTGACACGTGGGTTTTACCGACCAGGTACAAGTATCTATCTATTTCTGTTGTTTTGGGTGTTTCCATTGTCAATGTACATCTAATCTACTATATCAAACATGTTTCTTCTACACACTTTCAGGACGTGAAATTCTGAACTCAGAAAGTAATGATCTCTCTTGTGACTTGAACTCTAAGTTGTTGCATCTGGCTTGGCATCCAAGGACCAATTTGATTGCTTGTGCTACTGGAAGTAGCTTGTTCATGTATTATGCTTAGTAAACTGAGTGAGAACCCCAAGTAGTGTCAAGAAGAATGTCGTTTGCAGTTGATCGTCCGTTCCATGGTGCACTTTTCAGAAGGCCCAAATACGTAGCTTACACCATCAAAGAAGAGGTCCGGTAATCTATATGAATCAACCCGTAATAGTCCCTGTGAGTCCAAAAGATCAACGTTAAGTGAAGAGTCATTCTCGCCGGATAATCGAACCAGTCCATTTCGTCGTCTCTTATCTGACCTGAATAGCGAGAGTTTCGAGTGAAATGGCAATAGCAATCTGGTTACACCCGTGACAGAGAAATTTTCACGGTTTGAAGTATAATCCCACTTAGTATGCATGTGACCGCCTACTAGGGCGAAAATGGTCGTCAATGGGGGATATGGGGAACACACTGCAAACACAGGACACGTTTGATCTGACACAAAGGATTTAACCGAGAAGGCATCCCCTTTGTGGGGTGTCCCCACAAAGGGGTTCCTAGTTTTGAGATGGTAGATTATCAATTCCTTCAGAGCTGACGATGGGTGTATCGACCCCAACTCCTTGTCCCGTCAATCAAGTCTTTTTTGCAACAGAAGTGGTGTAATGTTTGTGCGCATTCATAGTGGCGTGCCGATAAAGTTTCTTAGCTTTGTACAAAGAGATTTGGATTGGTTTAGCATGTCTCGTGACAAGCGGTCTCGATGGACCGAACAAAAAGGCTGCAGTGTCCCAAAAATATGTATGTATAAGTCTACAACTGAGTTTCCGATTCGTCTTGTCTTATAAGAGTGTTACAATTGTTAGAAAATGATATGAATAACACCTGATGCACCCAAGTTTATAATACAATAAGTTTTTTCGTTAGCTCGAGTTTATATGGCATGTGATAGTTTTTCTTCTTTGTATATGCTCACTAGTTCTCCTAATTTAATGCAAGTAACCCTTTGTTTGCATGTGCACGAACAATGTAGATACAAGGGTTAATTACGCGAGGCACTTCCAGGTTCACTCGCGGTAGCCGACTGCATGATAAAGTTTGTTTTGGCTATCACGCATCATAGACTTACATAAGTTGGCATTTAACACCTCTAGACTACTTTCCGGGCAACAAACCTTGCTAGAGAGGTGATTTAGCTCAACTTGGGGGGCATTTTTGGTGGATCACCCTCCTTCTTTCTCTTATTCATCTTAATCATCTACCTTCTATCTTCACCAGCACCATCACCGCGGCTCTACAGTCCGACCCCCACTGCCACCTCCACCAATTAGGATACCCACGACCTATTACCTCCACCAATCACCATACGCATCACCCACTACCTCTACCAATAACCATACCTACACCCTCATTTGCTCCTCCACGCGCAACACAAATGACCACCAGCTCACACCACAAGAATTAGGGAAAATTAGGAAAAAGTGGGTTTTGGGGTAAATTTTTTGGGGATGGTGGGTTTGTTTTGAAAACTTGTGAAAAAGTGTTTTTTCCTAATTTTCCCCATCCCATTCCCACTAAGTTTTCGGTGCAACCAGGAAGTGGTCACCACCTCTTTCTTTGTTTCGTCTGAACAGTTGCTCATTAACTCTGGAGTCTGGTCCAATTAATCACCTAAGAATGGCTTCATCGTAGGCATGTCATTAGATCTTTTAGTTAGTTGTCTTTGCTCTGAAAATGTTGCTAGTAGAGGAGGGACAGCGAAAAATTAATTCAAAAAACTCGCATGCGACAGCATACAAGAGAAGGATTAGAAGATCGTGATGTCACAAGTATTAAAGCCAAAGTTAAAGTATTTGACGAACCTATTTCAGCACCGTTGATAAATTACCATATTCTTGGAAACCGTTTATTTAGAGTAGAATGCATTTATCTTAGTTAATTAAACCTCGTTTATCTTCATATACGGTCATCTTGTAATGCTGTGGTTAAAGATTCTTTGACCTCAAGTGTGTTATTCATTAAAGTTGATAATTAAAGCACTATGAAGGTAGTCGTCTTCTTTCAATGCTTTGCATGTGCTTTAACTAGGATTAGAAGTAGATTAGGCTATTTGTAGATTAACTTAAATAGCACTTAATTAAAGTCCCAAATATTTATAGACAAAAAGAACCTAAAAATTCTTTCTCAAGTCGTCACTATCGTTTGAAAGATGTCTGCTAACACTTAACAACAAAAAATATAATTACTAATTTAGCAAAGATATTCATCTAATACTTGAAGCCATCAGATCCTAACACGCCCTTTGCATGGCATTGCATCTTGAGTAACTTGAAGAGAAAGAGTTGACTCCAATATTATCACTATATGAAGAGGAGTAGTTGATCAATTACACCAAACATGAAGAATATCGATGTAAGATTTTTGTAAATGTGGCAAAGAAGAGAAGATCAATTTGCAAAAGAAACACTTTATACTTGTGTAACATTTGTTGTCGCACTGAAGTTGAACAAATAGAAAGAACAGAGAATTACAAACATCTTACACACAGTGGCGGAACCAGGATTTCATCCCAGGAGGGGCTAAAAATATATCGAAGTGGGTCCCATCCTCCATCATGTTTATCGCGTTAACCTAATTAACTTAATTTCAACCCAGTCATGTTTTCCAGTCATGTTTTATTATCGCGTTAACCTAATTAACTTAATTTCAACCCACCATTCAACTAAATCACATATCCGACATCTCAATCCAATTGGGTCTCATCCTCCATCAACCATCTCAATTCTCAAATGCTCAATGCACAAGTAACAGCATATAATCAGCATGAAAATAATCTCAATTTTTAAATGCACAATTAACACAACTTAAAATTATCAATCAAATAATTAATGTTCAAATGGGATAAAAATCCAATTGGGTACCATCCTCCATCAACAATCTCAAATCTAAGTGCTCAATGCACGATTAACATCCATAAAGCATCCATTAATAATCTAAATTATCAAATACACAACTAACAACCTAAAATTATTAATCAATTCTCAATAGCAAAAGAAATTGTTCTAAATGCACACTGACATCAGTCCTCAAAAATCAGAATGGCGTCGTTGTCGCAATGTCGTCGGCAACTGAAACTCAAAGTCAGATCTGTAATTTCACTATTTCAAGCGCCGTGACCGTCGAAAGGCAGTGGCGGAACTTCCTCGATTCGTCCGCCGGCTCGTAGACGGTAGATCTAAGCTAGATCTGCCAGATCTGATCTAGCCGGAGTCGCCGGAGTTGGGTGGGGACTGGCTGGAGTTGGGGTGGGGACTGGCGGACTGGGGAGGGCCTTCGCCGGCTTTGCGCTTCGGAATCGAGGGATGGCGACCAGCGTTACCTTACCGATGAGCCCAGCCGACGACCGGTGGCCGTGGGTCGGTGGGTGGTGCCGGCGTACGGCGAACCACGGTGGCTGAGAGAGCCGAGAGAGGAGGAGAGATGCCAGCGTGAGAGCTTGACTTGACGCCACGGCGACCGCCGACCGGCGTTAGACCCGTTAGTGCGTTACCTTACGGTGATGAGCCGAGGCTGCCGAGCCGATGACCGGTGGCCTTTGTGTGGTGCCGCGGTGACTAAGACTCTGAGAGAGCCGAGAGAGGAGGAGAGGTACCGCCGTGCCGCGGTGAGCCGGTGATTGAGAGTTGATTGTGAGAGCCGAGAGAGGAGGAGAGAGAGAGAGAGAGAGAGAGAGAGAGAGAGAGAGAGAGAGAGAGAGAGAGAGAGTGAGAGTTGCAAATGAAAAAATAAACACTATATATATTTTTTATTTTTATTTTTTTTCAAAATCTGAGGGGGGGCTATAGCACCCCCTCGTACAAGCGTGGTTCCGCCCCTACTTACACAGTTAAATATACCTTACAACTTTGAGTTGTTGTACTGGATTAATGTACTTATTTACTATGTAGAGACACCCCAAGAATTTAACTAGCAAATGGGAACAGGAGCACCATTCCACTCTCTCAGACAATCCAGCAAAGGATCAATCAATTTCCCAGCACATATTGCAGTAAAAACCATGTCGAATTCCTCTCCTGGCGATCGCACCTCCTCTCCAGTTAAAAATTTTCCTCCCAATTCTTCCCTAACAAACTTGTACAGTGGGTACGACCTGCACTCCTTGATACGGTTGAGGACTGTTGGCCTGCCATCCTCGAGGTCACTTCTAGCATTTTCGACTTCCTTGGGCAAAATGGCTTTCAACTCTTCCTCGAAAACACCAATTTTTTGGAAGATGGAAGTGCTTGGACTTCTCTCTTTGTCGCCATTGACTAGCGCATGTTCAACAAGTACTTGCCTTAGTTTTTGCATCAGTGGGTACGTGCCACTGCAAGGATCATCGATGTATGCAAACACGTATTCTCGGTCAACCACTTTGAGCAAATCCTTTTCGGAGAATCTTGAGTTGTGGTCCTCGTGGAGCTCACCGTTGCCACCCATGGTTAAGACTTTCTTGGCAACTTGGCTAACTGTGTTTTTCACCGTGTGTTTCAAGTTTTCCTCCAAGTGCCTCAAGTCTATGGCTTGGCACAGTGCAACTAAGAAAGTGGAAGACATGAGCTTTAATATGTCAACTGCTTCAGCTGTTTTTCTTGAAGAAATCAGGCCTAGAGAGTTAACATCTTGGTTGTGTTGCTCGGCACTTTGAACATGGTTTGTCACCGGATTGGCTAAAAATTGGAGTTCTGAGCAATACGATGCCATTGCGATTTCAGCACCTTTAAATCCATAATCCAAGCTTGGATCACGACCCCCGGACAGATTCGAGGGCAACCCATGGTTGTAAAAGTCATTGACAAGCTCCGAAAGTTGTGCAAACATGAGTTTACCAATTGAGGCTATGGCTAGACGTGTGTTGTCCATGGACACTCCAATTGGGGTACCTTGGAAATTTCCACCATGAAGGGCCTTATTCCTCGAGACATCGATCAAAGGGTTATCGTTAACAGAGTTTATTTCCCGTTCGATGGACTTTGTTGATGCTCGAATGACCTCTATTTGGGGGCCTAGCCATTGAGGCGAAGTTATGAGGGCGTACCGGTCTTTTTTGGGTTTTTGAAGGGGGTCAATGTCATGCATCTTTTTGGCTTCTTTGACATAAGAGCTTCCATCCAAAATGTGCTCCATTATAGCTGCAGCTTCAATTTGGCCAGGATGATGCTTCAATTTGTGGGTGAAATGGTCAGTAAATTCGGGCTTCCCTTGCATGACTTCGGCAAAAAGTGCCGATAAAACCTCCGAGAGGACGGCGAGGATGTTAGCCTCAAAGAGAACCACGGAGGCCATGCCAGAACCAACAGCAGTGCCATTCACTAGTGCAAGGCCTTCTTTGGGCTGCAACTCAAAGAATCCAGTGCTAATATCCGCAAGGTGAAAGGCCTCAGCAGCATCAAGCGACTCTCCGTTAGGCCCGACAGCCTTGGAGTAGGGGCGGCCCGTCAAAAGCCCAGCAATGTAAGACAAGGGGACCAAGTCGCCCGACGCGGTTATTGTGCCACGAAGGGGCAAACATGGGGTTATGTTATGGTTGAGCAGCTTGGTAATAGCTTCCATGATCTCGAACCGGATGCCGGAGTATCCCTGAAGAAGGGTGTTGATTCTCACCAGCATCGAGGCCCGAGTCGTCGAGTGAGGCAGGGTGTGGGACGATTCCGTCCCGTTTCCAAAGATTCCGGCATTCAAGAATCTGATGCAACAAACATAGTTGAAAATGACATGTGAGATGATCAATATTCTAGTGCAAACTTCTAGTACTAGCATTTTCTTCATTCACTAGTTCTTCTTAGGAAACTCTGCAGCGGCAACATTCCATCTATCTATATCTATATTTCTATCTATATCTATATCTATATCTATACATATATAAAAGTACGAATGAGATTAAATAACTAATCTTTTCTTTCCTTAAGATGCCCTTTTTAAGTTGAAATCTTTTTACAAAATTAGATGTGATTATGAGTGTTTTTTACTTAAAACTTTTCTTTTCATTAAATACCCTTTTTGAATTAGAAGGTTATTAAAAAATGAGGGTATTTTTGACCTCTCATAAGATGTCAAGCCTCTTTCCTTAAATATCCTTATTGTAATATATACTTTTGTTATAATTAAGGACAATTTTGATTTTTGATTTAAACTTTTTTTTTCATTAAATACCCTTCTTGAATAAGAATGTTATTAAAAAGTAGTTTTTTTTATTTCTCATAAGAGGTCAAGTCTTTTTCCTTAAACTCTCTTCTTGGAATACATGTTTTTATTCCTTTTCTTTTTTAACTTCTGCGAAAAAAGAGGAAAACAAATCCTAAAAAAAATCGTATAAAATCACTTTTGAACTTCTGCATGTTCTCTGTAAACTGAAAAAATTCCTATCAAAACCTATGGCCTCCGTTCAGTTAAAACTAAACTACCTTAGAGCTACTACATCTTTTCATCACATTCGATTAAAAAAGTGATTTGTAGAGAGCAAAGTTTTCAATAGCCTTCTAAGATATATAATATATCGAATATTTTGTCAGAAACTCAACCTTTTTAAATTTTGTATTTCAAATTTGTATGCTGATGCGTATAATACATAATTAAATTATTTTACATGTATATAGACTTCAATATAAACATTTTAATACATCAAAACTATCGTAAACCTAAAGTTTAATTTTAGAGTTTGATTACGGACATAGTGGTGTAAAGAAGTTATCGTAAAACTGGAGTTTTAAAAAATTTATAAATACATTTGAATCCTGATGGGGTTAAATGGCTGGTCCCCCCCCCCCCCCCCCCCCCCAAGATGCCCTTTTCAAATTGAAATCTTTATAAAAGATTAGTGGGGATTAGGAGTGTTTTTCACTTAAAACTTTTTTTGCCATTAGATGCTCATTTTAAATTAGAGTGGTATTACGAAATAAGGAGTTTTTTGACATATCCAACGTGTTTTCTCAAAATATCCTTTTTGGAATGCATGTTTTTGTTAGAGTTAAGGGTTATTTCGATTTTTACTATAAAAAAAAAAGGGAAAAAAGCCCTATGAAAATTCTATAAAATGACCCTTGAATTCCTGCATGAAAATTCTATAAAATGACCCTTGAATTCCTGCATGCTTTAGGATAACTGAAAAAATCATCAATACTTATCGCCTCCATTTACGTTAAAAATAAACTACTTTAAAGTTACCTCATCTTCTCCATCAAAATCGGTTAAGGAAAATAACTGGCAAATAACAGAGCTTTCTATAGCCTTCTAGAAGAAATATAATACACCTAAACTAAATTGAATATTTTGTCTGAAACTCAATCATTTTTTAATTTTGTCTGAAACTCAATCATTTTTTAATTTTGTATTTCATATTTGTATGTGCATGTATATAGATTTCAATGCAAACAAACTAATACATTGAAACTATCGTAATACTGAAGTTTTTCTAGATTTTATTATGGACATATTGATATAAAAGTTATCGTAAAATTAGAATTTTTTTTCAAAATTTTTAAATGCATAAGAATCGCTAGATCATACCATTCTACTCCTAATTATATATAACTTGAATTTGTGGGAAGTAAATAATCCTATATTCGTATTAGAGTTTTTATAATATCCTTATTTGCATAATAACATATTCTTCATATGGTTATTATCCTTGTGTGATACACCGTAGCCCGGAATATTATATATTTGCATGATATCATGTTCTTCATATGGCTATTGTCCTCGTATATTTCATTCTTACAAATCACCTAAACTCTAAAACCCTAAATCCTAAACCATATAAAATGATCCCAAGAGATTAAATGGTTAAATATTATTTCTTGAAAATACATTTTTAAATTTATAGAGTTTAATCACAAAAATTTAGGGTGTTTTTTATTTTTTAAAAGGGTGAGGCAAAATTACAACATTGTTTGGTATATTCTAATATTTAGTTGTTGGGGAGGTTAAATATTAACTACTATAGCTTTTATTGAAAAAATTAAGAATTGCATTCAATAAGCAGGAGTGGATCTTAGCCCAATCTTATAAATATGATGCTAAGTCCCTATTCATCTTCAAAGAAAACTCTATCAAAACTTAACCTTGAACCTTACCAACATCAAAATTGATAAACTGAACACCTTAATTTTCCTACTCCTTATGGAACCGTTCCTAAATCCAAGTATTATTAGGTTCCTTATTTATATATTATTTAAGGTGGACTACTTATTGCATCTACTAACTTTTGCATATAATTGTAAATTTAAATTTACCGTCATAGGACCGACTCAGAATATCTACAAGTTCGACTAGGCTTTCTTTTTTCTGTTTTTATGATGAATTTATGTGTTTGGTAAAATAGTATGTTGTTATAGTTTTCATAACTCTCAAAACCTTATCCCATAGGTAACATTTTTTTTCCTTTTTATTTTGATAAGACAGGTCTTATATTCGATGAATGATTTGGGTTAATAATTATTCTTGATGAACATTTGTTGAGTTTGTATTTATTTCATAAACGCAATGCTTATTTATATAAAGGAAAAAACTTAGATTTACGAATATTATTGAAATTATTTCGTTCATAAATTACCATTATCTCATATCAAGTTTACACTTTCATTTCTTAATAAAAATCTCAAATGGACACACATGCGCGCACGCTGATACATACATTTGTATATTGGCTTTTTAGATGAGTAACTGATGTATTATCATATAAATTTGCAATAAAATAAAAGTCTTATAGCAAAAATATGCTAAATTACATGCACAACTAAATTAGTTCATGTATTGTACTACTAAGATGAATACGGCCATGTTAAGTAAACATAAATGAAGCTTTAGTGGTGATATTTGAATTTTAGTGGTGATGCTTTTAGGAAAAATGGTTAAAACTCTACAAGTGAACGATAGAAAACTTTATAAAGATCCTTGAAAGTTACAGTTACTAGATTTGTTACCTAAACAATTGAGTTTCATATGTGCCTTGCTAGATCTCTTGAGTTCATTTGATTTTTGGTTTTAGAGATGCACATTTAAACTCGTAACTCCTTACTTTTACAAACTTTGCTTTAAATTTATTAACCATAACTCATTTCCATTAAACAATTTACGATTAACAAACCCTTTTGGGTTAATTTGTGAACTTTTGTCAATATCACTTAGTACTAATCTAAACTTCTTCTCAGTTTCACTTCCACTTATATAGTATATGCTATAGAAATATATTACAAAAAAACTGGGCAACTCCGGTATATACACTTAACACTAATTGTCTCTAAAACACTTTATTTACTTTTATTACTTCAATGTCAAACTTGTAATAGTTAGTGAGAATTAGATATTTGTGCAAGATGTTTGAATCTGATTATAATTACAGTGTATCTTGAATAACAAGATATAATATGTAATATCTACGATTTTTTTTAGAGGTAACTTGATGTGATAAGACAAATAAGTATGATAAGTAGCGACAAATATTTGTGATAATTGACATTAACAATTTGAGTTTGAAAGTAAGATCATATTTTGTGCAATGAACTCTCCATAATTCGAGTCTTTGGTTAGCAGTTAACATCTGATTTACTTGTTACGGAGTATCATTTAATTATAGTGTAGTCGTAGAAATTAATTTCAGTTGTGTTTTTTTTATCAAGGTTTATGACATTTTTATTTCAAATTACTATAAAACGTGCAAAGCACGTGGTCTTTACTAGTTTTAATAAAATGCACACTGTTATGTTATTCTGGCTTTGCATGCATTATAAGTAAAATTATGAAGAAAGCTTTAGCAGTAATCCAATAGTCCTGGCATCGATTATATTCCCTTGTAACGAGTAGTTAATACTGTAACCTTATTTGGCTGAGTAGATTACATCGAGTTTTCCCCCTAAATAATACTGTTTTAAACCTTAATTATCAATCTACTCAATTTTGAAACTTATTTACTTGCATACCACACTTTTAAAAATCGCTATTTCAAACAGCGATTTCTACCTTAAAGTCGTTGTTTCAAACAGCGATTTCTACTTTAAAGTAGAAATCGATGTTTGAAATAGCGATTCCTACTTTGAAGTCGTGGTTTCAAACATCGATTTTAAAAAATGTAGTATGTTAGTAAATAAGTTTCAAAATGAAATAGATCGGTAATTACGTTTTAAAACAGCATAATTTAGGGGAAAAACTCAGATTACATCTTTCATCTTTTTGGATGGCCAGGTTTTGAGATTTGACTTTTACAATGATGGCAGTGCTGGTCCACACCAAGAAAGCGGCAATTATCTACTACAGTAGTTGATACCAATAAATTCTCACGTGTGATGGCGGATGAAATGACTTTAGTGGAACTTTGGGTGCCCCAACCGATGTTTCTATCGTCTTTTCTAAAAATCTTTAGCGACTTATGCAGACTTTTTTCGCTAGAAACTCATAAGTGATACTCAGTTTCACGGTCCAAGTCCACGGCTATTGCGACGTGAAAGTTGAGATATTCCAATGCTTGAGCGGGCTTGGGATAAGTGCTTAAGACGAGTACTTTTGGTGGCAAACGCTTTGGAGGCCATGGAAGACCGGAAGCAAGTGACTAGAGTGTTGAATCTGATTCCAATTTTCCCTACTTCTTTGTTTGGGTTGAATCTGAATATGAAGTTATATCCTAGTTCTGCTTTTCTCGTTTCTAGTGCGAGTTGAATAAATGATCAGAGTCATTTAAAGCAATTTATTTATGTCTACGGATGACCGAAAGAAAATATTTAAAGCAATTTTTAGATCTACCATTTTGTTGCATTTGAAGATGACAAGGCCATTATAAAATTATTATCTTTTCATTAGTACTTGATTTAATGAAATGATAATTTAGAAAGAATGCTATTGGCCACGCCCCTTTTACGAACTTCACTACCCCATCATTAGCGACGCTTTTCACCCTCTAGTGAAATAGATCATTTCATTACATAAAATTATGAATTTAACCTCATTCTAGTTTTAAACGTAGGCTTAGGGGCACCAATGTAACATTTAGCGACTCTTATTACTGCCAAAGATTATTCTTTTGAAGGCTTAATGTTTCAACTGCGATCTCATAATACAGGAGGGGCAAAAAATGCGTGTCAGATGATTAATTCAATTTTTACGTCTAGCTATGGTGAAAGTTAATACACACACACACACACACACACACACCAGTTTTAGAAAAAGGTCTCATTAGATCCGAGTGATTGACCCTCCGGCCACCACCTAGTCCTGCAAACATCTCTAAGGAACCCACCTACCCCATAAAAGGGAAGTTTCAAAAGCACTATTAGCCCGTTTGTGATCGGTTATAAAAAGCAATTTTTAGATTAAATTACTTTAAAAATAATTTTAATTACATTTACGTATGCGAGAGCTCTTGCCGAAAGCCGTGAAAAGCGTTTTGACGTAAAAATGACCAACAGAGACATCAAAGAGATAATTTTATTTATTGTTTAACACGCACAATGTTCTCTTTATTTCATAAATATATATTGTAGTTAATTCTTTGACCCTTCTATATCACATCCCCTGTAAAAATTTATGAGAATGATTATTGCAAAGAATTAATCTTAGAAACAATTAAGGCCTAAAATGAATGGAACTAAAATGACATTTAAAGCTCATTTGTCAATAATTTTTTTATTTTTTTTGGTTAAATTTATTTATCCTGAATTATTTAAAACAATAAACAACAAAACACTTTTTTTTTTTTTGGAAGAAATATTCTAAACGCTTTCTTGTTTTGTGAAACGCCCGCTAAACTTATTATAAAAAGTTTAAAACACGTCTACTATTCCAAGATATAAAGTCCAAACACTCACTACGTCCAACAATTATCGACTTCCAAGAAAGGACAGTCAGTCATGAGATCGAATCACCAACTTATCAATATAGATATAACCATGATTTCGAAATGTCCTAAAAATATTAAAAGCATACCTAATGAGCTCCTTTTGAAGAGCACCGCCCTGCTTGGTTCTCCTATGCGAAGTTGCACCAAAACCAGTTGTGACACCATAACTGTCCGTCCCTTTGCTCATGCTGTCCATCACCCAGTCACTGCTCGCCTTCACCCCGGCCCTGGCGGCCTCCGACAGCTCCACCTTGACCCCGCCGTCTCGGGTTGCCATCGCCGCGACCTGACCTATGGTTAGTGTCTTTCCACCTAACCGCACCACCGGTTTCCGGTACTCCTCAACCATCCTCTTAACCTCATCAAGGTGACTGCCCTTCAATGACTCCGCGGCCATACCCCAGTTCAAAGGGTCCTCTCGGACACACAATCTTTTCACCTCGGCGTGGCCATTGCGATCTTCATTACCGTATTCCATTGCAAACTAAAAAGAACAGAGCCCACCAAAGGGACTAATCTTTCTATATGGAGGACTTGGCAAAGAATGGCTAGAAAGTTACACAAAATGTGCGTGCGTGTGTGTGTGTGTAAAAGCGAGGAAATGAGGGAGAATAAAAGGTAGGAAATCGCAAAGCTTAAACGAGCTTGAGCTGAATTTCCTGAGAGACGTTGAGGCAGATATGTTTGTTTAAATAGAGGGACAGAGGAATTGAGTGTTGGGTGGGCAGGCCGATGTGCTAGTTGAAAAGTGTGGGTGACCGTTGGATGATCATGAGGAATAGAGGGTGGTGGTAGACTGGTAGTGACACATAGGACAAAGCTTGTGATAGGTGGTGCATGGGGAGGGTGAAGGGGACGGGAAAAGATCCCAATTTTCCTGTCTAAAAATTGAGTCGTCGAAGGTGAGATGCATGGTTTGAACGTTGTGGGCCGTGGTTGGTGGGAGGGAAGCCATACGATGGCACCACGTCACCCCATAAAATCCTTTCCCTACCTACCTATATATATATATATATATATATATATATATATATATACTGTGACAATGACCAAGCTCCCTATATATATATATATATATATATATATATACACTGTGCCAATGACCAAGCTATAGTAATTATGCACTTTTTCCAAATTTTAATTGCTTTTCTTAGAAACCAATTTTCAGTTGGCACTTGGCACTTGGCTCATTTAGAGAGATGCTTCATTATGTTAGCTTTGTATAAGATTAGAGTATTAATGTTCGGGTCGTGTTGAACACGAGCTCTAGATCAGCGCTTAACTCGTGCTCGCTAAGAATAATTATGATAGCTTGGGCTGAACTCGATTAGGCTCAAGCAAAAGAAAATTTAAATATTTGCTCATGGAACAAGTGCTAATCTTTGCAAAGAAAGCTCAACGGGGAGAATTAGTTCGTCACTTTACAAACAAACCCATATATATCCACGAAGCTGAACGGCGATATATCTACACTCGAACTCAATACTATTGTGTGTTGGGCATGGGCCACAAGATATCATGTTCTCATAATCCACCTGAATTATAGACTATGTGGCTACCTAAGAAAATATTTTGATTCGATTTGCTCCGGTCGTGACAGAGTTGTCTATTATTCTCAGTTCAGTTTTGTCAAGGGACATCCCATAGAGAACATGAATATACTTACACTAGCCCAACCAGGTTTTTCTTCTGGAATAAACATGTTGACGTATTGTTCATGCTATTCACAATCTAAGTTGTACGATGATCAAAGTTCGATTATCAAATAAATGAAATGAAAGTTCCATTACGCAATTATATGCATACTCATAGAAAGAAGAATGTGAGACATCTTTTTTTCTGCAATGCAATGCATATGTGCACCTAGTATCATGTCTCAATGCTACATTGTGTAGTGGGGAGTTCCTAATTAACACATCAGTTGCTTGCTTGTTGGGCAAAGGGTCCATTTCCAGCCAGAATCTTGACAGGAGCTAAGTGTCACGAAGGCGGCTAGGGATGAAATCATGTGGTACTGTATTCATCTACGTATACATGTCTATCTTATTTTTAGCATACTTGCTTAATTTGAGTGTGCATATCATATTAAAATGAGTATATATAAACCTCTCATCTAGCAATTTCCGCGTTATTTTTGGGAAGTAATTCTTCTCAAGAAACTGAGAAATCACTCAACATGCTTCCTCTCTCAGTTTAACAAGATAATTTTTTGTGTGGAGTGCATGGTGTACAGATACTTAAACATTAAGACGGGTGGTTGGGTTCAACTGCACAGTACTGCCATATATATGATCACTTTTCGGCTGTTCAATTTACTACTGGCTGGCCAAAGGGTACTAGGCACCATTTCTATGACAAGTATATCAATGATTTTGCAGCTACCTATGAGGACGAAGAATCAAAAAGGAAATCATAAGGGATTAGAGAGATGACCGAGACGGCATCCTACTCCAACAGATTGAATTCTATTCAGTAATCTTGGTGCCGTCATGACTGGTGAATTTGTCTTCATATTCCATCATTATTGCCTTAGAGACTTCTTTTTAGGTACAGCCCTTTAGAATATGTCCCGGTGTAATTGCTTGATTAGTTGAAGGAGGGAGTCTGAGTCTGTGTTGTTCCTCCATTATATGTAATTAATCACTGCCAGATTGAAGAGAGGAATCAGAGGATTGACATAGGAACGTTCAATGTGAATTATACAATCTTCACCCGCAGACACACTAACTAGTCTACAAGGAATGATGGCTGTTGAAGCTGTATTCTAGTTCGACCAGGTGGTTGGACCGCCGCGGACCAGTCATGGTTTCCCATCTCCTCGCTCTCACACGAACAGGTACGCAGGTGATGTGGTAAGGAAGTTAGGTGTTAGGGAGGAAATTGTGAGGTGGTTGTATATACAACTTGTATTCTTCATATTCTTTTCTTTTTGTTATTTCGGTCCATTAGTATATAATTATAATAATATAGCTAGTTGCTGTTCCACTATCTCTTTTATTTTTGACATACGTAAAAATCGATGTAGACCACCTTGTATAAAACCACGTGACTTTAGCATTTACTTGACAAATCTTCATCTTATATATATATATATATACATATATATATAGACACACACACACGAACCAACTAAAAAGAATGTATCAACAATAACTGGAATGGAGGTTAGTCAAGCCTAAGGTTTTACAGGTTTGGCTCATTTATAAACTTATTGAACTTTAGTTTGTGTTGAAGCTTAACTTGTGCATATATTTATACCTCGAGTCTTTATCAAACATGCATGAGTTTTATATGGTTCTATACTCTGCTTGTAGGTTGTTTGCATTAGGCGAGGTTGGTAGCTGCTGGATGACGATGGTTTGGTCAGCGTCAGTTGTTTGTGAGTCTGCTAGGTTCTGGTCTAATGGTGTTTTGGCCGCCGGTGCTCTGATCTTGAGGCACTTCCAAGGGTGATGATGGGTGTATGTATTTCTGTTGGTGTTTTTCTTCTATATCCTTTCGGGCTTGGCAGCAGTGAGTTGGTCGGAAAAGGTGGCGGTTCCGGCGCCAGAGTGGAAGCATGGCTATCGAGGCAACGGTGCATGACGGGACAACGCATCTGGAATATGGGTTTGGGTTGACAAACTGCTGGTGTATATTGATCGATTGCTCTTTAAGTATTTATCTTGTTTTAGTTCTTAGTTATCATGTTTTGTGAGTTTGTATCCGTTTGTAGGTTTAGTTGTTTATTGTATCTCCATAAAAAAAATAAAAACAAAACAAAACAAAACAAAAAAAGGTTCTTCTTTATCTTTTATTTGCTTTAATTTTGTGGTCTATTTTTTTTTTCTTTTTTGGTACTACCTATCGGATGGAGTTGTCATCCGTTATTAGCATTTTATGGACATGTAATGCCAAAGGCTAAGGATGTTAGGCTTGTTTATTTTTCGATGGTATAATTATATATCATTTACATATCAAGTCCAGCACAAACGGTGTTAAAACTTGAACTTTACGAACTGATTTGTAACGAGCTTTAAACAAGCAAACACGAGATGAACTCGTTGGAACTCCAGACCTACTCCTCACAGAGATGTTGAAATGAAGAATTCATATTCATGTGTAGAAAGCCTAAAGAAATATGACACGCGCAAACCTCATCTATTCAGGGCCAAGTAAAGTACGTGTATGCTTTGGGGCCGCTTTTGCTAATTATCCATTTGATCTCGTGGAACACCCTACCTACCAACCCCATTTCATTAATTCATTACTATATTATATTTTCTCCTTTAGTTGGTAACATGTCGTCACATAATCTTCTTTTTGCTCTCCGTCTCTCTCTGACGGTTTCTTCACGGAGTTGAAAATATTTCATAAATATGTAACTTGAACAACAAGAGTTTGAGAAAGGTGTGGATTTAGCGAAAAAATAATTCATGCACCGTGCTTCGCTTAACTTTTTGCTATTTACTCCAGTATTTTATTTAAAGGGGAAATGCTAGCATTATTTTCTAGCATACCTTAACATCTTCTTTTTGTTGCTAAAATATATTTTATATGTTTTTGCGCTGCTGGTCAAACTCACAATCGATTTGTGCGCCTGCGGCACAACCAATTAAAAGTGCGGGATCTTTTTTGCCCCTCGGGCCTAGAGACTTCCCTGAAAGTAAGAAACTTTGACGAATAAATGAAAATTACAAGTAAAAGACTGCGCGCCCATAAATAATGACAAAGAAAGCTTCGATGGATTGTGAATGTTTACACAGTAATGTTTCCATGTCTGAAAACTAAACTTAAACCAAAGAAAGAAAAAGACTTCAAGTCTTGATTTGTCTGATTCATTGATGATTGATGATTTCTTCTTTGACTCACTATTTATACTAAAGGCTTTGTAGAAAATAACTACTATTACAAGACAAACTACTCATTTAGAGATAAATTATCCACTTAGAAAATAAACACCCACTAATAAGTAACCAACCACACTTATCCCTTATCAATAAGGACACATTTTCAGAAGTTGGTTTCTTTCACTTTTTGAATCTTCCATAATCTCTTCAGAAATAATAAAAAGTAAATGCAATTTAGTGGCATTTAATCAAAGTGAACTCATTAGTGAAAAAAGATATTTTCTGATGCAAACAATATGTAATGATTATTATTCATTTAACCACAAATTAAAGTGTGAAACTGTATGTAAGAGGGTGAAAATAACATCTTTCATTAAAAACATCATATAAACGTATATTGCCGAAAAGTAAATATGAGCAGTTATATGAACACCAAACTTATAATTTTGTTTCTCAGTCTGCATTGTTTTTATTTTTGTTTCAAAAAGTATGGGTGGCTTTTACCCCTTTAGACTCGCATCAACGTACTTATGCGTATACTAGCATGATAAAAAAAAATATTCTATACTCTATAATATCTATACTTAAAACTTACACGGCGTCAATAGAATCTCATCTTAAACTGACCCCTGATTGTATTTTTTCTTTGGAAAATAAATCTCAATCTCTTTATATGCTTTTTTATTTTATTTTATTTTATTTTTTGTTGTAAAAAATACACTTTAGTGTTTTTTAATGACAAACAACATAACAGAATAGTTTATTAGAAGGTAAAAATAGTCTCGCATAATGTTTGCATATTATCTTCATGCTCTAGCCTCTGGAGTATTGTACGTTTACAGCCGAGTTGTATCCGATCCAAATACATGACTTGCTTTCATGTTTCAATGATTGTTAGGCCGAACATTTTAATTTTACCAAAAAATAAGCAACATTTTATAAAACAATACAGGGAGGGATAGTAAACTATGACTTGACCAAGAAAGCTCAGCTAATCAAAAGGGTTTTGTACCCTTTTATCAATAAGAAGTAGTTAAGCTTGCACCAAGTCATGCTCACCAACAACCACCACTTCTCCCTTTTCCTCTGGTGGTAGGTGAGGCAATGGATAAATTCAACATTGTCTTATACTATGTAATTATATATATGTGTGTGTGCGCGCGCGCGTATGACTTGACCAAGAAAGCTCAGCTAATCAAAAGGGTTTTGTACCCTTTTATCAATAAGAAGTAGTTAAGCTTGCACCAATTCATGCTCACCAACAACCACCACTTCTCCCTTTTCCTCTGGTGGAAGGTGAGGCAATGGATAAATTCAGCACTGTCTTATACTATGTTATTATATATATATATATATATATATATATATATATATATATATATATATATGCGCGTGTGCGTGTGCGTGCGTGCGTGTGTGTGCGCGCGCGCGTGTGTGCGCGAGTGCTGAACTATTAATCCCCAGATAATAATCTTAACTACGTAAGACAACTTCATATATTTTGCTATATATTGTTGGTGGTCCAACCCCATAACGTAGATTTTTTTTTGGGTAATTAAAAAAAAAAAAAAAACTGCTGTAGAAGTTTTCTTATGTGTATAATCTTTGAGTAGTGTTGCGCGCCAAAGTTTTTAGATCTAATGATCAGGCACACTAATTAAGAATAAGTAGAATTAGTCAAGGATAAGATTCATCATCAGAGGAGTAATACCTAATTATCTATTTTATATATTGATCCATAAGTGGTTATCTGCATTCAAGCAATGAGTTGTAATATATAGTGTTTCAAGTACATAACCAAAAATATAATAATATGAATAATAGAATTGTTTATTTCTTTTCTGAATTGAACCAGCTTAGAAGCTACATTTCGTCTCACACGTATATGGCCATTTAATTTTAGAGTGGGTTAACTCAATTTGAAAGTGAGATAACCATTTCTTAAACACTACAGAACAAAGTTTCGTATCTTGAATATGTTAATTCATCGGAGCACCATCCGTCAAAGCGGAAGCTACAGATTCTATTATCGTCAGTCAAACCAGCTAACCAATGATGCTTGCTTCTTTATGTGCTACCAATTCAAGGAAAACTATTGACTAGCTACCTATTAGTTTTACTATGAAATAGTCTATGTTTGCATTCTACTTTACTTTTTCAAACCTTGTTTAATTTTGAAAATGCATTATGAACACAACATTAACCTTTTGGCAAGAAAACGAGGTGCATACAAGTAACTGAGGGGGCCTATATAGAGCTACATATGAGTCTTGTTCGTGTCTTTTGTTCTACTTCGGTGCCTTAGGAGGTTTTCGCCTTGTGTGGTGTTGAGAGTTCTTGATTTGGGTCCTTTATCCGAGGTATACGTACTTGGTCCTTCTATGCTATCATTTTGTTAATTTTTTTAACAAAGCTACTTCCAAAAAGGAAGGATCTTTGTTGATGAATGGTGTTACGAAATCGCTCTAGATAAATAAGAAAACACAAGAAATATGAGAGAACTCAAATCCACTTTGCACAAGTCAGATTTACAACGCTCCCTCACGTGTATCTCTCAACTATTTTCCTACTTAAAGAAGGACTCTTCTTTCCTACTCAAAGAGAGACTCTCTTCTCTTGCCCTTAAACACAATACAAGACACCTTACTTATACTTGGAGAAAACAGTGATCTTCTCTCTCCAAGCAATGTGGGACAAGATGTCTTATATACTAAGGGCCAAGTTACAACATTCTTTGAGTAACCGATGTGGGTCATAAATACAACACATATATCAACAATCTCCACCTTGGCCTGTATTAACAAACCACTCCATGAGGAAAGTGTAATATGCCTTCAATACCTTCTTCAGGTACTCCACCTTGCATTCCTTTTAAAGGTAGGGATACACTCCACCTTGAACTTAACAAGAAAGAAGATGAATCAAGCTCAAGCAATGCTTGAACTTCTCTGTCGTGACTGTCTTCGTGAGCATATTAGCAGCGTTGTCATTAGTGTGAACCTTGTGCACGACAATTTGTTTAGAATTAATCCATTGCCAGACCCTATGATAACGTACATCAATATGCTTGGTCCTTGCATGGAAAACCTGATTCTTTGCCAAATCCAATGCACTCTAACTGTCATACTGTAACAAAACACCACGCTGCTTGAAGCCAAGCTCCTTTACCAGTCCATTTAACCATAATGCCTCCTTAGCTGCCTCTGTCAATGTCATGTACTCTGCCTCCGTAGTTGACAATGCTATCGTAGACTGTAACACTAATTTCCAACATATCGGCCCTCTATAGAATGTAAAAATATATTCAGTCGTGGACCTTCTGGAATCCAAGTCCCCAGCATAATCAGAATCCACAAAGCCAAAAACCTCACCTTTTGCCCCATCACGATCAAACATGACGCCAAAGTTGGTCGAACCTGCTAGATAACAGAAGATCCACTTTACTGCATCCCAATGCTTCTTTCCTGGATTTTTCATATATCTGCTGACCATATTAACTGCATGTGAGATATCAGGTCTAGTACACACCATGGCATACATAAGACAACCAACCGCATTTGCATACGGTACTCGAGACATATACCCAACATCTTCTTCTGTACTAGGACAAAGTTATGAGGATAACTGAAAATGAGCTCCCAATGGTGTACTAACTGGTTTAGCATTGAGCATACTAAACCTCTCCAGTACCTTTTCAACATAACTTTTCTGAGTTACCCACAATTTTTCTGCCTTTCTATCTCTATGAATCTCCATACCAAGGATCTTTTTGGCAGAACTAAGATCCTTCATATTAAACTCTCTGCTCAGTAATTTCTTCAAGTGCAGAATATGAGGCTTACTCTTCGCAGCAATCAACATATCATCCACATATAATGTAAGCAACAACAGTGAACCATCATCAAGGACTCGATAATACACACAACAATCATACTCACAGCGAGAGTAACCATGAGTTACCATGAAAGTGTCGAATCGCTTATACCACTGCCGAGGAGACTGCTTCAAACCATATAAGGACTTTTTCAGCTTGCACACATAGTCCTTCTTCCCAGGTTCAATAAATCCCTCGGGTTGCTGCATGTAGATCCTCTCCTCCAAATCACCATGAAGGAAAGTTGTCTTCACATCAAGCTGCTCCAACTCCATATTCTACGCTGCTACAATGGACAATATCAATCTGATAGAAGTGTGCTTCACCACTGGCGAAAAGATCTCACTATAATTAATTCCATCCTTTTGAGAATACCCTTTTGCTACCAGTCTTGCCTTGTACTTCTGATCTTCCTTTTTCCTGTAAATCCACTTACATCCAATAGCCTTCACACCCTTTGGAAGTTTAACTAGTTCCCAAGTTTGATTCTTCCGTAGAGATTCTATCTCCTCATCCATTGCTGTCAACCACAAGTTACCATCCTCTGCCTTGACAACCTCGTTGTAACTGGTAGGATCTCCACTTCCCACAATTAGTGCAAACGAGACCAAATCCTCAAAACCATACCTTTGAGTTGGTTTCTTGGTTCGTGGCTCTCTATCTCTTATTAGATTATAAGAATCACTAGGATGCTCCTCTGGATCCTCTAAAGACGGCTCATCTGTAGATCCATCTGTAGACTCATCAGCTAATTTTGTCCTCTGCTCATGCAACTCTATCTCCACTGTTTGACCCTGCCTCTCGCTAGAAGTTGCATTCGTATTCAACATTTGTGCTTCATTGAATACCACATCTCTACTAATCACCTTTTTCTTGGCCACTGGATCCCATAACCTGTATCCTTTTACTCCTTCCTCATACCCAAGGAATATACATTCTTTTGACTTAGGATCAAGTTTGGATCGTTCTTCATTCTGAAGATGAATATACGCAGGACAACCAAAAATTCTCATTGCAGAAAAATTAACTTGTTTACCAGACCATACCTCTTCGGGAACTCGATGATTAATGGCAGATGATGGAGAACAGTTGATCAAGTAAAAATCTGTGTTAACAGCTTCAGCCCAGAAACTCTTAAGCAAATCTGCATTCAACCTCATGTATCTACCTCGCTCCAGCAAGGTTTTGTTCATCCTTTCGGCAACCCCATTCTGCTCTGGAGTCCTCTTCACTGAAAAGTGTCTGATGATACCCTTATCCTTGCAGAACTGCAGAAACTCCTCATCCTTGTATTCCATGCCATTATCTGATCTGAAGTACTTAAGCTTCTTACCCGTCTGATTTTCAACTCTAGCCTTCCACTGCTTAAACACGTTGAAAACTTCAGACTTGTGCTTCATAAAGTACACCCATACCTTTCTTGAGAAATCATCTATAAACGTAACAAAGTAACAAGCTCCCCCATTTGAGATATGCTTGATTGGTCCCCAAACATCCGAATGTATATAGTCCAGAACCCCTTTACTAGTATGAGAAGCTGCTTTAAAACTAACTCGTTTCTGCTTCCCAAAAACACAAAATTTGCAGAAGTCCAGCTTGCATGATTTCACTCCATGCAGTAACTTGCGTTTGTGAAGTTCCAGCATACCTCCCTCGCTCAAGTGTCCCAGCCGTTTATGCCATAACTCAGAGTTATCATTGCTAGAACCTGCATGAGTTGATACTGAAGCTCCACCTATAACTGTGTTCCCTATCAGTTTATACAAATTTCCAGTTTTCTGACCTTTCATTATCACCATCGCACATTTGCTGACTTTCATGACTCCACCTTTTATAGATATACTACAATCTATAGAATCAAGTATGCCCAAGGAAATCAAATTCTTCTTCAAGTCAGGTATGTACCTTGCATCACCCAGGGTTCTCACAATCCCATCAAACATTTTAATTTTAATGGTACCTATCCCCATGACTTTACAAACATCGTCATTACCCATTAACACAGTACTACCGTCACATGGAGTAAGACAATCAAACCATTCCTTATGTGGGCACATATGAAACGAACATGCAGAGTCAAGAAACCATTCCGTAGAAAAACTGTTGTTTCTAACTGATAAGAGATTACCTTCTTGCTGCTCAACCGAGGAAACCAAGTAGAGATCGCCATCGCTACTTTTGTCATCTTCTTCAGCAACATTAGCATTGTTCACATGTTTCTTTCCGCTCTTCTTCTCCTTCCTTTCTGGACACTTTCTTGCAATGTAACCAATCTCTTTACAATACCAGCATTCAATACTGGACTTGTCCTGCTTTTCACGAGACTTAGACTTGTCTTTTCCATATCCTGGATTTCTGCTCCTATATCGACCTATGTCTCTTCCATGACCATTCTTATTTTCAGACCTTACCACCAGACCTTCGTCTTGACTGCTTGAACTCATCCCATTAACTCTACTCGAGTCCATAAGAGCCGACATAACATCATCAACAAGCAACGTCTCCTTCCCAATAAGCAACGTAGTCTTCAAGGTCTTATATGATTTTGGAAGTGAAGATAACAACAAAATTGCATGATCTTCCTCCTCGAGTTTAACATCTATACTCGACAATTGGGACACCAGCCGGTTAAATTCTGATATATGATCACCCATATCTGAACCTTCATCCATCCGTAACTAGTACAGATCTTTCTTCAGATATAACCGATTCGACAAAGATTTTGACATATATATCTTCTTCAATTTCTGACACAGAGCTGTTGGAGAAATCTCTGTCAAAACCTGGTACTTAACCTTCGGGGCTAGATTCAACCGTATCATGGATATAGCCTTAGCCTGTAATTTCTCCCAATCGTCTTGATCCATTGACTCAGGCTTATTCCCCAGCAAAGGCTTGAGCAATCCTTGCTGCACAAGGATATCCTTCACCGTGCTCTGCCATATGCCAAAATTCGTCTTCCCATCGAATTATTCACAGGCATATTTCATAGTCGTGTTGTTCGACATATTTATCCTCTCAAATCGATTTCAATTTTGCCCAAAAAATAAACCTGGAAGCTCTTGATACCACTTGTTACGAAATCGCTCTAGATAAATATGTATTGAACACGATAACCAAATAAGAAAACACAAGAAATATGAGAGAACTCAAATCCACTTTGCACAAGTCAGATTTACAACGCTCCCTCACGTGTATCTCTCAACTGTTTTCCTACTCAAAGAAGGACTCTTCTTTCTTTCTTTCCTACTCAAAGAAAGACTATCTTCTCTTGTCCTTAAACACAATACAAGACACCTTACTTATACTTGGAGAAAGCAGTGATCTTCTCTCTCCAAGCAATGTGGGACAAGATGTCTTATATACTAAGGGCCAAGTTGCAACCTTCTTTGAGTAACCGATGTGGATCATAAATACAAGACATATATCAACAAATGGGAAAGACAAATGCCTTGATTATCCTTTGGAACAGACACTTTATGTAAATGCTTGTGTTTGGTAGCTTAGCTAAGAGACCGACCACCCTTCACCAACCCCAGTTCAGCGTGGACCAGGCAAATCAACTTTCATATCCTTTTTTTATTGTTATATTTTATAATAAAGAGATGAGACTGAAATTGTTTTATGTTCAACCAAATAAGGGCAAACCACCTTTGGAGCAGAATTATTATTAAAATAAAATGTAAAAAATGTGGGTTAAAACTGGGTTATAGGTTACTTCCAAAAACCGTGTGGGTGTTCTTCCTTAAAGGTTGAATTTTCTTTTGTCGCGGGACTTTCTTTGTTTATGAGCTGAAAATGATCATACGCGATTATTGGATGATATTTTCTTTTCTATTTTTGTGACAAAAATATGATAATACTGGAAATAATTTGTCACATCATCATGCATGTGTCTCTTCAATTTAGGGATTTCATTGTTCTCAAAAGCAAAATTTATGTTAAATCATTATTACTTCTAAAAATTATAAGCAACTTTAAGCTATGTAGATTGTTTAATTGGATGCTATGTGCTAGAATCATCTTGAATGTGAATAGAAAATGTAGTGTTAATAATCGAAGATGTTAAACACTACAAGAAAAAGGGTATTTAGCGACAGACGCAAATCCGTCGCTAAAAGGTAGTTTCAGCGGCGGAAGAATCGTCGGTGAAAATCCGTCGCTAAAAGTTTTTACCGACGGGCTTAGCCGTCTGTAAAAACCTTTATCGACGGGGTTTTAGCGACGGAATGTCCGTCGCTAAACGATTTTAAAAAATCTCCTATTTTGGGCCACTTTTTTTAAATTTTGTAGAAACTTTTTAGCGACACTAGCCTTTATTCCTTCGCTAAAAGTCTTGACTTTAAACAACGGATTTTTAGCGACGGATATATCTCTGTCGCTAAAAGTCCTGTTACAAAAACTCATTTTCCCTTTCCTTTTTATCTCCCTGTTTTTCTCTCTCTCTCTCTCTCTCTCTCTCTCTCTCTTTCTCTCTCACTCACTTGCAGTTTCTTCCTCAGTCGACTCTCTTCCCCCCCCCCTGGCAATCCCCCCTTCTAGCGACAACCCCCCCCCCCCCCCCGGCGACAGCCCCCCACGACGCCGTGCCCCTCCCCAACTCCTGTGGGCCTCCACTGCAGCGCCACCTCCGCCGCCGGTATGTCCATCTTGTGGTTTAATGTACGTGATTTAATGCATGTGAGTTTTAATTTAATTTTACCCTAATTATGGTTAATTGAAGTTAATTTGTTGTAATGTATAGTGTAATTTTACTCTAATTGTACATGATTACATGTTGTAACTTTAATTAACACTAATTAAACTCAAATTAACCCTAATTGACCCTAATTAACTCTTAATTAAAGCCTAATTAACACTAAAGAACTCAATTAGCCCTAATTTGCCCTAATTACCCTAATTAACACATTAACTCTAGTTAACCTTAATTAACTCTTAGTTAAACCCTAATTAACAATAGTTAAGTTTAATTAAATCCAATTAACTCTAATTAACCTATTTAGCTCGAATTAGCCTTAATCAGTCATAATTAAAACTAATTAACCCTAATTAATCTTAATTAAACTGTACTTTACACTAATTAACTAGAATTAATCTAATTAAACCCTAATTACTCAAATTAATCCTAATTAGCTCCGATAAACCCTAACTAAACTCTAATTAGCCCTAATTAACCTATTTAACCTATTAGGGTTAATTAGTGTTAATCCCGATAAACTCTAACTAAACCTTAATTAATATTAATTAGCCCTAATTAATCCTAATTGAACCCGATTAACCCCAATTAGCCCTGATAAACCCTAATTAACTCCTAATTAAATCATAATTAATACTAAGTAACCATACTTAAACCCAATTAACTATAATTAGCCCTAAGTAACTGTGATACCCCGAACGTATCGAAAAATTAATTAACACTAAGCTGATTAATCAACGGAAAATATTTTATTGAGTAACGTCTTATTGGCGTTAATTAAGTGGCAGGAAGTGGGAAGAGGTGTTAGTATAGCTTTTGGAGTCAAAGTGAAATTTTCCTAATTTTAAGAGGGGCAAAAAGTTAATTACATAAAGTTTAGGGGTTATTTTAGAAATATGAAAACCATTGGGGGTCAATTCATAAATTTTGAAAACATTTCCCATGTGCCAAGTGTTCAAGGAGAATTTCTTACCGGTTGCCACCTCATGCTAGGGTGGTGACTAAGTGAATTGAGGATAGGGGAGATTTCGGGTGAACAAAGAAGAGGGAAAAACAAAACAGAGAAGAGCACCGCAGAAACAGAGAAGAAGAAATAAAAATAGAGACCGGAGAGAGAACAGAGCTCGGGCAAACGGAATAGGAAATCACGGAGAAGGGAAGAAATTGTGAGAATTACAAAGGGTAATCTCTCTGCCCATTTCAGTATGTATGTTTTAAAATGTTTGGAGTGGGTGTGCGAAGTTAAATAGTGCAATATGTGTAGCTATTGTGTGTGCGTTGGATGACTGTGTGTGTATATTCTTTGTACGCAGGGTGTAGGAGGGATGGTGATGAAGTTTGGACGGGTTAGTGGATCGTATAGGATGAATAGGTGACTGCGGGTCTGTGTGTGCAAGTTGGTGTATGTTCCTGTAGGTGGGTTCACGGCTGGGTGGTAATGGGGGATGGAAAATGAAAAAGGGTATGATTTATGTGAAGTGAAGAGAGTAATGGGGGAGTCCCATGGTGTCGTGGAAGTTTCTGTGGGCACCAAGGGGTTAGTGCGTGCGTTCGGTGTGCGCAGGTGTGTGTTCTTGGCTGTGGGTGGTTCGGGTGTGTGAGATTATGGGTATTGGATGTGTATAAGGTGTTAAGGTGTGAGTTCTAATGGGTTTAACTGATTTGAAGTAGGTTTAATGTGAATTAGTGAGTGGGTGTGTGTATGGTGTGTGCCCCTAGGTGCTGTGGCCGAAGGTTGAAGATGAAGGTAAGTGTGTACAGTTCGGGTGGGTGTAAGTGTGTGATTCTTGGTGTTTTTGATGGGTTAGATTATGAAGTTTAGGTGGTTGTAATGTGTTAATGACAATTGATATAGATTAGGTAGAAAAATGAGGAAGAATGGGCTAGCCGTGGGTGAAGAGAGGGGTATTCATGGCTGAGTAAGTTTGGACGTGAGGTTGAAGAAGACTGTGTGTGTGAAAAACGTGAATTTGTGTGTGTTGATCATGAATAGTAAGTGGAATGGTCGCTAAAGGTGGAAATGTAATTAAACATTATTTCAATGAATTTTAATAAATAGCTAGAGCCAGATTTAGCGAAAGTGTGAAAAAGAGACCCTAGATATTTTTTAAGAGATCTACATCGGGGAAAACTTTCAGATTTTTCCAAGGACTGAAAAGGGGTTAACCGATACGGGGAACCGTGAAACGTTACAGTGTAATTTAAAATATTAAACTATCGCGATTTCGCGCGAAACTTTAATGGGGACCCTAGGATGTCGAGAAGTTTCTTTTCCCAATATTTTGGGCAATTCCGAAGTCGTTCGCTATTTTTGGCCGAACGGACTTTTAAGCGCTCGGTCCGGACACCGGTTCGGGATTTTCGGGCGAAAATGTTCTAAGACACTGTTTAGCTTGAGAATGCCTTAATTGAGCATTCTAGAATAACAAGAAGCGGGAAATGGGATGAAAATCCGTAAATGAAGGGTATTAGCACTAATGCGGTGCTTGCCTAGGTTAAAAACCTAGCTATTGGGTCGGAGTAACCGACCGTTATAAAACACGGTAAATAACTTATAAAATGAAAGTAAAATAATTTCATATTATGATGGTTAGTGGCTAACGAGTAAAGTCTTATTTGATTAGGTGACCCTGCTCGCAGCGGTTTGAAGTTTTTAGGCTCGTTGGCTAAAAGCCAGCAAGGTAAGGATAGTACGGTTCTCTGTATGCTACGAATTTGCTCCTCGTGGCATACACCTCATTGATGATGTGAAATATGATGAATGTTTTTCTGGTGAATATGAGGTATCGGCGGTTATTGTGCCGGTACCTCTCATATCTTGAAATGTTGTTGTGGTTTTCGACTAGCTTGTTCCCTAGTCTTCTCTGTGGGTGTTATTAATGATTCCAAGTTACTTTATTGATCCCCGGTCGCGTGTATGACCGGAATTTCTTGTTGAGAGGTTTGTTGATTGAGGACATAAGGTGGACTATGTTCCCTTAGTCCGTCCAGTTGTTGTAATGTGTGTGCTTCAGCGATATCATGGTTAGGGGACGAACACTCTTCCTGAGTTCCCTTCTTGTGCTTGATGTCTCTTTTATTTGTCTGAGACTGAGATGAACATCCCAGAGTACGGGACATTATGTGAAAGGAGGGCCAGTGAAACAAAATCACCGGCAAACAGGATGTAGGGCGAGCGGTTCGAGTCAGTCGTGTCGGTTGAGTCCAGTCAGTCCGGTCTGTGTCTGCATTGCAGTTAATTTTACTATGACATTGTGATTTTAATGGCTTGTATTTTATTGATGTTTAATTTGGCGATTTGGTGTTCACGTGTATAGTAGTCGGCCAGTCGGTACAATTCATTAAATGTGGTGATAATGTTGTTCTGTTGGGCCTTAAAGCCGCTCAGTCTGGCTAAAAGAAAAACATGTTGCTTGATTCATTGAATTGACGTTGTGTCATCCTTTGAAACTCTGGATTCTTGATATCGTTGAGATTGATTATCATTTCTCCCAAGGCTGTCACTTCGTTGTATGCGTTATTTTTCGTATTATCTTTACTGGACGATTTGCGCTCATTCCTTACCTGAAATATTTCAGGCGGTCAGGGCGAAGTAGGGGAAACTTCGAAGAAAGGGAAAGAGAAGGCGTTTATTCTGTGATCAGAAAAGTAAGACGAGGAGATGCGTATTTTGAGAACTAGACATTTTGTGTAAATACTTCCGTTGTGCTCGTGTTGAGCTTTACGATGAAATTTTTGTAAGGATGGCTTTTTGTGAAACCCTTGTGTATATTCAAGGATGCTTTTAGAATTGCTCTGTATCATCAGGATTTATAATGCAGTTATGGCTGACAACCCGACTCTGGTGACGTCACTAGGGTTGGGGGTGTCACAGTAACCCTAATTAACCCTAAGGAACTCCAAATTAATCCCTAACACATCTTGAAGTAACTAAGTAACCCTAGTTAATCCTAATTAACCCCTAACACATCTTGAAGTAACTCTAATTAATCAAATTAAACCCTAACTACATGTGACACAATATCATAATCATAGGTCTTAATTATACCCTAGTTTACCCTTGTTAACCCTCATAAGCCTAAATACAACTCTAACCCTAACGAAACAACCCCATCACAATCACAGGTGACACAATATTAACTCCGCGAATGAACTACATATTCCACCGAGAAACGTGAGTCGGCTGCCCACATTAGAAATATTCATTATTATTTTGTGAATCCATTGACAACGAGTTAGTTACAACTCACTATCAACGAATTTGACAGTGAATCATTTTGGTTATGGCATGTTCTTACAAATTAACCTAATGATTCCATCTTTCCGAAATTTTGACATTTTAGAAAAATTGTTGCACATTACCAATTTTTAAACGCATGTATGCATAAAAACCCTTAGTTCCCATTTAAAGGTACTCATTACAAAGTAATACTTTGTAGTGAGCCTTTGGATGTCCAGTTTGGACAATTTGAAAAAGCTAAGTGTTTATAAAATAGTGTATCGACTCATGCTCTGTGTTCTATGTTGTGGATATTTGGTACACGTTTTCCAGTGTTTCTTCGGGTGCATACAAATTTGGTGTTCTAACGTCCGTTAAATCTTGCAACAACAAGATTAGACGAATGTTAGAACACCTAATCGATGGCGTGTACTTGGAGAAATATGAGAAGGTGTTGCCGAATTTATCCAGACATAGGACTAAGAATAAGTTGGTAACTGTTTTATAAACATGTGTTTTTCTGAATGGGATATGACCACTACCTATTAGACAACGGAGGGGGTATAGACATGTTGTCACATGCATGCATTCATTTTCACATCGATTCGGCCTAATTATCGGTTTTAATCTAAGGTGGTATATAGTAATCTCAGTCGTCATGTCGGTCGATCGAAGTTGGATGAAAATGAAGAATGATGATGATTTCGAGGATCGCGTCGATGAATTTCTCGAGTTCGCTTATGCTTCCTGCATATGTTGACTTTGAGACAATAAGGTGTCCGTGCATTAAATGTGATTTGTTGTATTGGAGAAGGAGAATGGTGGTAAACTGACATCTTCTCCGGTACGATTTTACGGGTGGATACACAAGGTAGACGCAGCACAGAGAAATGATAGTATTGTCATCTAACCCAACTAGTCAAGCTGAAGTTAGGGAGGAGGCATAGTATGATTACCTAGATATGATTATGGATGCTAGGCATGCTAATGTTGAATGGGGTGACTACCGCAGTGATGACAGTCCCCAGCAGCCGAACGAGGAGGCTAATCAGTTTTATGATTTGTTGAGAGACGTGGAGGAGCCGTTGTGGGATGGAATCCAGAAACACACACGGCTGTCTGCGGTTAGTAGGTTATTACAGTTGAAATTGGACCACGGGCTAAGTGAGAAAGGATTTAACGAGTTTGTTACTTTTATCAAAAAAAAAAAAATTGTCAGAGAGTAAAAAGTTGCCCCCGTCGTACTATGATGCGAAGAAGATGATAAGGAAACTTGAATTGAGCTAAGAGCAGATAAATGCGTGCAATAACGACTCTGTATTATTTTGGAAAGAGAATAAGGACTTGACACGGTGTCAAGTATGTGATCATTCGAGGTATAAACCGGACAAAGGGAAGAAGAAAAACATTGCAAGGAAGGTATTTTGATATTTTTCCGTTACCCTAAGGCTTCAGAGGATGTATTACTCCTCTAATACGACTGAACATATGAGGGCTCACTGTGAGACTCGTAACAACGATGCCGATGTGCTGATACACCCAGCTGATGAAGAGGCGTGGAAGGAGTTTGATCGCAAGCATCCAAGCTTTGCTCAGAAAGTTCGGAATGTTAGACTTGGTTTGGCAACCGATTGGTTCAAGCCTTTCGGGCAGTCTAGCAGGCCTTACGCCACATGGCCTGTTATTATTGTCCAGTACAACCTTCCACCAGGCATGTGCATTAAGAGGTTGTACATGTTTTTGTCGTTGCTTGTTTCGGGGTCGAAGAGTCCCGGTAAGGACATAGATGTGTATTTAAGGCCGTTGATTGATGAGCTCAAATAACTATGTGATCATGGAGTCGAAACTTATGATGCATCTCTTAAACAGAACTTTTAGATGAAGGCTGCTTTGATGTGGACTATACACGATTTCCCTGCATTGGGAATGACGTGTGGGTGGAGCACACATGGAGAGTTAGCATGCCCTGCTTGTATGGGCATGAATCCTGGCATACGTTAAAGCACAGAGGGAAGCCCTCGTGGTTCGGATGTCACCAAAAGCTTTTGCCTCCAGACCATCAGTTCCATAGGCAGAAGGATAAATTCGATGTGACAATCGAGCGTGAGGTTGTCACACTGTCACACTGGACTATCGCACCTGGAGGCACTTGATACTAACATACCATACGGCAAGGGTGTGTCATATCATAAGATTCCAGGATACGGGAAAGAGCACAACTGGAGGAAACAATGTATTTCTGGGAGTTAGCCTACTAGAGGACACTCATTATCGAAACAACATGGATGTGATGCACATTGAGAAGAATGTTTTTTATAATGTGTTCAACACGGTGATGAATGTCAAGGGGAATCAAAAGATCACTTTAAAGCGAGAAAGAATCTACAATAGTTGGGTATACGCCGTGAACTGCATCCTCAGACAGTCAGCGAGAGGACAATACTTCTGAAAGCATTTTAGTGTCTAGACAAGAATCGTGTGGAGAAGGTCTATTAGTGGGTTAAGAATTTGAAGCTTCTGGATGGGTATGCGTCCAACATATCTCGTTGCTGGAATGTATCAGAATGCAAGTTCCAAGGGATAAAGGCTCACGACTGTCACGTATTTATGGAAAGATTCATTCCTATTGCCTTCCGGGAACTGTTGCCAAGGGTTGTGTGTGAGACTTTAACTGAATTATCTCATTTCTTTCGAGATATCAGTTCTTCTACAATACGGGTGAGTAACATAGAGGTGCTTGAGAAGAACATTGTGTTGACAATTTACAAGCTTGAGAAAATCTTCCCACCGTCATTCTTTGATTCAATTGAGCATTTGCCCGTCCACTTGGCGTATGAAGCTAAGATGGGTGGGCATGTGCAATATCGATGGATATATCCATTCGAGAGGTATTGTTTTAACTCTATGTTGTTCATTTACACGTAATGCAAACTCTGTTGTCATTGATATTCCACCTAACTCTTTTCGTTAAACTTCTAGGTTAATGTTCCATTAGAAGAAAAAAGTCTGTAATAAAGCTCGTGTTGAGGGCTAAATTGTTGAGCCTTGCGTAATGGAAGAGCTTGTAAACTTTTGTAGCCAATATTTTGGGCCTAATGTTGATACAAGGTTAAATCAACTAGGCTGAAATGAGCCCAGAGCCAGCACACATTTGGAAGGGCAGTTGTCAATATTCAAGCAGTCAAGTAGTTCGTTCGGACGAACCTATACTCGGTGGCTAACGGATGTAGAGTATAGTGCTGCAACAGTATATACCCTTCTAAATTATGATGAAGTTTCAGCATTCGTTGAGTAAGTTTATGTCTTCAAATAATTACAGTACATAATTGAAAATGTGTGATCAGTGGGTTAACTCTCTCGATTTGCAGTGAGTTCGATGCAGAATCTTTAATCACTGATCCCGCTGGACTTGATTCTCATCGGAAATTGTAATTGTAAAGTGGTTCAAAAGATATGCAAGTCTTTAATCAAAATATACTATGTGTTATATATAGCTATGTGGTTTATTAACTTTCATCGTCTTCTATAATAGGTTCAGTCGGTTGATAAACCAATAGCCTCCTTGTTGAAATTACTAGCTCAAGGATCTAGTAAACAAATAGCTTGTCATGGAGGCTATATCATCAATGGGTTTAGGTTTAACATAAAAGACGATGACCGGACAAAACAAACCCAAAACAGTGAAGTCTTGGTCAACGGCGAAACTTATGACGAGAATTGCATGGACTTTTATGGAAAGCTGGATGAGATTGTTGAACTAACATATCTGAGTTCCCAAAATCATCTGATAATGTTCAAGTGTACTTGGTTCGATGTCACATGCAGTAGAGGAATTCGTGTTAGCTTACAAGGGATTGTAGATGTCAATGTTAAGTCAAGACTTGCATAAGACGAGCCATTTGTGTTTGCTAGTCAAGCTGCACAAGTCTTTTACGCGGAGGACGTCGCAAATCCCAAATCTCATTGGTATATAATTATTTAATCCAAGAGATTGCCCGTGGCATATGACAGTGAGGTAGACACATTTCAAACCGACCAAGCACCTGTCTTGGTACCTGTTGAGGTGAATAATGAAGAGAATGATCTTCCTCTTCAACCAACACTTAATGTAGGAGAAAAATTTGTAGATGATGACGCGAAAGAAGTAGAAAGTGTTGAAGATGATGAGGCTGAGTCTACTGACGAAGAGGAAGAATTACTTGATGAAGAGGACGACGAGTCATAGGAAGAAGAGGATGACGAGTTCGACGATGATGATGGCGATGATTCCAAAAAAGAAGATGATTGACTTGTATTGTTGTAACATGCATTCTTCTAGTACTCGGTTCATATATATACTCGGTTCATTTGAATAATGTTGCAACATATTGTAGACTATACATTGTTTTTAATGTGTTAATTTCTTTGGACTTGTTGTACACGAAGTCAGACATGGATAGATTACGGGCCATTAGTAGTCCCGGTGGACGCCGAGCTGCGTCCACCCCGGTGGCTCCCGCCTCGTCATTGCTCAATGATGAAGAGGCACATAGTGTTCACATCCAACAAGCGGGAGCCTAGCCCCAGCCCAGGTCGATTCCTCTCACACGCGTGCTGGTTCTCCTTCTTCTGTGGGTTCTACCTCAGGTATATTTCATAATGGCATTTGGTCATAATGCTAGACTTATATTTAAATTATATTTGATATGTATTAATGTTGGTGTTTTGTAAGATCTCGACGAGGCCGTGGATCGACACGCAGGGTGCGCATCGACCCACAGCGTAAACAGAGAGAAACTATCACCCAGGAGGACCAATAAGTAAAAAAATTACATAATGCAGTACTTACAATCTTCAATTCCAATATTTATTACGGTCCACTTATTTAATGTATTCGATGTTTGTTTCTTTATCAGGATCCTGGAGACTCCAGCGAAGACGAAGATCGGTATCCTTGTGAAGGGCCGATTCTTTGTGCCACGGCTATACTGGAAGGACTGGGATGCCACGACGAGGGAGTCCTTATTGAAGGAGTGGCTGGTATGGTTTTCCTCTTTGTCAGTAATTATTTGTTTAATTAGAACGTAATTTTTAAATTAATCGTATTGATTGTTTAATTGGATGCCTTTCAGGAGGGGTTCGAGTTTAAGTCGGCTGAGCAGTAGGCATTGGGGCAGCATGCTTTTTTTTGCCTACATCGGCAAAAATTATTAGCGATGGCTGCACGATGCACATGAGCGGGCAAAGAAGATGCTACCCGAGGGTGCCCCGATGGAGGAGTGGAAGGGATTTCCCCCTCATTAGATATCTCCATTATATGAGGACATATGGTTTATTAGTGGAGGACTGATACATCCTGGGAGGCCAAAAGTAGAAGTGGGAGCGAGAACAAACGAGAAAGATCCCACGCACACGGGGGGTCGGTGGCTCACTTGAGCACCCGAACCTGGCGGAGGATGAAGTCGTAGCTCTGACATACTTCCAGACGCACGTGAGGAAGAAGGATAAAGACGTTGTACACTGGGCATGGGGACTTTGTTTCAGATATTTCATGACAGATCGATGTAAGTTACGAATTAATTTGTTTAGTTTGTTAAATTTTTGCCTTTGTATTCAATGTTTGTTGCTTTAATGTTTTGAATGTCAAATCACTGTTTTGCAGGCCTCGTATGAACAGATCAGGGGGTCTGGGCAACAATCCAACATCCATCAGCATCCACGAGTACGGGCACGAGTACTGAGGGATGAAAGCGATGGCTGGATACACCAGGGGTCGTCAACAGGCCGAAAGGCTGCGTATGTGGCCTGCCCGGTACGACTGCACGTGCCGTGATAGGAGCATCCATACCCCTCGCTACCCCTCCACAAACGTAGACACCGATCGGAGCGACCGTCGTTACACGAGGATGAGATTTGTCGCATTGCTTCGGAGGTGTATAGGATGATCACAATGCATAATCAGGTACAACCACTATATACATTTAAACGATTGCTATCGAGATTAATGTGTCGGTGTCTTTACATGCAGGACACTGCTGCTGGACATGCCGAGCTGGATCCGGATCACAGTGTCCCCATGGACGAGGACGATCAGCAGGATCCAGATTCAGGACTTACCAACCCTTGATCAGCCCTTCCCCTCCTAGCTATTTGTATCCCGCTCTCGCCCCCCCCCCGACTTGTACTTCCCTCCCCTCCCTTACTCTATTGTACCCCGCTCCCGTGCCCTCCTGAACTTTGTATACATTTTATTTTTCGATTAATATAGAATCCATTCATTATATATATGTGCATTGTGTCTGTTTTAAGGTTAAATAGTTGCTGATGGATCAACAAGTATTTAACCCTGATGTGCATTGAGAAATATTTACTGAATTGAGAATGATTGTTGAAAATTTGTAATTACAGGTTTGGGTATTAAAAAAATAAAAATATATATTTTTAAAATTAGTTTGACTTTTACCGATGGATTTTATTCCTTTTAAACGACAGACTTTTTGCGACGGAGATTCCGTCGTTAAAAGTCATCAATTTTTGAATACTTTTTAGTAAATGTATGTCGTTAAAACTATTGGCGACGAATTGTTCCGTCGCTAAATATTTTACGTAATAAATTATTTTTGAAAAAAAATTTAATTAAAATACGAAAATTATATTTGGCGACGGATATTCCGTCACTAATTGTATTAATGTGTCTATCGCTGAAAGTCGACTTTTAGGCGACGGATTTTAAAATTCCGTCGCAAAACTTTTAGCAACGGGATTATAGGAAAGGACTTTTAGCGACGGGGGGTCCGTCGCTAAAAGTCTTTGGCGACGGATGTAGGGCTTTTAGCGACGAAAATGTCCGGCGCTAAAAGTCATTTTTCTTATAGTGATAGGTCCTTGTAATTAGCAGAGATATTTTAGTATTTTACGTGATCAAATTAAATCTAATTATTAAAGAATAATTAATTCTCAATTCTCATCTTCTTGAATTATGATTTAGTTATATTTTAGCAAATCCTGGATAAGGTAATTTAACTGAGGATTTCACTATTATAGAAGATTTGCAAGTACATCACACCAAATTCCTTATTTGTATGATGAGATGAATTTATCAATTTTGAGGAGGGATTTGAAAAGAAGATTTGGTGTACTTAAATCTCCTCTATAAATAACTAGTCTATACTAGTTATTTGGCAAATCCTTACCACAAATGTAGGGAGAAAGTGACTTTTTTTTGTCTCTATAATTTTAGCAACTTTTTTCCGCTAAAAAAAAAAGAAGGAAACTATCACTCACTGGGTTTTTGTCCATACACCATCAAATTATTATCTGGGTTCAATTTTTTAGATGTAAATCAACATGTGAAATATTCACTTCTTCAAAACCACGCATTACTAAATTTGTAATTCCATAAATTTGTAAATTAGCGAGTTTTAAAATGAATGAATTTTAAAATGTAAGGTACTTTGAAATTCTCCATCCAAACACATTCTAAAGGTATTGAAGAATTTGTGCGAAGTTTCTACGTTGAAGGAACAATGATCTACTTTTGGCCTATTTGATAAGGCACGAAATGTGTTAGCTACTGCGATACCACCTTGATGGGACTTGGAACATATCGAAAACAAAGTTAATTATATATATATTTTTTAATAAAATATCAAGGTTTTAAAGGCGTGAAGACACTTATGGAAGCTAGTTGAACTCTCTCCCACCAGAAAACAAAAGTAAACCTGGTTACCACGAGCGAATCTAGTCAAAATTTCTTTGAAGAATGAACATGAATTTTTAATAATGCTTTGAGAAATTTGGTTTTGAAAAATTCAAAAATATTCTGAAAACAAACTAAAGATGTGTTTGTGTTGGCATGTGATTTTTTTTAATTACTTACATCCAATAGACGGTGAACACTTGGACAAAGGACAACAGATGGAAGATTAAGTTTAATGCATCATCAGTGCTGACAAAGACGATGGTTTACGGCGGATGAGATAATGATGGGGCAGTTTCATGACGGTTCAAGTTTCAATAGGACATAGGGCCATAATATTGGGAAGTTTCATGACAGTTCAAGTTTCTATAGGACGTGGATAATTCCGAGCATGGTAAATCGCCAGGATCAGTACATCTGTTGATAAGAAAATCGACAGTATCAGTTACAGGCGGTTTACACATGATCTCATTTGAAATCAAAATTGACAAGATTGGAGCAAACAGTTTCTTTGGTTGGAGACTAGATAAAAGGGGAGAAGAAAATGACAGAAATCACAATCAAAAAATTGACTTTATATCAAGTATCACTTTTTTCTTTTCTCTTTTTCAAACTTACTGTTCTATGTAGTACTTTTCCCTCTACCGATTGAGGCTTTTATCTTGTTTATGTCAATCCATCCAGTGATAGAAGTTACCATTCATTGTGGGCGCGGAGTTTGTAACTTGATTAGCCAATTAATCAAAGTTTTCATTTTAGTTATCTCTTATATTAAAAGTTTTCCGTTTTAGAGAAGTCCTCAGACAAGAAGCCGAAAAGTACACCACATTAATAACAGTTTGCCATCGAGCGCAAACATTGGCACGCCCAGTGGGACCCATTAATCTAGAAAGGAAACATGCCTAGTACAAGAAATCATGCAAGGATCAGTGGAGCCAACTATGGTACCGAGAATAATGTTGTTGATAACAACGAAGAAGCAAAAAGTATTCCTACTGCCAACGGTTCGAATGGAGTCAATATTCTTAATACGGGAAGTTCCAGTGGTGTTGATACTATTGAAAGTATGGATACCAACGCAACAATTACAATTGGTACCCTCAATGCACTCGATAGGAATGACATGACGGTGAATCAATTGGCGGATCAAGTCAATTCCTCGACTCAGGTACTTACCAATATGGTTTTTCAGATGATGATCGTACTACAAAACCAAGTATTGGCTTTTAGTAAGGTTCCAAATAATCAAGAACAATCGAACTCCAAACTTATGGAGGAAATGAAAAAAATGGCAGAGGAAAGAAATTCTTCTGGGCATAATTTGGTTAAGGGTTTGTTGGAGGAAATCCAATGACAGACCTTGTCTATCGCCAAGATGGTGGATATGAAAGCACAAAAGGGGAAATCTCCCCTTTATGATGAAGTGATAGAGGCAGACGTCTCCCCAGTGAGATTGGAAAGTGCCTTAAGACAGCCTAATGGCTTAACTTTAAAACATCCTAATGAGTCAGGATGGTTCATTCCTAATCCTGTCGATCGCAGCGATCCTGACCCTAACAAAAGAAACCTGGCGAAGGCTAATGGATCTAAAAGGCCTACGACTTGGCCTAATAATATAAAAGTATCTAGGAAAAAAATTTGTCATAATGGACAAGGTACTGATAACACTTACACCCCTTCGCACAAGAGAGGAGTGGAAGAGCACGCTAGATTCGATAATCCAATGTTTGATGAGAACATTAGATTGATCATGCCAAATAGATGCGACGGGGTTGAGAATAGGAATACAGCCATATCATGAATTTGATCATGCGGGTGTCGGGCTAGGATATAGGTCAATCGAAATGCCAGTTTATAGAAATCATACCTTGCAGCCATCGATCTAATAGAAATTCCTAGAGGGGTAAAAATACACAAATTTAGTCTTTCTCACGGAGAAGGTAATCAGTTGATGATAGAGCATATCACTCTATTCACCTTCTAATCTGGAGAACTTGGTCAGAATGAGTGGGTAAAGTTAAAATGTTTTCCGTACTCGTTAATGGGGGTGGCATTCTCATGGTTTGCTAATTTCCCTCCTAACTCTATATTCTCATGGAGGATCTTTTTCATGCCCAGTTCTTTAAGATGAAGCCAAAAATTTCTCTGGCGGACTTGACTAGGTTGAAACAATCAGTAAGGGAAAATGCTGAACAATTTTTAGAAAGGTTCAAATATCCAAAAATAAGTGTCACTTTCTGATGCCAAAGTCTGAATTAGCAAACTTGGCTTTGAATAGTCCAGACTTGGAAATCCATAAAAAGTTCGAGGGGAAGGAATTCATGAATGTTTTTGAACTTCTTCTCGGGTGGCTAGATCTGAGACACTATTGAGGGAAGAACAAGTGAGAAAAAAAATCATCGATTGGAACTTATTTCCAAGAACCTGTTGATCTGGAAATCGATGCAGCATAAATGATAGGGAATAAGTCTGTCGTATGTGAACCTTTGGTAAAAGCCAAAAGTCCAATCTATTTACCATCTAAACAACCAAACAAAGCCAACCCGTCACCATCACATGAGGAAGTACTCATTCGACATCAATAAAGCAGATCAGGTTTTTGATTATCTGTTAAAAATAAACTTCATCTGTTTGCAAAGTCTCCTCAGAGCCCCAAAAGACTAGAGAGCAAAATTCTGCAAGTGGCACAATACAATCAGCCGTGATACTAACTGTTGTGGCCAAAAATTGACCGGGACCGAACGAGCGTCGGTTGGGACCAAACGAGCACGCGAGCAGACCTGCAAAGCACAACACGAGCAAACGGTGACGCGCCGGGACCCCCGGAGGGGGCTCCGGCGGGGAGCCTCCGATGCTTAAGTCAGTCCATCATTTTGAGAGAGTATCTGATCATATTATAAAGTGTCAGACCTTACCATCTTCATCCCTTTCACTTTCATTTTATAGGAAAGTATTAAATGGTCGGTTACGTCCCCTTAATGGGGAGTTAACAAAATTGATGGGTAGTTATTTACCCATAATGGGAGAGTGGGAGAGTGGGTAAATGCCACTTCCTACCTCTCCAAGAGTCATGGGGTAGTTTCAGACTTCTCTGATTGCGACACGTGTCGCTCTCCCACATGTGTATATTTTTACCCATATCATTTGCCCCCCATTCCATGTTCTTTCTGAGAAAGAATGTGGAAGCAGGATAATTGACTTAGCATCAAATTTTGGACCCTATTAAGGGATGCTCCGCGTTAGGAATTTAAACCAAAAGTGATATATCTCTCTCATTGGTAGAGTGCATAAACTTTTGGTTTGGCAAAGGCGGGTTTGTTTACCCGGCCTTCCGAATACAGGCTTAGAAGGGCTCGCATACTCAATTGGCAGAGTGGAGGCCTTAAACGTGCTCGCCTACTGCTGGCTGAGTAAAGAGAATGGATGCACTCGTCTACTCTACTGGGCGAGCAGATAGTGAGATTAATGTGCTTGTCAGCTCGGCTTAGCGAGCAGAGGCTTAAGAGACTTAAAGGAGCTTATCTGCTGGGCTGCGCGAGCAGAGAGACAGACTAATGTGCTGGTTGCCTCGACCTAGCGAGCAGAGGTTTAGGAGACTCTGAAGCCGTTCGTCTGCTCGGCTTGGCGAGATGACTCTAATGTGTTCGTCTGTTCAGCCTAGCGAGCAGAGGCTTAGGAGACTCTGAAGGCGCTCGTTTGTTCAGATTCGCGAGCACAAAGACTGACCTATGATGGAGCTTGTATACTCGACTGGGTGAGTATAGGCAGATGGGTCTAATGTGCTTGTTGCCTCGGCCTAGCGAGCAGATGCATGGGTCTAATGCGCTCGTCTGCTCGGCAGAGGCTAAGACCAAATATGCTCAACTGCTCGGCTAGAGCATAGGCATGGGTCTGTGCGCTCGTCTGCTCGGCAGAGGCTAAGACCAAATACGCTCGTCTGCTCGGCTAGAGCAGAGGCATGGGTCTGTGCGCTCGTCTGCTCGGCAGAGGCTAAGACCAAATACGCTCGTCTGCTCGGCTAGAGCAGAGGCATGAGTCTGTGCGCTCGTCTGCTCGGCTAGAGCAGAGGCATGGGTCTGTGCGCTCGTCTGCTCGGCAGAGGCTAAGACCAAATACACTCGTCTGCTCGGCTAGAGCAGAGGCATGGGTCTGTGCGCTCGTCTGCTCGGCAGAGGCTAAGACCAAATACGCTCGTCTGCTCGGCTAGAGCAGAGGCATGGGTCTGTGCGCTCGTCTGCTCGGCAGAGGCTAAGACCAAAGGCGCTCGTCTGCTCGGCTAGAGCAGAGGCATGGGTCTGTGCGCTCGTCTGCTCGGCAGAGGCTAAGACCAAAGGCGCTCGTCTGCTCGGCTAGAGCAGAGGCATGGGTCTGTGCGCTCGTCTGCTCGGCAGAGGCTAAGACCAAATACGCTCGTCTGCTCGCCTAGAGCAGAGGCATGGGTCTGTGCGCTCGTCTGCTCGGCAGAGGCTAAGACCAAAGGCGCTCGTCTACTCGGCTAGAGTAGAGGCATGGGTCTGTGCGCTCGTCTGTTTGGCAGAGGCTAAGACCAAATGCGCTCGTCTACTCAGCTAGGTGAGTAAAGGCAGAGGGGTCTAATGTGCTCAGTTTTGCGAGCGGAGGTTAAGACCAAATGAGCTCGTCTACTTGGTAGAGTAGAGGCATGGGTTTAACGCGCTCGTCTGCTCAGCTGGACGAGTAGAGGCAAAGGGGTCTAATGTGCTCGTCTGCTCGACTTTGCACACGGAGGCTTAGACCTCGATTGTAACTCATCTACTTGGCTGGGCGAATAGAGGTAGAGGCTTTATAGAGGATTTCAAGTGAAGTAGCATGTCCACTCGATTTTGTCAGTTTCTATCAAGGGATACAAGGGTAAACTTACCCCCTGTTATGCTGATTGATTGTCACACACGTTGGTTGTCTCAACGGTCGTGAGATCTTGACTATTGGATTATAATAATATCTCTATATAAAGAGAACTCGTTTCATTTCTCTTCACTTTATTTTTGAGCAGGAGAGACTTCAAGAGGCCTAAAAGAGCTCGTATGCTCGGTCTAGCAAAGTAGGAGTCCATTGGAGTTCTTCTACTCAGTTCGGCGAGTAGTGAGTTAGGAATTCGAAGGGTCTCTGCTATGTAAGGCTTATGCGACTCCTTGAGAAAAGAATATGACGAAGTTGAGCCAAGGTTTAAGTGGCTCTTTATAGAGATGAACACGGTTTGCCAGGCTAGACCAACACAAATGTCCTTAGTGAAGGTGGGTCGAATGATAAATGTCGCTCTGATGCTAAGCTTCTCAAAGTGTTGGTCCTGAAAGTGGCTAGAGCACGGTTGAGGCACTAATGAGTGAGCTTCGTAATATTTCTTATTAGGCCGTTTATTCCTGGAATGACGACGTTCCTCGTCATTTTAGGTAAAAGTGATGTGGCTATTGCAACGGTTTTGGTCATTCTCGTGATGCACAAGGCGATATTATTTTCGAATTCGCCTTTCGGGTGACCTTGGATGTTAGGTGCAAAAGCTCTCAGCGTGATGATAAGGAGGTTAGGTGAGGCATCATTGAACCGGTGTCTCGTTAACAAGTGGTGATTTGTAGTGCTTGACATATCCGGGAGGGACGATTGTGCGAGAGTGGTCGTAGTATTATATACATGTAGCCACCCTGACTAAGAACGCATATATGCAATGATGGCTTCTTAGTCATTATGCCGGGCATGTTCGTAAAAAGAACCATTGTTTGTCGGCTCAGTGAGACAAGTAAATAAAGATAGGGAACCATGGTCTATCCAAGCAACTAGCAGACGCGGAGCCCGTACCACTAAATGACTAACAAAGACGTTGCAAAAATTTGTCAATACGCTGTGCAGCGATGTGCAACAGTGTGGCAAAGTGAGAATACTAGCAAAGCTATAATCATAGGCTGTGACGCTCTCATGGTTCTCAGATTAGTGGTAGCTTGTGCGTTTCTATTACACAAGTCTTTTGACACTTAGCAGGCATGATGCTGCCTTTGAAGCTCTTAGCGTAATTAAAGCCACAGGGGCTGTGAATTTTCTTCAAGTATAAAGTGGGGTGCAGTATAAACCCTCGTAACAGAAAAAACATGTCACGAAAAAATATAGCAAGAGAGCGTACGAGCTGATTAAGGCCACTACATGTCACGAAAAAATATAGCAAGAGAGTGTACGAGCTGATTAAGGCAACTATATTTTAATACTAAAGCACTTAACTGAGAGTAGTAATCATACTCTGTGACACCATTACTACTTTGTCGGTTAGACAGTTAGTGTGTGTCATATTGTGTGACGCAAGCGAGGCATAAATAATATAAGCACTCGGAAGACTCGATCGTGCATGTTCGATCTAATGAATTGAACTATGCTAGACCTCGAAAATAGTGTAAAGCTTATTGGTGCCTACAATTGCCGACAATGGGCTACAAGTGGCGAATAGCGCCTAGTTTCAGTTACGAACATATGACACGAAAAGTGAAGGCTACGTGTGTAGGCTTTAAAAGTATGTTGCATTTATCTAAGAAACAAGATTGTTTGGGCTCGAGTGTAAATATGCAAATTCGTGGGGCTAAAAACTTTATTCTACAAAGAAATAAAGAAATGACCTGATTAAACAGAAGTCTGTGCCCCGTTTTCTCCTCAGCGCCGCCCCTCTGATCACGCTTTCCACGGCGACGTTGGAGTAAAGCCAAGACGGCGAATACTTCGGCCATGCAGCAGCAGCTGTAGAACGCCTTCGCCTCGAGGTCAGAACGCTGGTTGGGAAGGGCCCACTGACCGGTGCGTCGCCGGACGGGGCGTCGTTGTCGTCGGGCATATTTTTCCCAACTATGACTGCTGAGATTTGGTCAGAAAGGCAACTGTTCTGTTGGTCGGAGATCGATGGCACTGCGAATCGGAGATTGACGGGGCCGCTTCGTGAGCCATTAGAGATTTGGGCAGCGACGCGGTGGTCGATCTTCTTTGTGATTGCCGTGGCCGATTTATGGTGGAACTGCTGTGACTCTTCTTCTTGGCGGTTGAAGGCGCGTATGTTCGGCGTTTGGCCACGGCGCTGCAATTGGATGCGATAGCGGCCACCGATGGTGGCGTATGGCTGTGGTGGAACTGATATCGGGCGCGACGGTAGTAAGTTGCCAGAGCGATGGCGGAAGCACGCCCCTCGGTGGCTACGGCGCACAATTGTCGGAGATCGATGGCACTGCGGATCAGAGATTGACATGGCCGTTTCGTGCGGCATTAGAGATTTGGGCAGCGACGCGGTGGTCGATTTCGGCAGATTTCAATTCCTTCCTTTCTTTCTCATTACTTTGAGCTTGTAATTCCATGGTGATTATGCGGTGGCTGTGACGGTAAAGGCGACGGCGCGTGTGCTCCGCGACAGCCCTTGTAGACGAAGGCCCACAGTGATGGCCTGTTTGGTGTGGCTGGAATAGGTTGTTATTTGGTGATGACAGTTGATCACGACGGCGGCAAACTAATGATTCTTTTGGGTTGAGGCATTAATTGAGGTAGGGACAACAGGAGAAGGATGAGTTGCCTGCGGCAGCTCCTTGGTGTAGCGACTCCACCAGCACAAATGTTTTTTATGAATCCCATTTTGTGGTGGATGTTTGATATAGTGAAGGCAGCCCGCGGTTTGGTGACGGGGCTGCGATTTTGATGCTATGTGCTGGGCGGCGGTAGCGTTGTTGACAAAGATTGTACACTGACCGATGTGTGAGCCACTATGTAGCCGCTGGTGCTACAGATGTTAGCTGGCCATTGTGCCCGTTAGTGCAGCATATGATTCTTCTGCCGGTGAACTCCTTTTCTTTTCTTTTTGTGTTGCAACGGTGCGCCAACTTGATTGCTGCAGTTTGTGCGGTTGGTTTATGCGTTGGACATAATAGAATTGGTGGTGAGTTGGGTTGTCCAGAGTGGTGCTGGCAACTCACCGCTCTGTTATGACGGCAGCAGAGAATTGTTGAGACTGTGATCGGCAATAGCGTTTGCTATCATTTTGTCGTCACCTAGTAAATTTGTGACGGTCACGGGTCTTCGGTAGGCGATACCGAGACGGCGCGGCCGCCACTCATTTACAATCTATTGAATCGTGTCGCGAGTGACACAAGCCGGGGCTTTGCGGTGGCGGACCTGTCACTAATTTGTAGTTGGCCGTGGCGTGGGAGGCAGGGCCGTTCCCATTGTGTGGTGGTTGCTATTAGATAACAAGAAAAAGGGACAGCAATGCCGTGACTCAGCGGCGACGGGGAGTAGATCGAAGCAGTGGCAATAACCCGCCGCTTGGTTACGGTGCGCCATCATCCATGTCTATAATTTGGGTGGTTGGTTTGTGGCTAGGGCCTTCTGCTGTAAATTTTCCAGAGATTGTAACGGCGGTAGTTGGGTATCATGGTTGACAGAAAAGCCACAACGATGGGTGGACTCATCGTTGTGCTTGGTGTCGTCCCAGCTGCCGATGTACTACCAGATGGAAACATAGGGAATTGTGTGCGGCAACAAAAACCCAACGCATTCGCGACGGTGGATGGACCAACGCTATATGCAATGAATCGGAACAGCGACGGACAGAAGCGACGTCGTTGTCTATGGTCATCTTGACAATTGTTTTCCTTTTTCTCCGTCTTTTCTGGTGACAGCCCAACTGGGAATGAGTGTTGCGCCATGACGGCTAAGCGGTAGTGTTTGCAACGTCGATTGTGGATTGAGGCTTAGTGTTTGCGACTGGCTGGGGATTGTAGCGGCCGCACTCGGGTTGAGGACTCTTTTTTCCCCTTCCTTTTCTTTTGCCGTGATGGTTGTGTCGCAGCGACCGTGGTGCAGGGTGGCCTTGCGTGGCTGAATAAAGCACAGCCGCGAGGTGACGCCGTTGACGACCCACAGTTGCACATACACTAGATGATGGCAGTGGAGGTTGCTTCATGGTGGCGGTGATAGCTTCATAGGGTGGTAATGTCATTGATGACAACCGATTGTATACTAACCGCCATGAACGCCGCTAGCGCTGCCAATGATTTTTTAGCTGGTGTTCTAACTCCTTGCTTTTCTTTGCTGACGTGTTTGCTAGGTCTGCGTGGCTAGTCGGTCCCACGGATGGCGCCAAAATGTTGTGGCCAAAAATTGACAGGGACCGAACGAGCGTCGGTTGGGACCAAACGAGCACGCGAGCAGACCTGCAAAGCACAACACGAGCAAACGGTGACGCGCCGGGACCCCCGGAGGGGGCTCCGGTGGGGAGCCTCCGATGCTTAAGTCAGTCCATCATTTTGAGAGAGTATCTGATCATATTATAAAGTGTCAGACCTTACCATCTTCATCCCTTTCACTTTCATTTTATAGGAAAGTATTAAATGGTCGGTTACGTCCCCTTAATGGGGAGTTAACAAAATTGATGGGTAGTTATTTACCCATAATGGGAGAGTGGGTAAATGCCACTTCCTACCTCTCCCAGAGTCATGGGGTAGTTTCAGACTTCTCTGATTGCGACACGTGTCGCTCTCCCACATGTGTATATTTTTACCCATATCACTAACAATTGTGTTGTATTCTACAATGTTGTGCATGACCAAATTAATTCTGGAATGCTCAAGTTCATGGACGAAGGCAAGGATGTAATGGAGGTCGATAGTGATCCATTCACAGAAATGGCGGTAGATATCAATATGGTATCCATTGGAGTGATGATAACAGTTCCGAACAAGATAATTTTGAAGGAAGGAAGTCGTTGGAGAGGCACGTGTATTGTAAAGCAAATGATAAAGGAAAATGTTTTGGGTTAATCAGTGTTATTAAAATCGCGCCTAGGCGCAAGGCGCGCTCAGGCGCATAACCCGCGCCTCGCCTAGGCTAGGCGCAGCGCGTTCAACTAGGCGCGCGCCTTGTGAGCCTAGGCGCCCAGGCGCTAGGCGCATAGCGGGGCGGGAGGCGTGAAGCTAGGCGCCTGTTCGTCCTTGCGCCTGTTCGTCCTTGCTCCCAAAGTCTAAAATCCCCAAATCCAAATCAATTTCACTCTGCGTACGACTGTTCGTCCTTGCTCCGGTGACCTCGTCATTCCTCATCCTTTCTCCAGTGACCGGTGGCCGTCGTCGCTGCCATTGCTTGTCCCCTCGCCGCCGCCGCCGACTGCTAGTTGCTCCGCTGCCTCTGTCGATGCCGTGGCGCTGCTCTTGCCGCTGCTACTCCGCTGCTCCATGCCTCAACCCCGCTGGTCTCTCTCTCCCTTTGCCCCTCTCCCTCTCCCTCTCCCTCTCCTTCCTTCACTCCGTCGTCAGACTGTCACTCCCTCACTTGCTCCCGGCCGTGAACAGTGAGACAATCTCTCACTTTGTATTGATTCCTGTAGAAATTTTGGTTGTAGTGTTGTACTTGTACATACCTGCTTGCTTTTGTAGATAGCTGGAATTATAAATTACTTACACAGTTATACTTGAATAATTATCCATGTATTTCTTGTTTTTAAGGTTAATATTGTTAAGCACAAATAGCTCTTGAATTGGGCATGGCTATAACATTCGTTTTCTTTACTGAAACGAGTGGGAATTGGATATTCGCACATGTTGCTCGATTATGTGAGGTTCAGAAATGGACTCATTATGCTCGATGACGAGGATGGTGGCACTATGTTCACTTAGAATTTAGTTTAGTAATTTGTTATTTTTCGGTGGATTTAAGACTTTTGTAATGTTAGAAGTTTGTTAAATTATGATGTTTTGAATTTTGAAACTTTTTCTAGTGTTTGAAACTTTGTTAATTATTATGTTCTTAATTTTTTTAAATCTAATTTTATTGTTTTAATGCACTATTATTTATTTATTTATATTTATTTTAATTTTGCGCCTCGCTTCAAAAAGGCGCGCGCTTGCGCCTTGCGCCTAGGCTTCAGGGACCTTTTGCGCCTTAGGTGTGCCTGCGCCTTTAATAACACTGGGGTTAATGAAGAAGAGTCTAGTTCCAGTAAAAACAGTGTGTGCTTGAGATTGGGAACTTCGGTATCTAAAATTGGACTAAGTGGTAAACCGGTATGCAAAAGTTATGGTTCATCAGTTGAATGGTCTAAACAGATATGGCAACGAGAAAGAAAGATGAAGAAAGAAAATTCAGAAAAGAAAGACACAAGGAATCCATGGGTGGAATAAAGGAAAGCAAAAGAAAATTTTCCACCAAAAACAGATCGACAGCCGCATTTGATGTGTGAAGAAGTGTACCAAAATTCTTCTGGAAAGAGTCATTTCAAGATGAATACGATGAAACAACAATTTGGACCTTTTGGCCCTAAGTCTATGATCAGGGAAAATCATGGTGATGGTGTTTCAACATCGGTTCATAAACGAGAACCGAGAATGATCAAACTGAAAATGCCACAGGAAAATGGCATGTAATTAGGGAGCAGAAATTTCCTCTTTCAGGGGCTTATCAAAATTTGAGTAGAACTCAAAAGAGAAGGGTTCAAAGGAAATTTGCCACCATTTTGAGGCAAGAATCCAAGGTAAAGAGACATCAGTGAATCGGCAGAAGTGGACATGGACGAGAGAAGTTGATTAGAACAAAGTGCGCGAGAAGGTTTAGCAGAGTCATGGAGAAAAGCTGAAGTAAAAACTATCGATAAGGACTCCTGATGGTCGGGAAGTGCCAAATATAGAGGTAGTGCAATCGAGGATGAGTACTCCAATCAGTCGAATCAACATGGTTTCAAAGGGAACTATGGTTGATCAAAGGGAAGAAGACATCTCAAAGCCTGATAAGGTTGGAGCAAAAAGGAGTTTATGTTTTGGAAACCACAAAGTCATTATCGACTGTAACATGGCTTTCAAGTTGCCTATGGTATTTGAAGCGAAGAAAGGACATACTTCACATTATGACGGTGATGTGAAAAAAGGAAAGTCTTCAGCATTGAGTAGGTTTGTGTTGGAAAGAAAAGAGGATAAGCCTGATGATGACTCATGTGTGCAGTTTAAAAATGAGGGAATTATCATTGATTAGGGGAATAGGGTGTTCCCAACCCATCTTGGTCGGACCTAATGGCCCACTAGGGGTCCCGCTTCGCGCAAACACGTCGACACTGTCAACGATCAATTTTCCAACGCATCAAATCGGTCAGCGCGCGCACGGTCAAGTCACTTGCGTTTTTCGCTTCGTGCACCTTGTGTGACTTAGGCACGATTTATTTCACGTTGACGTCACTCACGCTAGCGCGATCGTCACGTCGAGACCACCCGAGCACCTCTTCACCAAAAATGTCGACCGACGGCGCAACCGGAGCAACAAGGTCAAAAGGGAAAGGCCTTAGCCAACCCCATGGGGTCGGCCTCGGCCTCCCATGGGGGGTTGGCCTTGGCCTTCCTCCCCCGGTTCTTCACTTTTCGCAAAAGTCCTTTTTCGCACTTTCTTCGCTTTGTACGTGACTTTGACGCCTTGTTCGTCACCTGGGTATGACTCTTGGCAACACGCTCGTCATAACAAAACTTCCGGATTCGTCATTGCTTATCAAAACACTTACCGTCGGCGTGCCCGAAGTTCACCGAAAGAGGGAGTGGCCTTGGCCTCCCTTCATGGGAGTTGGCCATTGGCCTTGGCCACTCCCTAGGGTTGGCCTCGGCCTCCCCAGGGGTGGTGGCCTTGGCCTTCCCCCCAATGTTTGGCCTATGGCCTTTCCCACCGCGCTCACTTATTTTCTCGAGTCTTCGTACCTTTGCGATGTTTACGGACGTTCGTACATCAACCTCGCGACATCCGTCGTGCATCAACCTCGCGACGTCCGTCGCCCAAAGTCGCTCACTACCACCGAATGACCCGTCGTCGACGACCGCATACCATCACTCCCGACTTTGTCATTACTACATGTTGCATTCATTATTTTGTTAACGTAGGCACACTTAACTAACAACCCATCTTTGGGACACCCGACGTGCGCCCGTGCGCCGTCTCCGTGACGTTCGTCGCCGCGCTCGAGCGCCATCCTCATGATACGTGCCCTGTCACCAAGTATTGCTCTGCGACGTACGTCGCCGCGCTTGCGCTTCATCCTCATGATACGTGCCCCGACACCAAGTATTGCTCCTCGACGTTCGTCGCCGCGCCTGCGCGCCATCCTCATGATACGTGCCCCGGCACCAAGTATTGCTCTGCGACGTACATCGCCGCGCCTGCGCTTTATCCTCATGATATGTGCCCCGACACCAAGTATTGCTCCGTGACGTTCGTCGTTGCGCCCGTGCGTCATCCTCATAATACGTGCCCCGGCACCAAGTATTGCTCCATGATGTTCATCGTCACACCACTTTCATAACACGTGCTCCGGCACCAAGCGTTGTCTCCGCGACGCTCGTCACCGCGCTCGTGCGCCACTTCCATGATATGTGACCACGGCACCAGGTACTGTCTCCGCGACGTTCGTCGCCACACCCGTGCGCCACTTTCATAACATGTGCTCCGGCACCAGGTATTGTCTCGTGCTGTAGGCAACGCGCCCATGCGCCATAATCATGTTACGTACTTCCGGGATGGGCTCACAACCTTATAGCCATCGTCTTCTCAATCACATGGGGGCTTCGACTCTCGTATCGGGATGGGCTCACAACCTTATAGCCATTGCTGTCACAATCACGGGGGGCTCCTGCCAGTGTTATAAAAGGCGCGCCTAGGCGCAAGGCATAGCTAGGCGTACAAAGCGCGCCTCGCCTAGGCCTAGGCATACGCCTGGTGAGCCTAGACGCTAAGACGCTAGGCGCGTAGCGGCGGTGGAGGCGCAACTCCAGGCGCGTCAATAGTAGCCGTTGGATATGCCATGTCTCTTAACGTAAGCCGTCCATTTTTTTTCAGATTTGCTTTCATATATTAACGGTCCAAAACCTAAATCCCCAAATCAGATTCAACTTTCACGACAGAGAGTCACATACACAGGCGCAAATCAGTCTCGGTCACCCATCGCAAATGCTGGTCACGCTGCTGCTGCTGTTCTATTTTCAGTTCGTTGCTCCAGCACAAACTGTTGTCGCCGGCTGCTCGTCACTGCTGTTGTTGCCGTCGGCTGCCCGTCACCGCTGTTGTTGCTCATTTCTACTCAGCTGCTTCAGTGCTCACTCTACCCAGTCGGTCTCTCTCTCTCTGTATCTATATATATTACAACACAAGTGGATAAGTCATTCTCTCAGTGACTCAGTCTCCCACTTTCCCTTCCTCTGCTAGTCTGCTTTCAGCTTCAGTGCTCCACTCTTGTTTTTTGTTTTCCCCAAAGTTTTAGGAAATAAGTAATATGTAGTTTGCAATGCTAGTTGACCCAGCATTTACAGCTTGTCAGGTGTTTAACTGAGACACCAATTTTTTCGTGATGCAAATTGAGACATAAAATTAGTAGCTCTACGGTATGCTTTTGATTGAATTCAATATTTTAATATCTTCCAACTGGAGTAATTGCTTAATTTGCATGTCAATTGCTTAATTTTCCCATACTGAAGAACGGAATGGTGAGCGTCGCTGCCTTGGGCCTTAACGACGATGAGGAGGGTGATGTTATGTTCACTTAGGATTTAGTGATTTGCTATTTTTCAGTGGATTTAAAACTTTTCTCATGTTAAAAGCTTGTTAAATTTTGATGTTATGTAATATGAAACTTTTTCTTGTGTTTGGAAGATTGTTAATTGTTATTTTCTGAATTTTTTTACATAATTTTATTATTTTAATGCACTATTATTTATTTATTTTTAATATTGCGCCTCGCTTCGAAAAGGCGCGCGCCTGCGCCTTGCGCCTAGGCTCCAGGAACCTTTTGCGCCTTAGGTGCGCCTGCGCCTTAGGTGCGCCTGCGCCTTTAATAACACTGGCTCCTGCACGAGGACCCCTCGCAGCGGGATGGGCTCACAACCTTAAAGTCATCGCCGTCACAATCACGGGGGGCTCCGGCACAAGGACCCCTTGCCACGGACTACGAGCACTGAGCTGTGACTATGTCCACTCATGTTACTGTCAATCGTCGACACCACCACGACAATGACCCACGGGTCACTCCGAGACGGGAGCAGGTCCTCGGAGGGCATCGCGCCTAGTCCTCCTGGCAGTTGGCTACAGAGGTAACCCTCGCCGCTATCAGGTTCTCTGCGCGTCTCTTGACGCACCTCGTGGGATTCAGTAAGGGCTTGGATCGGTGGCTGGGGTAACGGACTTACTCTGATCATGCTATCGCGGTGTGGTCAGTCTTCTTAGACAGGTAGAACGACGATGTGTGGGGCAGGCAACGCGAATTTGGGAACCGGCAGTCCAACGGAGAACCAGTATTTTGGGACCCCTGGTGACGTGTCACTCCCAGGGGACGACATGTGGTACTTTATGACATAAGCACACTGTTTCCTATAAATAGTGAACTTTATAACTCAAAAACGGACTTTTGGCTTTTCTTACAAAAATCACTTTCTCACTCTAGAATTTGGGAGCTCTTGGATTCTAGTGAGAGAAACATGACTTTGGACCGTGACTTTGGACCGTAGCATTGGACTTCGACTCGGACTCTGACTTGGACTGTCGATTGCCGACCTTGTTCATCTCAGCCTTGCCTTCGCAGCACTGCCACTCATCACGGCTTGTCTGGGAAGCCTTGCTCTCAGCCCTTACTCCGTCCTTGCTGTCTCTCACTTTGCATACTTGGAAGCTAACACGGACTGCAGCCTTTGTGGCACCTCCATGTAGGTACGAACCCACTTTCTTTGGCATCATAGGGTCATCTTGACTAGGCCAGATCCTAAAAAAATAAAACATTTAAAGCCTTTGTTTATCAAAACTTTGATGGATGACCAACATGTGGTCTGAGTACTGGTCGATAATGGCGCGGTAGTGAATATTCTGTCCATTCGGATTCTGAGAAAGTTGTGTAAAGACAAGAAATATCTGATCCCTTCAGAAATTATGGTGTGTCACTTTGAAGAAGGGTGTCTAGACCCAAAGGAGTGGTGCCTATAGAGTTGTCAGTCGAAAAGAACAAAGATGTCACCCTTCTTTGTAATCGATTGATCATTTAGCTTCAATGCCCTGCTTGGTAGAGATTGGATCATGTGAATGGATGTATACATTTTTCTCTCCATTAGGTGCTGATATTCTGGAGGGAAAATGAAGTTGGGAAGAAAGTTGCGGAGTTAGTTTGGGCAGATGATAAGTCGTTCTTGGCTAATTCTAATTGCATTGAAACATGCTTTATCATCAGGGTGTAGAGCCTTTAGATCTTTCTGATGATGAGATGTTGATGTATGGGCAGAATCTTGGTTGGTTGAAGTCGGCAATTGATCAGATTCAAACAGATAAGGATGAGTTAATTAGGCCTGGTAGCAGTTGGCTTGTGTTTTGTGAAAATCAGACAGTTTCCCATGAATAAACACCCAGCGAAGTTTAGATGACCTAAAGGCTGAAGTTCAAGATCCGTTGAAAAAAGTCAATTTGGGGATGGAGGCTGATCCACGGCCTATTTTCATTAATGCTCGGTTGCCAAATGATGTGCAAGAAAAGCAAAGACATTGGTTATGGAGTACAAGGATTATTTTATTTGGAATTATGAAGACATGCCAGGTCTAGACAGAAGGCTTCTCGAACATAGGCTGCCAATCAAACAAGGTTTCAAGCCTTTAATTCAAGCTTCTAGGAAGATGTCGACGGAAGTAACTTTGCTGGTCAAAGAGGAAATTGAGAGTTCAGTCAAGGCATGGTTCATCAGGCCCGCAAGGTATTTCAAATGGTTATCAAATATTATTCATGTCTTCAAAAAGAATGGTAAGCTACGAGTTTGTATTGATTTTAGAAATCTAAACACTGCCAGTCCTAAGAACAAATATGTGATGTCTGTAGTAGATTTATTAGTTGATTCAGCGTCAACTCATGCAGTTATGTCATTCATGGATGGCAATATTAGGTATAATCAAATATTCATTGACCAAAATGATATTTATAAAACCGCGTTTAGATGTCCAGGGTCAATAGGAACATTTGAATGGGTAGTGACGCCCTTTGGTTAAAATATGTTAGGGCCACTTATCATAGGGCCGTGAATTTGATTTTCCATGATATGATTGAAAATTTTGTAGAATTATTGATGATGTAGTGGTTAAATCGGATGATTGTTAGGAACTTTTATGGCACTTAAAGGATGCTTTTGGTCGAATGAGGCGGCATGGGTAAAAATGAACCCATAAAAATGTGCCTTTGGTGTCTCTACGGGAATTTTTTTTAGGATTCTAAGTCCATCATAGGAGAATAAGGCAAAGGCCAATATTGACGCTAAACCTCCTTGTAATAGAAAGAGCTTTAGCGTTTTCTTGGCCAAGTTAATTTCTTACGACGATTCATTACTAATTTGGCAAGAAAAACAAAAGTTTCTCAACTTTGATGCCTTCAAGGGTTGGAAAGCCATTGAAGCTGTATATATGAGTAGTGGATTGTTCACTTGGCAGTTTATTATCCCGGAAAATGATAAAGGCTTTGAGCAATCAATTTATTACTTTAGTAAGAGTTTGAATGTAACAGAACAAAAATACTCCGATATGGAGAAGTTATGTTTAACTTTATATTCTACTGTTGTCAAACTTAGACACTATTTGTTGCCCTTTGAAGTGTTAGTTATTGCACAAACTGATCTAATAAAATACATACTAACAAGGCTGGTGTTAGGAGGTAAAATAGGTAAATGGATAGTAACTTTAATAGAGTATAGTCTAACATACATTCTTTAAAAGGCTGTCAAAGGCCAGGTATTGGTTGATTTCTTGGCAGAACATCCTAGCGAGGATGCAAAAGAAGAGGAATTTTATATTGGTATTGTTCCTTGGAAAATGATGTTTGATGGATCAAAGACAAGTGATGGAGCCGGTGCTTGGCTTTTATTGATATCACTCGTAGGATTTATCCATCAATTCACGTTTCAAATTACTCAAGACTGTTCAATTAACCTAGTCGAATACGAAGCGTTGATAATCAATTTGGAAATGTTTAAGCAGTTGAGTGGAGAATTCACGTTGATCGACGCCACGTCAGGACATGAATTGCTCAGCTTCATGGATGCTTTCTCCGGGTACAATCAAATTCGAATGCACAAAGACGATGTAGCCAAAACGAGCTTCATAACGAATCAAGGTCTTTTTTGTTACAAGGTCATGCTGTTCGGGTTGAAGAATGCCGGCGTCACCTACCAGAGGTTGGTCGACAAAATTTTCAAACCCCTCATTGGCAAGAACATGGAAGTCTATGTCGACAACATGCTCGTCAATAGTCTTCGAGCCGAAGAACATATCGCCGACTTGCGACAATGCTTTCACCTTCTCCGCAAATACCGCATGCGCCTTAACCCCACCAAGTGTGCTTTTGGTGTATCGTCCGAAAAATTCTTAGGGTTTATGGTGTCATAGAGAGGAATTGAGGCCAATCCTGAAAAGATAAGGGCCATTCAAGAAATGGTCGCACCAAGGAGAGTCAAGGAGATACAAGTCTTAATAGGATGAAAAAATAGCCGCACTCATTCGATTCCTTTCGAAATCAGCTGAACGTTGTCTTCCATTCTTCAAGGCTTTAAAGAATATCAAAATTTTCGAATGGATGACTGAGTGTCAGACTTCTTTTGATGCATTAAAGGGATATCTAACAATCACTGCGACAATCCTCGTTATGCCAGTCAACTACAAAATGCTTTACTCTGGTGCCACGTAAATCTGAACTATGTAATCAGAAGCCGCTGTATCTCCAGTTTGCCTTGTTCAATTTCCGAACCCGACACTTCATCGCAACTAACAAGCTAAACACCTTATTAACCTCACTACCAGAATATAAATGCAGATAAGCCAGATTTCGATTTATAGTCATGATGCATAAGGGAAACATGAGCCTTTTTGGTGGGATTTTCGCATAGCAAAGTGTACTGGAGTTCTCAACTGTAGTAGAAAAAATATCGTTAAATACATCTTAGCAACATAAGATTTTCAGCATAAGCTTTAACATCAGTGATGAAATATCTTTAATAGCATCTTTTGTCGGGGTTGCTGCTAAAAATATGCTCTGCGCAAATTTCGGAACCCGAGCCCAAACCGATGACATGCAAGACAGAAAATGAGTGACCGCCGGGTAGGGTTCCCGGCGGAGATTTTTCCGATGCTTAAGTCAGAGTTCAGCTATAGAATAATAACTCTGAAAAAACATGAATTGTGTCTCCCCTCATACCTGGGGGGTAGACCCCTTTATATAGCTATAGGAGGAGAGTCCTAGTAGGACTGGGCCGTGGGCCAGATGTGTTAGGATCGCGTTAGGATCCTAGAGGATCACATCACAATCTCTAAGGACTCTTTTAGAATCCTGATCATAAATCTTCCAGTTTGACTGGGATTCGCTGGGTGTCCCCCAATTATTGAGAGTTATATTTGAGTTATATCATAAGCCCCCCATTTCCTTAGCCAAAATGTTTGGCTGAGGAAGTTTATACCAGGTGTCTCGAGACACGCGTCAGATTTATAAGGGATTCTCTATCCACTTATAGGGATAATAATATTTCTCTCTCCTCCACGTGCTCCGACCTAAGCGGGAGCTTTAAGCTTTACCCAAGTAGGGCGCTAGAACCCTAGCTCTCGAGAGCTAAGTCTTTAGAATTTTGCCTAAGTAGGCTATTCGGAATCATCTTTGGGAAGACGAATCATGGGATCTCGAGATCCTTTAGAGGCTGTGCCCCACGGTAGCATCTCTCGGGAGAGGGCACAAAGCTGTACATGCAAGTTGTTGCATGTGCTAAGTGTTTGAATGTCCCCTCGAGGGGTCACCTCTCCTTGGAGGGTGTTCATTTTGTGCAAGTGTGTGTTCTTTAGCTCGAGCCGACCACATCATGCTTGCGTTTTACTTTGTCGCGAACTCTTATCATCAGCTAAGAGCTGGCAAAGAAGCCTCGCACTCACGCTTGGCTGGGTTTTGAATTGACAAAGAATGGTGGGGGGATGAAGTCCCATAGTCCTTTGCCGTTTTATGGGTTAGAACTGTAGCTAAACCGTTCAGATAGAGCTCGAGCTCTATCATGTCACCCTTGGGGGTGTTCGTCCCTCGAGGGACCACCCTAGAGGGCTAATGGAACGTAGAGTTCTGATAAGTGCCCTTGAGGGCTGATGGAGCATGAAGCTCATGTAAATACCCTTGAGGGTTTGATGGAACTTAGAGTTCTTGTCTTACTCGCCCTCGGGGGCAGATGGAGCGCAAAACTCATAAAAATACCCTCGGGGGTTTGACAAAATTTAAAGTTCTCGTCTTACGCGCCCTCGGGGGCAAATAGAGCTTAAAGCTCATGAAAATACCCTCGAGGGTTTGACGAAACTTAAGGTTCTTGTCGTACGCGCCCTCGGGGGCGGATAGAGCACAAAGCTCATGAAAAATACCCTCGGGGGTTTGACGGAACTTAAGAGTTCTCGTCGTACGCGCCCTCGGGGGCGGATGGAGCTCGGAGCTCATGCAAATACCCTCGAGGGTTTGACGGAACTTAAGAGTTCTCGTCGTACGCGCTCTCGGGGGCGGATGGACTTGGAGCTCATGCAAATACCCTCGAGGGTTTGACGGAACTTAAGAGTTCTCGTCGTACGCGCCCTCGGGGGCGGATGGACTTGGAGCTCATGCAAATACCCTCGAGGGTTTGACGGAACTTAAGAGTTCTCGTCGTACGCGCCCTCGGGGGCGGATGGAGCTCAGAGCTCATGCAAATACCTTCGAGGGTTTTGTGGCGTTGCCACCGGTGGCTTGTGGTACAATTGTTGCATCGTCTTGGTTGGCATCGGTGGCCCCTGATGGTGGCGAGTGGTGGGGCTCTTGTCCCGACGGTAGAAACTTGCGACAAGTAATTTGAAAATTCTAAACTTCAAAATGTCAGTGGACAATAATTGACTTGGAGACCCGTGACAACGGCACTTGCGTTGGTGGTTCCGACGTGTTGCCGTCGTTACTTGCAAAACGAGTGTTTGAATTTTTCTTGAGGTCAGGCAGTTAGGCTGGCGGCTCCCACGGATGGCGCCAATCTGTTGCTGCTAAAAATATGCTCCGCGTACTTTGCGAAACTCGAGCCTGGACCGATGACCTGCAAGACAAAAAACGAGTGACCGCTGGGTGGGGTTCCCGGCGGAGAACTCTCCGATGCTTAAGTCAGAGCGCAGTTACAGAATAATAACTCTGAAAAAGCATGATTTGTGTAATTGTCCTATACCTGGAGGGGTAGACCCCTTTATATAGTTGTAGGAGAAGACTCCTAGTAGGACTGGGCCATGGGCCAGATGTGTTAGGATCACGTTAGGATCCTCGAGGATCACGTCACAATCCCTAATAAGATCATCATTGATCTCCCAGTTTGACTGGGATTGCCGGGTATTCCCCAATTATTGGGACTTATATTTGAGTTTTATCAGTCGGTAAAACCATTTCAGCTACATCGGCAAACATGCTGTACAACTTAAGGATGGCAAAGGGGTGCATCATATGTGTGTTTCATAAATCCATACCCGCCCCACCATACCAAACTCGTGACTCCGACCCGCCCTGCCCCACAATCGAATTTGAGGATGATTATACCATTCTCGATATGATCGATGTTGCCCTGCCCCAATCCGTCCTGCCTTGCCATCTTTAACATGGCCATGCATATACCTTTTCAAACATATATTATACCACCAACATATTGGTGCAAAACTTTCAAAACATATTACACCACCAACAATTTGACGCAAAGAAAGGAAAATAAAGACAAGAGATGAACGTGACAACCAACGTGGATGGGTCGGTTGTCTGTCAGGGGTGAAGGATCACGTTGCAGTTAGTGGATGATGAGATAATGGTGCAGTGGCTAGGTTGGGGATGGGTCAGTGGATGGCTGGATCGACAAGACGGTGCCACCATCAACAATAGTCTGCAGCCGGTGATAGACCACGTCCCATCAATGGATGACAAGATGTTGGTCCGGTGGCTAGGCTGAGGATGGGCCAAGGTATGGATGCTTGGCGACAAGATGTTGGTGAAAATACGAGGTGGGTACTGAGTAGTAGGGTGAGTCAGATACTGATTGATTCACTTAAAATTATACTCATCTTGCATTCACCATGATTTATAAAACTAGAAAAGTGAACAATGTTCGCTCTCGTAAGAGCGCATCAGAATGAATATCCACCAATAACGAATCAAATTGCCCTCTCTAGTGGATCGGGCCGAAAATGCTAGTCTCCATGGTTATTTTACATGAACACAGACAATGCACGTGGAGATCGGAAGTACAACGTTTACAGAAGTACACTCACTCAGCTTCTGCCTTTGGTTTTGACTTTTGTCCTCAACCTTTTTTGACCTCTACCTCCGACTAAAAACCCCCCAAAACAGCCGTCCACCACCACCAGCGACAGCCCATTCCCGGCCTACAACCACCACCGCCGTACCATCTATCCCCAGTCCTGCATTCTGTCACAACTTTTATCAACGACGTTTCCGCCGCCGCCGCCGCCGCCGCCTCTCTCCAATCCGCCGAGGCCCTGCACCTCTTGAATCGCCTCACCACCTTGAATTGCGGCCGCCGTCGACGGTTGCGCTGGACCCTCGGACACCCTCTCGGTGCAAAAATAACGCCATGGTGAGTGTTTCATGAAATTTCCGAAAATTCTTGAATTCTAGGTCGTCGAGATACGCTACTGTTGCTCCGCACTACTGCATCAATAGGGTTGAAGATTTCCTATTTAGTATGCAACTATGGAAATGCTGCTCAAAATATGCACTTATTCGGGTGCTTCTGTCTTTGTTTTAACTCCATGCGTTTTGTTGGATTTTCCGCTTTAACCTTTGTGCGAATACCTAGAACAGATTTAGTAAATTTAAAACGTTAAATAGAACTCATTTTTCGATTACAGAAGAAAGATGTATTGTTTGGCATGTCAATCTAGGGTAAAAGCAGTGGGTAAAATCAATCTTCACATGAACATAATTTATCCTGGGAAATTCACAAAAATTCAAATTGGAGAAAATCCAGTGGAAAGCTATCATGGTTCATTAAAGATGGTCCTGCTTAGATACATGCAGCATTATACTTTCGGGTTTTAGGATTTGGGTTGAAGTTTTTCTTTTAGGTGGTATAAATGTCAGGTGCACATGAATGTAAACTACATGATATGTCAAATCTCTAGGGCTCCACCACCAGCATTTGCAGTGCTGCGGGATGTATGACTGTATGAGGTTTCTTATGGATGCTTGATCACTTCCGTGCTGGTCCGTGATTACTGGCCTCAAGGATGTTCAAAGACTCTTGGAGGGTGTGGAGTCTGGAGCCATCATTGGAGAAACTTAAGCTGTCCATTTTGCTTTTTCATTTTTGCTGGGCTAAGGGGCAGAACTTTAATTGGGGTGCTTTTGCTTTCTTGGTCACTTTTGTGGAGGTTTTAGACATTTTAGCTTGCATGCCTTTTTTTGGTACATAGGTTGTGCCTCTTTTTTGTGTAAAACTGGGCTTGGTTTTTGGTGTTGCAGCGGTCCTTTTTAATTGCAGCTTTGAATATACTAGTTCCTCCTCCCTCGTTTATGGGAACATGAACAAGATCCCTTGTTCATAGTGGCAGTGTGTCCTCCTTGTCACTTCCTAGGTTACCACTCCTATGATTTTCCTTTTCTCTCCCCTAATATGGAGAGAGAGGGAATAAGAGCATGCTGGATGAAGTGTGACAGTGCTTGTTGATGTTGCATTACAATGATACCCTTAGCTGATTGAATGGAAAAATTCCGATAGGATGGCCATCGCCATCTATGCAAAGGATATGTTCAACTAAAATGCTACTTTTTACGTAGATGAGAAGTCACACAGTGAAGGGTAGAACTAGAGTTGAGACTTGAGGACATTCACGAGAAGTGGGGTGATGTCTTGAGGAGAAGAGCAGAGAGAATCTCTTTAGACCACTTGGCCATATTTGACATGGTTTTTGGATGCCTTCCAGTTCATAGGGGAAGAAGAGGGTATAGGTAGAACGAAAAAGATAAGGGTAAGAAACTTGCAAAAGTGTACGCCTATTTATTATTCATGTTGTGTTGTCCTCCTAGTTTGGAAAAAAATGCTAAGTGGAGGTTAGTGTGCCAAGTAGCAGAAAATTAGACGCTTGGGTTATTCAGTCGTGCAAGTCATGAATTAATCTTCCAACTTAGATGAGTCTGAGAAAGCCTAACCTTCATTTATGGAGGTTCATGTAGTAAAAAACCATACAAATTAGCCATCTAGCCTGCTGCCTGGGTATTGGAGGCCCATCGTTATTCCTAACTGTCAAACATCTGGCAGAGCTGAAGATGCAATTTTTTTGGATTTCCGGAGGGTTTGGCAGTTCTTTTAACATACCGTACCCTTCAGCCAACATCAACACATCGTTTATCAGCAGCAGCTCACCATTTTCAGAGAAAAAAAGGAGCCTTTAGTGTCATTTCTTTTACAGGCAACAGAGCAAGCTCCTAGTGCATATAAATGGTGGCCCAGAAACCCTAAGATGTAGATTTTTTGTTTCAATATTTTGTGGTTAAAATTAGGAGATGTTTCATAAATACCTCACTAAAACTGCAATAACTTTGCAGAAACAGCTCTTACCTAAATTTTATTGCTGTAGCATGAGGGAAAATGTTATTTATATTTATGCAATAAACTTCAACAGCTTTTTGGCACCTCTGTAAACCCTTGGATTGTCAAGTTGCAAGGATCCAGTTTTACAATATTAAGTGCCAATCATTTGAAAAGGATAAACATTTACAAATTGAGTCCTCACAATGAGTTGGAGTGTTTTGTTTTCCCTTTCTTTACTTCTCTCAGTGCTATACTTTTTTTGTGTTACTCTGCTACGTAGTTCTTGGCACACGTATTTAACCTGTTGCCTACATTCTTATTTCTTTTCAGCACATAAAATGAGCTCTAGAGACATTGTTGACTTGTCTAGCGACGATGATCCTGGCGAAGTGGAAGTGAAAGCTGTTAAGTTGGAGCGAGATTTTGTTAAGTTGGAGCCAGGTTTGATTGGGATATCGATACAACAAAAAGAGTGCCATACGACTGATCGAGGCCGATGTAACAAATCTAACTCTTATGGTGGAAGAAAAGAATCTGAAGATAACAGAAGCTCGAGCCTTAGCGGGACAAGTGTCTTGGATCAAGAACAGTCTCCGATTGATGATGCAAGCCTTCCTTCGACATCCTCAATGGGCTCAGCACCACTTTGTCGGCAATTCTGGAAAGCCGGGAACTACGAAAACGGATTTACACCTAAGTCCACCTTAAAAAGTATACCTTTATTTCTTGTGGACATGATTTTGTGTGTTCCTTTTCCGGTGTTTTATTGACCTTGAGATTTTGATACGTGGCCCCCTCGGGGAGTCTGATTGACATCTCAAAAGCGCAATTTAGAGCTTAGGAGGGTATGTCCATTGCCAATTTGGATGTTTGTCATTGGCGCTTGTGTCCCATTCCGAAAATTTGTCAACTAAAGGATGCTTGTCATTTATACTTCTTGATGTATCACTTCTCACTTACAATTTGTTCAACAGATGGCACTAGTTATCTACATATTCATCCCAAGTTTCTTCATTCAAATGCCACTTCACATAAATGGGCTTTTGGTGGTATGTTCAGCTTTTCCTGTGATATCAATGGCAATGAATAGTTTGCTTCTGCAATTACCTCTGATACACTAATACACCTTTGTTGAACAATGTTTGCAGCCATTGCAGAGCTGCTTGATAATGCTGTTGATGAGGTAAATTGCTATTCAACCCCTTAGTTACTTATCATTTGAATGTGAAGCAGGAAAACCTTTATTTTACTTGTATAGTTGTATTATTTGGTAGCCTTTTTCTTTACATAAGCTGTAGTTTCTGTTGACCTTGTGATGTTGGAGTGTTTCCTTCATGTGTCTATTCATATTAGTTCCAAGCAAAGTCGGGAGAATGCTCCATATGAGAGTCAGGTTGGTTTTGTTAGTGAATATAGGAACTGCTGCAATGCTGTAACCTTGCTTTCGTCTCATACAACTAAACAATAGGATTAAGAGTCCTTATTCTGTGGATATGTATATGTTTACTGGGTTCCCTTTTGCTCTCAAGGTCTTCAAAAACTCCTCCGTTGTTCAGCAATTTCAAGATTCCAGTCCTCTAACCTCAAGTGGGTCCAAGCCATAGACACCAGTCTTAGTGGTTTTCTGTAGAAATGTTCTCAAGATGACCAAGTTATCCTAAAGAAAGAGAAGAATAAATGTTCCGAAGAGGGCCATTATGCTGTATAATATGTCTTGAGCTTTTGTTCTTGTGGAGTTCCACTATATCCCTTTTGTTTCATGCTAATATTTGTCCCTTTTTTTTATGTTCTGCATTTTGTGTTTTGTTTATTGAGTAGATACAAAATGGGGCCACCTTTGTGATTGTAGATAAAATGCCAACTCCAAGAAATGGTAGTCAAGCTTTGTTAATTCAAGGTAAGCTATTTCCTGTACCTTATTGATCCTAAACATAATTCTTTTGGTACTTTGAGTTCTTGTAGCGGACAGTTTCATCCTTGGACGAAGTTTATGTAAGACTTGAAATTCTGAAACTTGATAATAATCAGATGATGGTGGCGGAATGGATCCAGAAGCAATGCGGCGTTGTCTGAGTTTTGGATTTTCTAACAAGAAGTCAAAATCAGCCATTGGACAATGTATGAATACTTTGTGCTTGTTAAGCGGAGATTTTTGGTTTCTCTTTCTCATACGAATAGTTGGATGTTGATCTGATCCAGATGGAAATGGCTTCAAGACTAGTTCTATGAGACTTGGAGCAGATGTTATAGTTTTCAGCCGCCACAAGAAAAGGTTTCAACTCTGACATGAAGCCATATGTTAATTGCACTTTTAAGTTTGCTTATTGATTTCATTGTGTTTTTGTAAGCATTTCTTAGGTCATATTGTTATCTACGAATTAGATATATCCGTGATGCAACTATTGATGTCCGTGTCCATTTAAGGTGTGGAAGTTACAAGAACTGTGTGTCGATATAGCGCTGTAACCATAGTTATTAAAGACGCAGGCGCACCTAAGGCGCAAAGGGTGCCTAGAGCCTAGGCGCAAGGAGCAAGGCGCAGGCGTGCGCCTTTTTGAAGTGAGGCGCAAAATAAAAATAAATAGATATTAGTGCATTAAACCAATAAAATCACGTAAAAATTTCAGAACATAGCAATTTAACAAATTTTGAACACTAGAAAAAGTTTCAAATCCAATGAGAAGTAGTTAATCCTAATTGAATATGACAACGTCATCCTCATCATTAGCTATGGATAAGGCAATATGTTTTCCTTAAAAGGGAATCATAGGCTCCAAGTCTGGTAGAAATTCCTCCTCAATTTCATCTTCTTTGTCTACAAGGTGAAGTGAAGGAGTAGATTTACTTAAAAAAAGAGTAACAATTGGAGACAGGATGCTAGCACAATGAACAACAATACGAGAATTGATTGATTAGGGATTTGGGGTTTTAGGTTCTTTTGTGGTTTAGATATTGATCTATTATGTTATGAAGCAAAGAAACAAAAATAATGGACGATTGAGATGATGCCACGATGCAAAAATCAATAATTAGGATTTTTGGGCTCTTTTTTGCACCTCCACCACCGCCTTGCGCCTTTGATAACACTGGCTGTAACTCGAACTAAGGGCTCAGCTCGTGTTCGCTCATTTAGAGAGAGATTCTCGATAAACCAAGCTTGAAAACTTTAAAGCTCATAAACCTATTTACCTCTGCTCGATAAACAATTTACTATCAACGGCCTAAACTTGAACACGATTTAAAGCTCGATAAGTTAACTGAATCAAAGCTTGAATAAACCTAGGTTCCACTCAGTCATTTACAGCTTCATGTATAGAAGGTTACGAGAGCTATGTGTTTTGATCTTCCTCTATTTTTGATAAAGCAAACTCTAGAATGCGACTCATTTTGGATGATTTTTCTCCAAAAAACCGAATTCTAGATTATTTTGTATACAGAGTTGCCAAAGCAACCTTATATGTAGAAGGGATAATATCGCTAATCTCCCTGATTTAAGGGGTAAGTTATAGTGAAAGACACTGTTTTCACGAAGTGACCCTAACTAACGATTTTGGCTGATGTGGCTATCTCGTATCTCTCTATCTCTTTAAATAAGTTTTTGTGACGATTAGATGTCACCCATGTTAAAAATAACTAATAGCGTATGTAGGCACTTAGGGTTGGTGGATTAGTAACTGTTGATCTAGTGTAGTATTAGTTTCTGTTCCTCTACCTAATTAAGGGGACTCCGTCCATCCGCCGTTATAGTTCAATGGTGAATTTTCGCGCTTAGGTGAGCTTTGAAACTGCATAAATAGTGTTATACATCGATAGATATATGTTACATACTTTATTGCAGATTAAACAATTAAAAGAAAAAGTTGTGGGACTGGGGGGAAAGGCCTCGCAATTACTGGAAACCAACACATGATATGAAGGCGATGGCAGCAGAAACATAGAGTGAATTAAAATTGAAAGTTGGAAGAAGAAGCTCAGAGTCAACACAGCCTTGGTAACCCTAATTTGACTTGATAATCATTTTGGAAGTCAAAATGTGAAATGGAATGGGCGTATGCATATAAACATTGAAGGTGGTATTAATACATGTTGCAAACGTGTGCGCGAGTCTGATTGTGCAGATCTGAGTAACGTGTGCGCGTGTGCAGATCTGTGTATGAGTGTGTGTGTGTTTGTGTGTGCGCTTGATTCGTGGTGGTGGTGTCAATTGTGGTGCTGTCGTGGTGATTTGTGTGTATGGTGGTGGTTGGTGTTGCGGTAGTGGTGTGGCGGGATGAGAGAAGGATTGAGAATTACAGAATGAAAGGAAAGGGAAGGGGGAAGGGCAAGCATGTCTTTTCACAAGACTTTTTAACACCATCTGTATTCCGTTTGGTCAAAAGACGCAAGTGCTATTATGGCAAAATACAGTCCTTGGCTGTATTTACCCCTACTCTCAAGGAGTTAGTGATATTATCCCTATGTAAGAAAGTGTTATTTCTTTTTGCAGAGCGCAGGCAATGTGACCTCTTTTGAAAATGCTTCAGTGACACCTCTTCTAACTGGATAATCTTTTCAGTGGCACACACACAAATTAAATTCTGTGTCATTCCTAATCTTTATTGCCTGGTTGTAGCAAACATTTTGTCAGTTTTTGTGCGAGTAACCTTGTTTAAGAATTGAGATGGCTATTAAATATTTGTGCCTTCTTGAAGCACTGCCTTTCTCATGTTATTTCCATTCAACCGTTTCATCTCATTATAGAATCTTGAGCAGGATATTGACACAGAGCGTAGGTCTTCTATCTTATACATTTTTGACGCAAACAGGCCATAACAGAATAGTGGTTCCTATGGTGAGTCATTTATCTTTCTCTGCCCTGTTTTTGTTGTTGGTTATTGTTTATTGTTTATTTGTTCTGATCTGTCTTATCTGTTGCCTAAGTTGCTTACATTAGTGGTATCATTCACAAATAAAGTATTATCCATGTATTTTTTGAGTACACATTATCTATCATTTTCTTAATCCCCAACCCCAGCAAAGATACTCTAAAACCACATCATGCACTTACTATTGCCAAGGTAACGCAATTCATTAATCGGCATTCTGAATAAGTGAATTTTTTGCCTTTTTCTCCTAATGAAACATAGTTGATGAAAGTGTCTAAATTAGAAGTGCACTCAAATTGAGACGACGTTTAAGCTATCCATTTCTCATGCATATCGCAGGTTAATTATGAGCTTAATACCTCAACGGGCAAGTGGGATACTCCACATTGGTACAGTAAAGAAAGTTTAGCATCCAATCTTTCCATTCTATTGCAGTGGTCTCCATTTTCAACAGAAGAGGAGCTTCTCAAGCAAGTAAGTGTCCTTGCCCCTTTTCTTTGTTCATTCGATTGCATTGATAGTACACTTAGACCTTTTTGTTAAGACCCCTGACTTTTTTGTAATAACTTAAAAGAAACTTAACTGAAGCGCCAACGTACTTTTTGCACCTTTAGCGACGCTTCTTGCTAAGATGTTGCTAAAAGTCGCACCGTTAGCGGCACTTGTTGCCACAGTGGCCCTGGATGATTTGTAGCCAAGCACCACTAGAAAAGCTGCTTAATGATTGTCCTCTCCAAAGATCCGCATCATCAGGCGCCAAAGTGTAATAACCTTTAGACAACAGTTGCAGCTTTACTTAGTTCTGCATCATTGGAAATTCATGAATCCTATATTTGGCTACAATTCTATAGCATGCATTTCTCTTAAGTAGTAATGAAAGTTCTCAGTAAGGGAATCATGTATTGTCTCGCTGCCTTGACTCTTTCTTTTGGTTGCACTCATCTCATGAGCAAGGTTATTGCGGTTTTGTGACAACTTTAAACTATCTTAGGATGATAAATCTTCACCACTGTCTAATAGGTTCCACAATTCAATTCATTTTGTTAGTTAATCAGTGTCCTGGTATTTATCATACTTTTCATATTGAGATACGTATTGCATATCGAAATGCTGTTTCTCTATAATGTGTGGGAAGGCAAACCTAAACTTCATTGTAAATCATGTCATGTAAGTGTAGAGAAAGTAATTAGCACCCACCGCATAGATCAAATGCCAAAATCATAAAACTTCTGAAAATAGGAAGATATAGATACCACCGCCCACTACCCTTTTTCTCCCCTGTCTGCCCCTACTCGTCTTATTCTATTAACTTTGGAGAAATCACTTCCAAATGACTTCTTAAAGGGGCATCTAAATGCCTGCGTTGGATATGACATAACCAACTCAAGTGCAGCTCCCTCATCTTTTCCTCAATTGGCGCCACCCTACTTTCTTGTGGATATCCGCATTTCTTATTCTGTCCCTCTCATGTGGCCACATATCCACCTAAGCTTTCGAATTTTGGCTGCACTCATCTTATCTGTATGGTGTTTCTTAGTTGCCAAACATTTGGAACCATACACTCGCCTTATGTTATGTCGACAAAAGACACCAGAAGCAACCTCCATTTTAGCCAACTTGCTTTTATCCTAATGGCAACATCTTTGTCAATCTCTCCCTCGTGCATTATGGACCTAAGATACCTATAGATATCTTTGTTAAGTACTTGTGGACCATCTATATTTACTTCGTCCCCGGACCTCCTTCAAGTTTTACTAATATTGCATTCCAAGTGCTCCGTCTTAGTCCTGCTTCACCTAAAGCCTCTGGATTATAAAGTGCTTTACTCTTAGTGTTTAGTCCTACTCTAGTCTCATTATTAAAATTCATTGGCTGCAAATAACATGCAACGTGGGATTCTATCCTGAATATTCTTTCTAAACTCGTCCATAAATAAAGTACAAAGATATGGGCTTAAGCTGGCCCTTGGTGAAGTCCAATCGTAATTGGGTAACTCACTAGTTATTCCATTAGTTGTTCAGACACTAGTACTCAATCAGTTGTACATATCCTTAATCACATCAACATACTTTGTAGCCACTCCTTTCTAGAGCCCATTACATAACTTCCCTTGTATCTTAATCATATGCTTCTAACCTGCAAAGACCATGTGAAGATCCTTTTTCTTCTCACTAAATTTCTCCATCATTCGCGTAATCAAGAAAATAGCTCCCACATTGGATCCCCGGGCATGAAACAAAATTGATCAGATACTTTACTCTCCCTTTTTTGTCCATGTTCCAAATAGCTCATGACCTTGATCCCTCTGTAGTCGTTCTTGGACAGTCAAGGTGTTTCTACTCTGAGCCGGTTTACTGTAGTAGTATCCTGAAACCCCTTTTTAGCTCTCTTTCATGATTTTCCATGTGATGGACAGTTTGATGACATTGGGAGTCATGGCACAAAAGTCCTCATTTACAATTTGTGGTTGAACGATGTGGGTACAACGGAGCTCGATTTTGAGACAGATCCTGAGGTTTGATGTTATTTTTTCCTCCTGTTCGTTTCATAAGATTAGTCGTATATTCAGTTTTGATGATGTGGTTTCTTTCACAATGCAGGATATTCGTATTGCTGGAGGGGCTGGAGGTACTGAGAAAGCTGGCTCTCGGATGGCTGTAAGCGGACAGCATATTGCTAATCGCCTCCGCTATTCTCTCCGTGTAAGTTCTAGCTTTTTATAATCATGTCTCTTTTAGCTTTGATGAGTAGCACGATGTTACGATGGTTAGTAGCGTTGAACGCAGTTAGGACAAAACTGCCAGCCTAGCTGACATTTTATGGACTTCGACCATGTTTACTAGAGTCCCTGCGGCGGGTCAGCCTATCAGTTTTTTCTCTGTGAGTTGCATGTCAATAACACATCAAAATTATAAAGCAGGATTGTTTTCTCGTTCTCGTTTTTTGGTGAAAGGTCCAAGTTTCATTATCAAACATTATTACATATACACGGGGCATACCCCAGGGATTACAAAGCTTCTTATTTCATAATATGTTCAGAGCGATCCCAGAGCAAACATAATTCCCAGATATAATGAGATCTTCTTCATTTCTTCCAGCTAAGCACTCTCAGTTTAACAAGAGTAGCAATATCCTTCGGTAGCACTTGCAGGGCTTTAGAAATTGAGTGAAGATTCTAGCATTCCTTTCTTGCCAATTACATAAGCAGCCACAGGAAGAACCAGCTTGGAAAGCTTATCACCAAATGATGTGGACTAGGAAGTGCCTGATAGCATACTGTAACACCTCAGACCAAGTGTTAGGATTGATATTCAATTTCAGCTTCATCAATACCGTTTCCATAGTTCTTGACTGGAAGTGCAAATGTAGAATAGATGATCATTGATCAGCAGTTTCCGTTTGTAAGTTTCACAAGGTACAGGCATCATCATTGAATTCCAGGTATACAGATTGCGCTTAGTTCTGAAACATATTTAGACAACATCTAAAAAATGAATGAGCACTTAGGGATGCCGCCACAGAACCAGACAAGTTTCTGCTAGGGAACTTTAGGACCTCGGTGTCTCATGGGATTCCATGCACAAGATGTGGAAAAGGAGCCATTTGGGGTTAGATTCTGGTAAATATTATCAGAGATGGCTGAGTTAGGAGAATCAGAAGCGTAGTAATTTGTTAGCCAATGAAGAATAGCATTTGACCTGGCTACATGGAGATGCCAGTCATATTTATGTATGGGTTCAGACATGTAGGCATGTTAGTGGCTAGCTAAATATATACAATTCTAGGCCTATAGACCTTGATGAGAGGGCCATGGGAGCCAATTATCCTGCCATGACCAAGTTGACATACCATTTCCTACCTTACGAGAAATGAATCGCTGCACTTGTACTTAATCAGTTAGCACCAGGTCCATAATAGGGTTCTAGAAGGCTTGAAATGCCAAATACTCTGATCTTTGATGATGTGCAGATGGCACCACTGAACCCATAGGGAATTCTTCTTGTTCATAATATTCCACAAGTGCTTACAGATGGCTACTTTATATTGCCCATGGGCCCTCCTTAGACCTAGTTCACCTTCAGACTTAGTTAAGTTCACAGTTGAACAAGCAATCTCGGCACCAGATGACTTCATACTGTTACCCGTCCAAAGGTAAGAACTGACATTCTGTTCAATCCCCAGGAGAATAGTGTCAGATAGGATAATAAGAGAACACCAGTAAACATATCTTTACCAGTCCAAAGGTAAGATCCGACTTATTCCAGGAATGTTGTAATAGCAAGGGATTTGCTCCCGGATACCAGGCATTGGTGCATAATGAATGTAGTCAAATATGGTAGTTTCCAGGAATGTTGTAATAACATATGTATCCATGACACTTACAGGGATATTATTGAGGATCACATCATAAGAATACAGAAAATCTATGCAATAATAGAAAGGTTACCTTGATAAGCTGTGTCACAGATTTCCTATGCTGTCTATATATATTTCCATAGATGTATGCTGAAAGCTCCTCTTCTGACCTGCTGATTGCTTCTCTGATACTCCACAGGCATATCTGTCTGTTTTGTACTTGCGATTACCTGAAAGCTTCTGTATTTTATTGCGCGGGAGAGTACTTGAGTATCATAATATTGCCAATGATCTCAAGTTTCCAGAGTTCATCTTGTATCGGCCTCAAAGTAGTGGAAGTGCTGAGGTTGTGTAAATTATGGCAAGCTCCTTCATTTCATTGGATAATTGTATTACCTATTATGAACTTATTTTTTAGCTTACTTTTCCCTGGACTCTATGCAATCTCTGATTTCATTTGGATACTGCTGTTGCTTTTAAGGTTTATTCTGCTATCAAAAGCAACAGTCTTTTAAGCTTTGTAGAAGTAATTGCAATCCTGTAGCATAAGAAATGTTTGGTTTTTTTTTTTCACTCATAGATATATGATTGTACGACTGACAGGAATTAGGCACTTGTGAAGCAAAGAGTATGTGCACCTTGAATATGGCTAGATAACACGCTTGCAAATGATAATTTTGGCCTTGGTTTAGGCGGAGAAGTTTTTTAGTACTTGGTTGTCTTTCTGAGGGGGGGATGAGGGTAGTTGCGAATCAATGAGAAATATAAAATTACAGCAACTAATTAATGTTTGGACGTACATTTACTTTTCCTGAACCTAGATTTGTACACTTTTCTTGCATTTGGTCAGTGTGTGCTATCTCGAGTCATTGCATACGTATCTCCCTTTTACTTGCTTGTCTCCCTTGGGTTAGATTGCTTTGACCTGTTTTCGCTAGCAATGGAACCAGAAGCTATTAGAATACATAGTAATGTCGTTCTAAAAATCTCTTGGCAACGTTAGTTTTTAACGACCTTTTGACTTGGGGATAGTGTGTGGCGTTTGTTGCCAATAACCCGAAATTTTTTTGGTGCTATGTTTCTCCCTAATGCACCTTGCTTAAGTTTATCAGGTTCTGCGACATTAGTGGGATGCTTATGTCAGATGTATGTATTACGTGTTCTGTTGGTATCTCTGCTCCACTGATTAATTTCTTCAACCTTGCAGGGTTCAGTTGTAACAACAATAGGATTTCTAAAAGAAGCTCCCAATGTGAATATCCATGGCTTCAATGTTTACCATAAGAATCGGTTAATTCTGGTGACTAGCTTTACTCCTACTTTTTCTTGTCGCTTGCATTCTCACATCATAGAGAACTTATTATTCCCCTCCTATACAGATTAGAGAAAAAATGCTTTTTGAATGTTCAATAAGCATGTCGACGTCTATACCTGAAATAGAGTTGTCTGCTAATTCGAAAGCTGCTGAAATCTTTCTTTTTCATGAAACCTAATTCAATGAAGAGATAGAGTCAAACGGTACAATAGCAGCTTTGAAGGCTGCTCGTGACCCCACAACTAGAGTTGTTGAAATGATTTTGTCTTTCCTTTTGATTTTCCTAGAAGGTGAACGAGCTTGTTAACAAATCGATAATATCTTTGTGCGCTCTATAGAGGGGATAAGTATATGGAAGGGCTTGATCTTTCAGTTATATTGACTGGTTAAGGATCAACCGTTTGGACCATGCTTTGTTGTCGAACTTAATATTGTCTAAGAAAGTAATATGGATGTATAATATGTCGCCTATGTACTGCTCATCCTTCTCGTACATTTGGTTACACCTCAGAACCTGATGCTCATCAGTTTAGTTGGTATCAATTATTTCTGTGCGCAATTTACCCTGTTATTTTATATGCTTTACATCTTTGATCGTCTCTTCCTTTGCAGCCGTTTTGGCCTGTTGTAAGCTACTCTGACAGTAGGGGTCGAGGGGTTGTTGGTGAGAGCCATCTGAGGCACTTAGAGATTTTCTCTTTTCTTTCCAAGTTGCATGCATTGATGTTACCTAACTTATCATTTTCTTTCAGGTGTTCTGGAAGCAAATTTTGTTGAGCCTACTCACAATAAACAAGATTTTGAGAAAACTTCTGTTTTCCAAAAGCTGGAAGGCCGCTTGAAGGAGATGACATGGGAATACTGGTATGCTACTTTTTGAATTTTAGTTACAACAGGGGCATTGTTCATCTGTCTGGTTTTGTCAAATTTTTCCGTTAATGTGTGTTATTCTGTTGGTGGAGGAGACTGACACTTGTCATATTTTCTTGGAGAATTTGTCCTCTCATGTGTGGTGGGTTTGCCCCTTCCTCGTCTACATTTGAAATGGCGTATAACTGTATTTTCTTACTGCCTTTGGACAGTGCATCAAATGGTTTTTTGTGCCAAATCTCTCTTCGGTGTGTAGTGTGCTTCTTGGTTTGGTTTCATGGAACTTAGCTAATAATAATTTGTGAACTTTGTCAGGGATTATCATTGCGGACTCATTGGGTATCAAGTGAAGAGAAAGGCGAAGGTTTCACAGGTTTCATCTGATTGTGGGCCACAACACGGTACACACCAACCTGTCGTGCTGAGTAGAAGCTTCTCAGCAGCTGCGCCTTTCAAGTCGGGAAATTCAACACCCAAGTCTCTGCAAAGTGACCATGAAAGTAAGAAGTCAATATAGTATGCCATTATCGTCAACCCTTTTGTTTTATTGCTTCGACATAATGCTTGTGCTTTTGCAGGAAAATATTTGAAGAGGAAAGAATACGATTATTTAGAGGAACGTGAAAAGGTGAAACGCAAGGCTTCAATAGAGCCCAATACAAATGATACTGGGGTAGATCTGGTGGTGCAGGTTTGTGTGGGAAACTAAAGATGACTATCCTTGTAATTGATTGATGGATTGCCTAGCGCATTTGCTGTTTACTTGGTGACTATATATCCTATATCGTCTTGTGTATTGAGGTAGTTTCTAGGCAATGTCTTATAAAAGGTTAAAGACTCCAAACTCAAAAGTGAGAGAGTTTTAAGTTCATTCTATAAGACCCTGCCAAGGATCAATGCTTGCCCATTTGAGGGAGCAATGCCCTGTGATGATCCGTCAGTTCTTGGATCATCACATCATTCATGGCGACTTCCTTGAAGCAGCACTCTCCCCTCCTTCACGTGCAAGAGACCAAGCAGTGGTAGGGGCCTCATGCAGTGCGCTGCCCTTTTATGTGACTAGTACTTCTCATGCAATGCCATTTATTCGACCGCCTATTGCTTACTGGAATGGAAGACCTAGGGGTCCCATTTTGGATACATGTAAAACAGCGACTTCTTCACAAGGACACCATATATTTTTTTAGATGTTTGTACTATCCACGGAACACTTTTGCGTCTCCTTCCCTGGGTAATGGTTATTATTTGTGTCTGTAATGCACATCTGAAGCAGTTAGGGTAAAATTCTGGTGACTTTACAATCTAAAACATGCTCACGAAGGCGGAGGGTGGACATTGATCCACAGCTCAAGTAGGGTCTTTTCTGCGAAACCTCTTGCTTTTGGTGCCTATTCAATCTGCAATCACTTAACGTCTTCTTCGTGCTGATTTTTTTTCCCCGCACTCAACTGTTGGTGTATATATCCCTTGTCCAGCATATATCCCTTTGGTTCCTAGATTTTCCTTTGGCAAATGTCGATCTACATCATACTTGCTCGCCCTCCTTGCAATCGGAGGGACCAACGGTAATCATGACTTACTTTTTGCTCAACGGGGGACATCTTAATGGTCCCATTACTTAATCATGCGATGCATTTCAGTGAACCTTCTCCACCTGTTCTCTGCACTTTCGGCTTAACATATCCTCTTTGGACCCTGTTATGATGAAGATTCCTTATACAAGAAAACTATTCCACTAGTACTTTTTATTTTTTGCTTGCAGCCTGGCATTGCTACTGGAAATCAGTCGAATGATCAAGAGGCCTTAAACCTGATCCAAGAAAATAAAAAGCTGCTTGAACAGTGAGTATACCTTCTTAAGGTTTCAGATGGATCTTCTTGCTTGATAACTGCACAAGAGTGACCAATGTTGATGTTTTAGTTATATTCTATCAAAGTCAGTATCACACGAATGACAATATCTAGCTATTTCTAGCATCGAAAGGAGAAAAAGAAAGGCAGTTAGAAGAGAAAGTGCGCCCTGACAGCTAGGCCACTGTTGACCTGATTTCTAATTTATGTTATAGACTAGACAAATATTATATTGTGACAGTGCTTTTTGAAGATCTCTTAGTTTATATCTAATCTTTTTGTTCTTTCAGATGTTTGGAATATGAGAAGAGAGAGGTAGAACTTAAGACAAAGGTACTCAAAGCAATATACGCCATAGTCATTTCTGCATCTTAGGAGCTATGCATGTGTTTTCATATCCGTGTTGATATACTATTAAATCATCGAGATGTATTTAATGAATATAGTCTGTACAGGGCTGTTAAATGAGTTTAAGCTTTCTGATTGAAGCTTCAAGGACAGTGCAGTATCCATTGTAGTTGTCCTGTGCATGAAGCAGAATAAACTTGCTTCAAGTCTGACACAACTTTAAAAAGAATGTTATTTTTGTTTATTAGGGATGAAATCAAGTGTGAATGTATTAGAGTTCAATGTCAGATATACGTCTCACCCAAAATATATCCTTGTTTGTGCAGGTGATGCAGCTTAGAACTGAACTAGGAGAGGCCCAAGGCGAGTATACTCGGCTGTTGGCTGAATCACAACAGTTGGAGAATGTCAAGCAGGAAAAAAACGTAATCATTAGATTTTGTACTTCAAATTAGGTGCTCGTTAAAAAGCATGGTTTCTATCGTGTCTTCTGAAGTTCTCAAACTTTTCTAAAGGTGGTGGGCAGAGGGGGGAAAAAGGAGTTTATATCACAGATATTTGTTCCCATTTCAAGAATGAATTCCTACAGAAGTGGGAAAGAAAGTGTGCGTGTAGTGTGTTTGGGTGGGGTGGGGTGGGGTGGAAGACATCTAATTTACAACGAAGATGTCTGCATGAATTTGGTAGGAAATTTGGGGTACTTGTACAGGAACAAGAACATCATTATTAGCAGTATAGTTTAAAAAAATAGACCAAAAAATCATGCTGAAAATTCTACTTCAGGTTATTTGAATTCTATGCACATCTTAAAGTTCGGCTTTTCTTTTTCCCTTTTTTTTTTTTTTTTGAGTTGCTTGTTGCCAATCTTGCATACTTTTTGTGTAGGTCTGAGATAATGAGAGCAAAATTGGAAGGCCAATCGTCATGTCATGCCCTAATCACTATTATGGCCGGAGGCGAAATATGCTTGCGCTGAAGCCGTGCACTTTGGTCAAACTTGCGGATTTAGCGTACTGCTTATCCTTGACCAACAGGTCGTCACAGCGTGGCTGATTTTTTTTCATCTCATCACTGTGTACGGGCCTGCCAGTGAATCGTCACTGTAAGTTTGGAAAGCGTTGCTAGAGTGAAAGTGGAAGCACGAGGACTGTGCCATATGTATCTAGCCAACTTGTTTTGTTAAATGGGAGATGTTCAGATGTTTTATTCAAAAAATGACATCTAGTGTTGTAACAATGAAAGCATAAATACGGGAAGGGATATGCTATTTTCACTCTCTTGTATGCTTTTTAACCCCTCTTTTTGTAGCTTAAAATGTATTATAGTGACAAGTATTGACTTTTTAGTGACAAACAAGGGGGTGGATTAGCATATTAGGAGGTGAAAATAGTTTTTCCCACACGCGAAACATATTTTGAGCATCTAGAACCCCTCTTACTAGCAAATATCTCGAGCAAAATATAAAACTCAGCAAATTTAACTGCCAATTGATCTACCGTTAATCCGTTCTCTGGATCATTTTCTGCTCTCAAAGTGATAGCGAGGCATCAATCTTTACTGAATACCGTTAAGAGGAAAGCAATTCTTAGAATGGAGGTGAAATCAATTCAATAAAATGTTTACCATGGCTTAGGCTCAATTGCTCGAGTGAATGATGATTTATACATTTGCTGCTTTTGCTTTAACTAAGCAGACACCATTTGCCAAGCCTTCAAGTGCAAATCACTAAATAATGAATTTTGTTCTCCAGTGAGAACCATCCCCATATTCAGTAAGGGGAATCATGTACTTTTGTTGTTTCATTCACTTCACCATTTCAGATAAATACTTACAACCATGTGTTTCACAAGCGACGGCTAGTACATTTTTGTTGGCCATGATAATATAAACATATACATCTAAGAGTCCAAATTGGACTACACAGGAAGAGCACATAACCACACCTAGCAACCCAACACAGCCACATACCCAATGCTTTGAGGCATCAAAGGACACAACGCCCCCCATGAATAGACCGTAACCGAAGCCGTAGGTCTAGCATCCATCACTCAAGGCACAAGGAGGAAAAGAAAAAATAAAACACACATACTAGGGCAAACCTACACCACCGCGCCACCACATGGCAGAAGAAACCAGAGGTGGTGACAGATAGGTGGAGTTGAAAAGAGACAAGGGGTTTGGGGTTTTTCCTGTAGAGAGAAGAGGGAGGCGTTTGCCCATGATACACAAAGAATCCCTATCAACCTACTTTCTTTCTAAAATCGCAATTTCGGAGTTTTTATCTAGTGATAGCTAGTATTTTAAAGTGCCTTTTGAACTACACAGTTTTGATACTTCTTGGAAGTATAAATTGTAATAGATTTTGCAAAATGACTTATTTAACCCTTTGTGTGTCTGGAATTGTCCTTTCACCTACCATCTTGCTTTTCTTTCTTTGTTGTTTCTAGGAGAACCCACCCCCCCCCCCAAAAAAAAAAAAAAATCTTGGTCTTCCCCCTTAAAGTCCACCACTGTATTACCCATCAGTAAAAACCTTCAATTTCACCACCACTCCAACCACCACCGTGATACCACCCAACACAACCACGACACTAACCCAACACGACCAACCACCACACTGCCCACCACCATACAGATCTGCACGCACACTTGCACCCCCATACCATACATACATGTACAAAATTGTGCACACTCACATACATGCCCACACACGCCCGCATATGCACTAGTTGATTGAAATTCAAACCCACAATAACACAAGAAATTACGTGCACAAATACGTACACACACACACACGTGTACAGATTTGTTCACACTCACGTAGATGTCTGCAAAGCACGCACGTGGACTAATTGATTGAAATTCAAACCCTCAACACGCACGAATTTACGTGCACGTAAGTACAGAGAGAGAGAGAGAGAGAGAGAGAGAGAGAGAGAGAGAGAGAGAGATCTGTGCGCATGCACACACCAAACAACACATGAATCTAACGTGAGTAAGCTGCACACAGGCACACACAAATTGGCTGATCTGATGCTATTGGTGACAATGAAGAAAAAGAAGATAAGAAAAGAGGGGAAAAAATGTAGGAAGTAGGGAAAAGATGGAAAGAAAAGGTCATGTAATAGCATTTAAAGATACAATATATATGTGACATAAGCAAAGAAATATATACGATAAATTAAGATGGTGTTATGATAAAAGAGCATATATGCTACAAATCTTTAATATTCTGGGCTGACAGGTAACACTCTTTAAGTCAATAAAGATAATTGAGAGTATTTCATAACCTCAACGGCATTTTGCTATAGAGATATTATTGTGGTAACTACATATCCTTAACACCATAGATTTTTCAAGAGTCCCTGACGCTCGTGTCTAAACAAAGCATAAAACATATTTCAATGATCTTCAAGCCTATGAGAAAAAAGGTCCAAGAGCCTTGTTGCCAATTTATAACTTTAGTTTATGTTGATAGCACGCATCTTTCTGTATCTAGGTTTACTTGTCAAGTTATCGTCGGTGTAGACTTTTAGCAATCCTCGTGCACGTTTACCTACAATGAAAAGTATCAGAATTTTAATCCACAATTTTTCTTGCTAATCAAACTTTATTACTTTACATAACAATTACAATTTCAAGACCATGCTTAACTAGATACACCTAATTATAAGAGAGCACGCATGTATGAGTAGTCCCAAAAATATGACCAACATGACCATGAAGGAAAGCAAATGAAACAATTTTAGCGCACCCTTTGACATTACTTAGCGGTAATCCATGGTGAGCATGCATCGACCACGATGCACGTAGGGGCGGACCCACGTGGTGACAAGGGGGGGGGGGGCTGAAGCATCCCCTGACTTCTGGTTTTTTTTTTTTGGTTTTTGGGAATAGTACAGACCCCCCCGTTCCCCAATCCCCAATTCCCCGTTCCCCGAGAGACCCACAATTGACTCTCTCTCTCTCTCTCTCTCTCTCTCTCTCTCTCCGGTGGACAGTGAACCGACCGGCAACCAGATCTGAACGACTGAACCACCTACCTTGACCTTCAGACAGTAGCTTCGACGAGGGATGACAGAGTGACGGCTGTGACGGACGACCAGATCTGAGATCTTGACCGCCAACGACCTCCCGCGAGTCCCGCGCCGACGCCGACGCCGACGCCGGCTGCTACCTGCTGGGCCTGGGAGTGCCGAGTGCTGGCTGCTGCAAAGTTTTCTGTTCGTATGCCCTTGAGGCTTGAGCCATTCGGCCCCTTCCACTGCCTCACTGAGTCACTGGACATTTAGTGACACAAATAGTGTGAGGCTCAACTTTTATCATTTCTTTCTTGCTTCAGTTGCAGAGTTGTTTGATCTAAAATTTTGTACAAATACAATGGTGCAAAATACTGCTTCACAATCACTGCTTCTAATAATGTGTACAATGGTGCAAAATAAATAAAGAAACAAAGAAAAGAACCTATTTCATTTTATACTAAATGTCTAGAATACCTTATATAATTATATTGATCATTGATGTCTAACCAAATAACCAATGACAGTTTTATGTGAATTTTGGCCACCTTAGTCCTTAGAAGGCTTAGATATAATTGTTATTTGTTAACCTTTGTTCTGAACACTATACAAAGAAGATGAAACCTTATAAAAACCCTAAACAAGAATTAAATATGAGCTTCATTTTTAGCCACCTTGGCTTCACTGTTATCACTATCTAATTATTATGGTGAATTGGTGATTGGTGAAAAAAGTGGAGTTCACATTGAAAGATAACTCTAAATAAGCACCTTATTATTAGGTGTCAATTTTGTAGAACTGTATAAGCACAATTAGAAGTACTAATTAAGGAAAAAATAGTAATAATATTGGCAACAAAAGTGAAATATTAAGCGCTACCAATCTTTGGGGCCTCATCGAATAGTAATTTAGTAATTTTGCTTGTAAACACTCGGAGTATAATTTGTATTTTCCTTTTTTTTTTTTGTACTTGTAAAGAGTCTTTAATGACTCTCGTGAAACTTAATAATACTTTTCGTATGCTTTTTAAGTGCACTTTATTTTTAATATTATTTTAATAAAAAATTTTAATAAATTCGATATAATTTTTTGTACTCCTGAAAAAAAAATTCTGGTTCCGCCCCTGAATGCACGCTGTGATGATCGTAACACTCACAAAGAGATAAGCTTGGCCGAGTCACCGAGACACAAAGTATAGCATTTCTTTAATATTTGGGCAGCCGTCGTCAACCGACCCACACCCTGCCCCCAACTCCTTTCCATGTGGACATCAAGTTGCCTCCGAAACCCTAGCCATCAAACTATGTTCCCTTTCAAACCCCCTATAAATAGAAACATCCAATGAAGCAGCCTTTATCTCACCCCCTCCTCTTTAGTCTTTCCTTTCCCTTTGGTGTACTTTTTGTTTTCCTTTTTGGGTTGATCCGTTTATAGTTTGCTCTTTGTTCGTGATTCTTGTTTCCTTTTTGCTCAAACTATAGGAGGTAACTTATCATTTTCTAGAGGGATTATGTAATGGGTTTTACTCATGTTTGCCATTTGTCCTTTGCTTTTTCTGCTGCATGACTTGCATTCTAGCTAATGTGCTTTTTTAGATCTGATAATGGTTAGTAAAAGATGTATAGGAGCCTAAACCAAACACGTGAATGTGTACATGGGTTCTAGATCTTCTGGAGTTAGTTTGAGTCGTGTATTTGTCGCTAGAAGAGTTGATCCAATCGCGTGCTCATAGCTACCTATCTTCGCTTCACTCTGCAGTACTGCAAAGGATCCAAATGATGAAATAGAGTTGATCAAATAGTGCGTTTGAACCTTATGGTAGTTAATAGCTTCTTGATTTCTTGTGCAAAAAACTTCCATCCGCATGCGATGCTTAGTGTGCAGAGCGGCCATATTTTGCGCAGAGTGACAAACCGTGAGGCACTTGTTTGAAATGGTGCTTCATTTTGCTGTTTCTGAGAAGGTTGATGGGAGATTTGAAATGTTCACTGGCCTTCTTAGTTTTTGTCGGCAGACATTTGTTAGTTTCCTTTGGTTTTGTACATCCGTATCTATCTAGTCTTGTTAGTCTTCCTTCTCTTTATATGTGGTGACTGATCTGTCCCTGACCTCCCACATCCACTAACTCAATGTACAAAAAGAAAATGGTAAATGTAGTTTCTACTTTTAGCGGGTTAATTTACTGGTTGCTCGTCGCTAAAAGATTGATACGAGAATGCAACTGTTTAGGCTCAGTTTATGATTGCTGAACTGTAAGTTTACTCGAGATTGGAATCGGACCAGATTTCATACTTTTTAAAGCTTGTTAATCTATTAAGCTCGACTTAATAAAAAATTTTGCTATATAAAATTCTTTTTTAGAGATAAAAAAAAAAGTCAAGGTTGAATATGTGTAATCTGAAACTAAATAACAGTAATGAACAAGCCTTAGCAACCCATGCTGCATGAATAAGGTATCATCTCTCAAATTCTAAGGTGTTTATTGCAAGAAAAATGAGGGACCAATATTCGTTTTACGGTAGGGAACACCCAGGGTCGAAAAGAACTAGGATCTTCTGTTTTATAGGACCTATATTGTAATTAAAAAATATCACTAAATGTAATTTTAGTGACTAAAAATTATTATTATAAATAGTAGCGACTGTGACAAATACTATAAATAGTAAAAATTACTATTTTTACTAACGTGTCATGGCAGTAATATACTAGAAGATTCTTATTCAAGGCAAAAATAATTTTGTTCAAACGATCAAAATCTTAGATTTCATTTCATCAAATGAAACAAGTTTTTTGTACCCTTAAGATTTTATTTGGATAAAAAAGAGTACCCAAGTTTATCTGAGTGGACCGAACACTTCCCTAATGATTTACATTTTTTTCATTGCTAAGGCCGAAAAAAGAAAAACAACTCATAAGAACTCGTGGTGCAACTTGGATGGATTGAGTAGTGTTTGGATCCATCCAAGTAAACTAATGTGTGTTTTTAAAATTCAACTCCCGTTAACCAAGAAAAAACTGAATAGTTTAAGTTGGTGGATAAGTTGGGTTTAAATAAAGTAGGAAACTTTTTTTTGAAAACACAAAAAGTCATACAGTGGATGGTTGACAGTTGGGACGGTGCCAGACATTGGCGGGCTAGTCTGGTGAACATCGTTGGCGTTGTGGTGGCCGACAGTGGCTGGCAACAGCGCATATGGCGATGGAGGTTGGTGGTGGCTGCCATCTGCTACCGGTAGTGCCAGTTGAAATCATTGTTGGTGGTTGTTGGCGGTGAAGGGATAGCAGATGACGGTGTGCCAACAGAGGGTGGTGGTTCTTTTATTAAATATAACCCGTTTTCATTCTTTCCCATCATAACCCATTAGAGATGTCAATGGTCTGGGCTTGGGCCGGCCCAGCCCGGGCCAGAAGAGAAACAGGCCGGGGATGGGCTTCGGGGGTGGGGAATCGGGTCGGACCACTTCAAGGATACCAAGGCCCAGTCCAAGCCCAAGCCCTAGGCCCTAACTTTAGGGCCAAGCCCAGACCTGGAATTTTTCTTTTAAAATTCTTTCTATTCATGTTTTATGTTTCAAAAAAATTAAAATTTTGGATAAATTTGTTCATAGGCCCTCCTCCTTTTATCCGGACTTGGTACCACTTTGACACGTTGGATGCTACTAGGGATCATGGGAGGTGTCATTTTGAATGTTGATGGATGATAACTAGAGAAGGCTTGTTTGGTTATGTTCCACAAGACGGCCTCTGGGATATGTATTCCATGACACCAGCATGATTTGAACGACATAGGTAGTCACATACAATCAAGCAGATCAGTAGATTGTCTTGGAAAACATTTTTAGGTCACTGTTTGCTTCTATGGATACACTAATCTAACAAAACAACTTTGACAATGTAATCACCTTTTAATGTGCATGTCCGGGTAACTAAAAACTCCTATATATGTTATAGATCTCTTGAACTAATTTTTGCTTAATTATCTAGTCCATTTAAAAAATTCTTGCCTTTGTTATGGTAAAATGCATGTTCCTTGTAACGAAATGGCCCTCTCAGATTCATCTCTGTCGTGGTTTTCACATTCTAGTTTGCTGTGGTGGACTCCGGAATTAAGAAGCTTGAAATAACATTGATAAAAAATTGTCAGAGTAAGATGGATACACACATAATAGCCTTTTTCTAGAGCTTTATGAGGACGAGAAGTTTATTTAAGAACAACTTACAGTCGAGTTTGATCAATTAAACTATCATATTATCCTAATTAATTACACATATATTTAACATATGTTATTCGAATGCTAAATTATTGGTCATTTTGTCACATTAGAATTGCTTTTAGTACTTAAACAAGAGCATGAACATATAAAATTGTTCATAAAGATGCTCGCGAACGGCTCGTTAAGCATGAGATTTTAATATAGAGTTTTTATGTTAAAGTTAGACTATTTGCATAATTGTCAAGAAAATTAGAAGGCCTAAACCTAGGTAACTTCAAAAGTCAAGCCCAAATAACCTAAACCCAAGATATTAATCACAAAATTCAGGGCCAAAAAAGGCTCGGGCCCGACCCAGGGAAATGGGCCTGGCCCAGGCCAAAAAAAGGGGCCAAAAATAGGCCGAGCCATTTTGGGCTTAGGTCGGGCCTAACCCGGGCCGGGCTTTTTCTTCCCACTTTTGGGCCTGGCCCTAGCCCTCTGCTCTGTGGACCAGGGTCGTCACTATTTATGTTTAGAGCCAGGCTGGCCCGCGGGCGGTCTGGCCCTTTTAACATCTTTATAAACCCATTTTTCTAACCAGTAGGCTGTTGGGTTGGTTAAAACTCAACATTTTTCTAAGTTAAATTGGTTAAACTCATCAAAACCCGACCGAACTTCCTCCCCTTCATAAAATATACATTACTCTTAGTGCACATTATACTACACGGTATCATTTTCGAAAAGGAAAAAGGTAAAGACAAAAACCACCCTGAGTTGTGCAGTGATAGACTAGTGTTTAAAATGTGAATACGCACAGGTTCACAATTAGTAAACATCATCAAGAGTCGGCTACGGTAAACTTTCAATTTGTTTTTTTCTTTTCTTTTTTTTTTTTTTTTGTTGGTTTGCTGTTTGAATTTTGAGGAATCGGTTAACTGCAAAAGGGAGCCGAAATCAAGTTCCAACAGAATAGAAATATTGAGTAATTTGGGACTAATAGTCCCGACCAATTAAGACCGGCCCTCTCATCTAGCAGTCCCAATTGGTAAGAACCAATGGTCCTTAAAACCATGCAATATTTACTTTAAATACAGGGCGTCAAAAATAATAATTTTTGACGTCAATAAAATATGTGACCATTTTCTGAAAATACAAAGACCAGTGTAGCAAAAAATAGATACCGCTTAAAAAGGTTTGGGCAATTGGCTACGACATGAGGAAGTGATGATTCTGCTCCATAATCCAAATGTTTGGGCAAATGTCAATTTTCACAGTCAAAAGTGCTTACAACAAAATATTAGTTTCTAAACTACAAAATGTGACGTGGACGAATGTATGAGAAAGAGAATGGGAAATTTTTACCTCCATATAGTGATAATTGATGGCCACCGGTGGCAAAGCCAGAAATCTTATATAAGGTGAGTACCAAAGTTTTAAAGATATCTTAACGTGCTCAGTTTAAAACTAATAAACATGAAGTTTACAATGTTGTTTTGAGAAATAAAATTAGCATTCTATTTTTTGTACTTATGCTCTGCTTTGGACATTAAAATCAATAAAATATCTCTAAAAGGAATAGATGTATTACTATAGATCTATAGTAACAAAAGTGAAAATACATTGAAGTGTTAAAATTTCTTGATTGTTATGTGGTAGTAATAATTTTGTATATATTGAAAAAGAACAATGGCTTTTAAAAAGTTCTTGAAATCTATTAAATTTTGAAAGGGCACCAAAGTAACAAAATAATTAATTTAAGACTCATAGTACAAAAACTATTTCATGCCAAAGGATGAAGGTGGGCACGTGCCCTATGCCACTCCCTTCCCTTTGCCACTGATGGTCACTTATATTTTTACTGACATTGAAAAAGGGTGTTTCTAAGAGTTGTTGTTGAAAGTGTAACGAAAATGTCACTAACTAAATTTAACCGTTATAATCTAAAATCCTAATAGCAGCTAAAATTTATCCAAGAAAAGGATTGATGAGTCCAGCAAAATGAGCTACCCCAGCCTGGCAGATGCATCGCAATCCCCAAGCCCAATTTTATCCATAAGATTGAAATTGAAAAGGAGGGTACAACCTCGGTTTTGAAGATCAGGATCCTACGCTATGATGCATAGGGGTGTTGTAACGTAATAGCGTGATTTTATTTAGCTTAAAAGAACAAAAAATCGGTTATAAATTTTAGCAGCAGGGGCCGAAACATTTTTAAGAACAAAAAAGTGTCCTTGAAGCTGTTACCGTACCTCTACGGTATGTATATATATATATAGCAAGAGGATCCTGATCTTGGATTTAAGGGGAGCCTCGGCACTAGGTTGGACTTGCTCGGGCGTTCGTATTTAATGTTTTGATGGGCTCGGCTAACTACGACCCATCCTGGCCAAACGGTTAGCCTAATGTCTGAGCATTTGGCAACACCTTGCCATTCCAATTCCTTGAAAGCATCTCTTAATTCTTTACTGTTCGATATGCAAACAAGTATATAAAATGTTGCTAAATCGAAGACATACCGCTACAAGTTGAGTTCCTATGCTATGTATGATGTTTGGATATCTAATTCCATATCAGAAAAGGGAGTGGCATGATGTCAAGAGTGTGTATTTGGCTAGTTCTTTTGAGAAAGACAATGCCTTCTAGTAAGGTTATTATGTATGATGGTGGATGGATATCCAAGATCAACTATCTTTACACTACGAAAGAAATAAGTGAATTTTTTTTCCACATCGAAAGTGGGAAATTTTGGGATTGGCTTGCTAAAATTGTGTCAAGTGTATGTTGGACACGTGCTTGGTTAAACCTTTTTAGGGAAATATGTCCCCTTAATATGATCGTTGTTCAATGTCGGTATATCTAAACCTAAGAAACTAACTTTGATTCAACTTTTGAAAGCGCAAGCTCTGCACCCGACTTGAAAGATCTCGCGACTAACCAGATTTAAATGCCATTGATGTGCTCTCTTTCTCTCACCTTTGAAACCCATCGTGCTTAAAAAACCCCAACTTCATTTGGGGTATTGAGTTTTGGCCGTTGATTTGGACAAATTTTCTGTCACGCCCCCCGGAAGGGGCGCAACGCTAAACAGGCTAGTTAACACATATACATCAAGGATAAACAGAGTTTTACTACAACCTCAAAAGAAACAACGGAATCATACTTAAACGTTACAGTCGTCCATAAGTGGAAAGACTGAACAGTATATTACAGACTACCTCTCTTCTATACAAGTACTACACCCCAAAATAAAAGAAGAACAACTAAACGTTGCTTACCCAGAGTAATACTCTTGAGTCTCCCCGAGATAATCCTCTTCGTCCCTTGGCAAATACTCCGACTCCGAACCTAGAAAAAAGTATCGGGAATGGGTCAGCCTAATGGCTCAGTAGGGTATCCGGTGCTTTTAAGTCTAAACATGACTTGATCATATTATGTATAGTTAGTATGAACATGCAAGTCACTTAAACAGATGATACCTATGTACTTAAGAATAATTTAACATATCGAGTAACACATGCAAGCATCTGCTCACACTTGCCTTCAAAAGAAACGAGAATAACATATCGAGCAAGATTTGAAATCTTGTAGAACATACACGAGAATGACAAGAAAGACCTAAATATTAACTTGATCTAGTCAAGAATAACCAAACAGTACAAAAAAGTTCAAGACAAATATAAGCCAAGTACGAGAATATCAATATGCAAATATGTCCCTCATGCACGAGCCAACCTTCCCTGAGTGCGAGAGACTTTTCGTATCGCAATCAACTGATGTAGCGGGTTCGATAGAAGAAGTCCAACATCATCACAGGCACGCCAATAATTCCTTTCGAGAATTAGTACGCATAGCTAGTGCGCACTATCAAGACATGAACGAGAACGAGAACCCTGGCCGGATAACTTCCAACCCCGGCAAATAACACCCTCAACTTACTTTTTTCCTCCTCCTTCACGTGATATGCATAATCATGTACATACGTCAACATGAATGTCATCAAGTACCTCAAAAGAGGTTTAATCCCCTGTCGAGTTATATTTACCGTATTATCAACAATACATGCCAAACATGTAACCTAATCTGCCCAGTATTTCAAATGGCAGCAGGAGTAGTCTGTACTCCGAAAATCATAACAATTTAATTACAAGGCTTCTACAGTCAAACTATATATTTATGAAAACTAGACTTAAAGAGCTACATCCCAGTATTTTACTTGACACGAAAATATTGTTTTAAGATCATATTAAGCCCTTTAAAAAGACAAACTTTAGAATCCGCCTAGCAACAGTTTCACAAGATAGGTTCCAAGCCACGAATTTTAAACATTTCTATACATGTACTAGTACTTGAAATAATCTGAAATTTGGTATGTATACTCTATACATGTACTAGTATAACATATGAAATAACCAAGTCCATATATTAACTAAAAGTATACATTTCTAAGCATCAAAATTACTCTAATTCCATGACTGTACAGTTTCACAGAATAGGTTTCAATCCACGAATTTTAAACCATAGTAATAATACTTGAAATAATCTGGAATTTGGTATGTATACTCTATACATGTACTAGTATAACATATAAAATAACCAGGTCCAAATATCAACTAAAAGTATACCTTTCTAAGCACCAAAAAGTACCCTAATTCCATGACTGTTTTGTAGTTTTCAGCATACATGAACACACATCTCCTTGAATTATTTCAGGCAAATATGTATAAATATTTTACTACTACTCATAATAATTCTCTAACATGCTTTAAAATCTAAAAGAACAAGATAACCTACCTTAAAGAATTTTAGGCCAAGCCAATTCAAGAAGATTCTCTCCTTTGTTCTTCCTTTTCTTCTTCTCTTCTTCTTTTCCTCCCTTTCCCTCCTTTCTTTTCTTTCTCTCTTTTTCTTCTCTTTGTTCTATTTTGACCGAGACTAGGTCTTGCAACCCCACCTTCGCTTTTGTTTCTAAATTATCCACTTAGGCTTCTTTTCATTTTTTATTAGTTTCTTTTACTTACTCACCACCAAATAATAGGTGGCAAATCCTCCAACAATTAATTCAAGAGCAACACATGGCATGCCACTAATACCAACTTTTCATATTTGCATATTGGCCCCAAGGTTTTGCATAATTACTTTTTAACCCCCAAAGTTTTACATAATTACATTTTGGACCCACAACTTAATTTCAATATTCATTTTATGTAGACAAATAATAGAAAACAATCATAATATTTTAATCAAATTTAAATATGTTTAAACTTAATAAAATGATTAGAAGTTAATTAAGATCGGGGCCTCACATTTTCAATTGGTTTTGTGTTTCTTAGGAGACAAGACTTTTTGTAGATAGCTAGTCTAAAGCGAGCCATGAACTCGCTTTCCCCAAAATACACATACACGAATATCCTGACATGTATGAACATATTTTTAGAGAATTGATAGTATCATTCCAAAATTGAACCAATTCATTCTATCTTGTCTCATATGAATAGTGTCAGTTTAAAGTGGATTAGTTCAATTTTGGAGTAGAATCATCAACTTCCCAATGTCCTCGAAATAAATAAAAAATCAAGGGTGGTTTGACCCATTTTGTTGAATTGAGATTTGTGAAATCCTCCATATTTTAAGAGAGGTTACAACAATTAAGCCTCCTACAAATGGCCTGGTGCAACGATTTCTTCGTTTGAGATTTGAATGGTTCTACACAACGGGACAATCTTCATCATGACGAGATCACGGTGGTTGTTGGTGGCGGTCCTTGTGGTGGCCAGATCAACTGTTGACGGTGGCGTTTAAGTGGCAATTGACAAGAGTAAATGCTACTTTCAACCATCTTTACTTTTAAGTGATCTCGAGACACAATACAAAGAAAAATTTGAACAGACAGGATGAACGTAAAGAATTGATCATCAAATTATACCGAAAACAAAACAATGTCTCGTTTGGAGAGAACCGTATAATGCCGGAAAAACAACTTAGGAGTTTGTACTTCAGAGGAAAAACATTGCTCAAGCAAACGAATTCTTCGAGGATTCTGTATTCATCTTAAGGTGAAAAACGCGTGTTGTAGTGGGACTTTCCCTTTGCTGTGCAGGTACCAGCGCCATGGTGTTCACATCCCAATATTCACCAGTTCTTATCTCATGGTCTCCGTACACCCATTTCTCCTCGTCTCTTTTATGTTCAAGTTTATTGTTTTCTGAGCTAGAAATCGAAACCATTCTCCAGTTAAACCACATTCTTACCATGATATAGAGCAAAACCGAGCATACCACTGTAGCTGTGAAGACAATGGCCACTATGATCCCTGCAACTGCAGTGTTTGACATCCACTTCTTCTGTAGACCAGCTGATTTTGCACATGAAACTAATGGTGGGCCACATAACTTGTCATTACCCGAGAAAGAACTGAGTGGGAATCCTGAAAAAGATAAAGGAAGCTGGCCTTGGAGATGATTATATGACAGGTTCAGCATGTGGAGGCTGGTCAGTTTTCCAAGCGAATGTGGAACTTCTCCATGAAGTTCATTGAAGGAGAGATTCAGTCTCTCTAACTTCACAAGATTCCCAAGAGACGGAGGGATTTCGCCAGAGAGGCGATTTTCACTCAGGTCCAAGATCACTTGGAGTTCAGTAAGCGAGCCCAACTCAGGTGGTATTGGACCTGTCAAGAAGTTATAAGAAAGCCTCAGCTCGTAGAGCTTCTTACACTGCTGAAGTGTTGGTGGAATTGGACCCGAAAGATTGTTTCTCTGAAGGTTTAGAACATTCAAAGTTGTCAAATTTCCCATCTCCTGAGGGATGTCACCAAAAAGTCTGTTGCTGTGGATGGAAAGCTTAAGCAACCGCGAACACTTTCCAAGCTCTGGAGGTACGGTACCATTGAAATTGTTGGTTGAAAGATCCAGCTCCCCAAGTTCTTGAAAGCTCCCTAGCCATGCAGGAATCATGCCAAAGAATTGGTTACTGTTGAGAAGCAGGTGACTAAGATTTGTACAGTTTGAGAGCTCAGGTGGTAGCTCTCCTGTGAAATTGTTGAATGACAGATCAAGAAAGTTGAGCTGCTTGAGTTGGCCAAACTCGGAAGGAAAATCGCCATTAAGGAGATTATGTGCAAGGCGAATGCGTGTCAGATTTTTAGACATGGAAAGCCTAGAAGGAATTGAACCCGAGAAACTATTGTTTGTTAAGTCTAATAGAGAGAGAGAATCTGAACCCAAAAGTGGAAAGATCCTTCCACTGAACCTATTGTGTGAAAAATTAATGATTCTGAGGTTTTTTAAAAGGGAGAGAGACTCGGGAAGAGGACCTTCAAGTGAGTTGTTGTAAAGAGAAATGAGGAGAAGTTCTGAAAGGAACTTAAATGTAGGAGGCAAGGATCCTGAGAGCTTGTTATCACCCAAGACCAGCCTCTGAAGCTTTCTGCAGTATCCCAAACTTGGCGGGATGGGACCCGACAAGTCATTCTGCCTCAGTTGAAGGAAAGACAAGTTCTTGAGCTTCCCAATGGTCGGAGGAATGGAGCCAGTGAATTGGTTTCCAAAGAAATCTATTTCAGTTAGGCTCGAGCAATTTGTTAACTCTCTTGGGATACTTCCAGACATCTGGTTATCGTAGAGATACAGAATGCTCAACCTCTGTAACTTTCCAATTTCAGCAGGGATTTGACCTGTGATCATGTTGTCAAACAGGTAAAAAGTTTCCAACGCGCTCAAATTTCCAATTTCAGGAGGTACAGTTCCGGTAAAGCTGTTATTGTTGAGCAGGAGATCGGTGAGGTTCACGAGTTTATCAAGGCTCGGTGGAAGTTCTCCTTTCAAGTTATTACCAGACAGGTCTAATTCTTGGAGTGAAGTACAATTCAGTAGCTCCAAGGGAAAGTTTCCAGAGAAATTATTTTGAACGAGAAGAAGTTGCCACAAATACGAGTCCCGAACGCAGATAAACTTGGGAATATCACCTGTCAAAAAATTCTCAGATAGAACAAGAACCTCAAGGTTCTTAAGTTGGGTGTTGGAAAGGTTTATGGTTCCTGATAGGTTATTTCTTGACAAGTCAAGCTTCTCAAGGTGACTCAATTGGTTTAGCTCTGAAGGGATTTCGCCGTTGAATCTATTCCCAAGCAAGTTCAAGTACTTCAGATCGGAGAGACGCCCCAACTCGATAGGAATTGATCCAGAAAGGCTGTTGTTGGCCAAGTTCAAAATTTGCAGTGATTCAAGCTTCCCCAGTGAAGCAGGAATTCCTCCTTCCATCCTATTGTTTGATGCTGCAAAGTTTTGGAGCTCCATGCATCCACTGATCTCTTGTGGAATGAGGCCACCAAGGCTGTTCTTCTGCAAGTCAAGAGATTGCAGATGCTTCAGATTACCAATTTCAGTTGGAATGCTTCCGTTTAATTGGCAATAAGCCAGGCCCAAGACTCTCAACTCAATTAAGTTGCCAATGTTCGGTGTAACTTGGCCTGTTAACATGTTATCTCCTATTCGAAGAACTTGCAACTTCTTCAAAAGACCAATTTCTTCAGGAATCTTACCCGAGAGAGAATTTGAATAGAGCAGCAACTGCCTTAGATTCTGAAGCTGTCCGAAGTCTGGAGGAATTGAGCCGGTGAGAGAATTCGTTGATAAATCAATCATTTGCAGCGAAGTGATACGTGATAAATCCGGAGATAGTGGACCAGATAGCCCTGAATCAGACAAATTCAGACCCACAATATACGTCTGATCGTCTGAACATGTCAGTCCATTCCATGTACATATATCATCTCCTGGAGACCAATTTCCAAGAACTCCTAGCGGATCAACAAGTTCAGACTTTATTCTTAAAAGCCAGTGAGAATCATCTGAAGTATTTCCAAGAGTAACTTCAAGGACAACAACAAGTACAGAGAAGAACAGCATCAAATGACACACTTGCGTGCTACCCATTTCAGAGGTTTTGACAAGATAACCAAAGCTTCAGATAAACATACACAACTTGAGAAATATTGGTATATGATAGACGAGCTCGATTCTATCATGTATGAATGCCAAACATAAACGAGTGAAGGAAGCTCAAACTCAACATCAATAGGCTGAAACCAGTTTTAAGAGATGGTATAGGTATGCTAAGGAGGGAATTCAGATGAGAAGAAAGGCAGGTTTGAATTACTAAAAGGAAAGAGTTTAAATAGTCCTGCGTAATGAACTTGTCAGGAAGTTAACAATAATTATGCATGGAAAGTTATAGAAGTTTAACCTCAAATATTGATTAAATTAGTGTCATCTACAGTATATATACTTTGTAGAAGTAACATAGAGAGGAAGACTGAAGGAAAGAATTAGCTAGATAGATATAATACAGTAGAAGATCTGGAAATGTCAAACATAGAGAAGATTAAGAATTATGATGATGAAATACGTGCATCAACGGGCCGTAAGATCCACCTTTTCTACGATTTGCCAAAAGGTTTGGCGCTTTTCTTCATTTTTCCTTCTCAAGGCAATCATAGATCCATACATGGGGCTGGTTTTAGTAGCTTTTGGAACGGGTAATGTCTATGAGGATAAGATGGTATGCGCCTGATAAAAAAAAAAAGGTGGTCCTCCCTCTAAAACTTGGGTGTGTTTTAGATTGGACCCCTGCTGTATAAACAATATTATTCCAAATTATGTCAAGGAAAATTGAATCCATCCAAAATATATACTCAAAAAGATTAGATTGGGTTTGACTTGTGAAAGATGTGGTCAAATAAGCTTCAGCACTTGTCAACTAAACAGGTACAACCCCATTATGCCATTGAGGTATATAAGATGCACCAGAGGGTCATCGAGGATGATGACTTGTGCACCCAACTGAATTGGGAAGTCAAGTAGAAATCTAGCTAACTATTTGACTACCATTAGCTGGTTATGAACCATGTAACTGGTAACAGTGCTTAGAAGGCAAAGGGTAGGCTTGTCTTTCATACTCCCTTGGTCCCTACAAAGAAGACCTTTAGATTTTAAGAAATGTATGGACAACTTTTTTGTTGCCAATGTAACCCGTTGGTTGGAGCTCCCTTATACGACATATCGTAATACTACGACGTTGTCGCAATGGCTGTACCGATGATACATTATGTGATCTTATGAACTATTTACAGAAGGTGGTCTCTTTCTTAAGGGAGCACAAACTGAAAAGTAAATCGTCTAAAAGAACAGGAGGTAATAGGTTTGAAGAACGATTGTCTACGACTACATAAATCATCGGCTGCAAGAAACAATTTCCTGAAGAGATCTAAGGCTCCAAGTATGTTTCTTGACAGAAATGCTTGGTGTTGACAACTTTTGTTTTGTGGACAGTAACTTGATCAGTAGTTTCAAGAGTAAATACTGGCTTATATGAAACTTGTGAGCCACATCCATCCACTTCAATGGGAGAACAGTGGAATTTTGGTATAATTCCGTTTTGGAATTTATGGTTTAGAATTGAGAGATTACACATCACGTTTCCTATCCCCTCAACCAAATCCCACCTAATACCAAATTAAATACAGGAACAAAACAGAGGAGCGACCAAAACAACCACATGTTCTGTGGAGACCATCTTTTTTCAAGTTGAAACCCAGGATAGAACCAAGAGCATGTGAGCTTTGGGTATTATATAATCAAGGGTTTTTTTTATCCCCCTTTTGGTTACAGAGATTGCAAGCATTAGATACAAGAATATTCCTGATCAAGAAATTCCAAGTACATGAAGACAAAAGAAGTTCACTTCAGAATTATGAAATTTCCTTGACAAAGAAGATGTATCTACTTGGCTTTCACAACTAGCTTTATATCTTTCATCTTTGCTTGATTGTTCAGGAACTAAGCAGAGGCAACCAATCTGGATGAATACTCCTAGCAAAGTTGGTCCCATCAAAACCACACAGACAAGGAAGCAAAGTAATTATTTTGTTGGACCATTGTCACCCATGTGTTCATATCTCTCTCTCTCTCTCTTTCAGTGCTGTGTGTGATGAATACTTCCATGAAGACCTTTAGTGAAGGACAAATGTTCAAGCTAAGTAATGTTACACTTCTTGGCTCTTAAACGATGTCGCACGACGAAGTACTGTATTTTAGAATACTAGAATACGACCTGAAAATTTCAAATATATAAATCAGACTTCCTTCTTTGTGTTTCTGCATTCCAACAACTGTATGCATCAGGAAAACCCCAAATTATTGATGTTAAGTTTAATTATTTAGCGAACTGATTGTCATCCAATCCCCTGAAGACATGGGGGTCATTCAACCTGGAGAATTTCTTTCCTACCTAATCTGAGCAAATTCTGTAATCTTCCATTTGAAGTAAAACAAATAGAATGTTAACAAAAGAGTACCAACTCCAGAATTTAGTATGAAAATGAGAGGCTGGTTGAGATTATAAATTGTAAAATGAAGTCAGTAAGGGAATACAAAATAAGACATAAATCCAAAGCAGAAGGTGCATTATTGGAGATGATTACAAGACTTCAATACATCAATTAGCACAGCAACGACTTTTGTTTTCAAGAGGCAAAGAACTACTGAAACATTGTAGCAGTAGTATAGTTCTATAATCAATGGACAAAAATAATTATGTTAACTTTAAAGTCAATGTCCTAAAGTACATATTGGATGTTTAAGAAGTTGACTGGGGCTTGTTTAGCAGCCAACTCTCACAAAATGTGCCTTCGTATATGCATGGTCAACGCGGTCAACTACTTTCTTCGTAGAGTTTTTTTTATATTTACTTTCTTTGTGATGTTCGGTTGATTAGAAATGTGCAGTTCCTAAACAAGCGACATTGGCTACACAACGCCGTTCTGATTAGTTTTGCACGGCCTTCAAAACGACATCGATTGTGTAATAAATTGCTAAAGAACGTAAACAATTTCACAAAGAAGGCATCGTTTCAACTTACGGTCCCAGATTTGTTTCAGACCGCGTTGCCACTGCACATAATTCAAGAATTTAACAAACAAGAACCAATAATCAACGACATAAGTTCTTAATAACAGTATTAGGTTTCAACTTGTGAACTCTGCGGTGATCAGAGTCTTTTTCAGTCAGAATACTGTTCAAAAAGATCAACAGAGAGAATTACACCTTCTACTGTTCAAAAAGATCAAGTAAAAGTCGTTTGCAAAAACAAGAAAAATAAGGAAGCAGTCATCGTATTTTACAAAATACCGATATTGACAAAATTCTCGTATCAGTAATAACTCCACCTACATCAAATGGCGTCAAGTAAACACGTATTAGACCGGCAAATAGCAAGGATCTGTTTTGAATTGGAACGAGTTTGTATGAGGATTTGTTGAGTTGGGAGAATCATTTGAGAGTTCGAACACCAAGTCAACCAGCAACTTCTAGCTAACTCGTTAACTGTACCATGTATTGCAACATATGCCGCCTTCAATATCCAAGTCATCTATGAAGAAACATTTCATAAAACCTACTGTGAAAAGATCTGACCTCGGTAATCATGCATGCCTGAACACCCTTGATAGCTACTTGCTAACCATCGCAAGATCCCTAATCAACCTAGAGTGAGCAACTATATATGAGATGACATCTCAAGGTAAACGAGCAATGGAGAGTAGAAAATTGTTGATCAATTGAAGCTGTTGTTTAGACAGTTAATTGTGTACAAGACTTGGAACTATGGTCCTCTCATGGTTAAACAGAAGAAACGCCAGAAAATGTGCTGTAAAAGGAAACTTGATTTCAGCAGTTTTTGCTTTCTTTGTCCACCCAACCCCAACTTGCGAATTCCTTGTGTCAACGGTTCAAAGCAGGAGACGGCCATCTATACAAGCAAAAAAACGTGTTTTTAAAACTGAAGGATTCCGTGAACACAAGCCCTCTTCATTACTTGATGCCGGCCTTAATTTAAAAAAAAAATTGGCACCAGAGGACTACCATTGAGCGTTTGAGATGGTAGGTGCGAGGACCCCTGGAAAAACTATCTTCAAGATCTTAAGAGAATTCTCTCAATTACAGGAAGCAGCACCAGAGGACGACCAGCCAACCACAGGAAGCAGCACCAACCGGATTTTTTGAGCTATCTACTCTGAACATGTACAGATTCTCATCTCCCCAAAGTGAAACTACGACGTGACCAACCATTTGAGCAATTAATGCTTCATTGCTCAGTTATGGTGGCGGAAGGCAAAAACCTCATAAGGAAGCTCGATAGGGACCAGATGCAAATCACTCCAAGGCACTGAAGGACATTAAGAAGTGTACTCAGTGAACTGTTTATTGCCAAGTTGTGAGATGTCATTTCTGCTCCTCTCACTGTAAATGATAGAGCTGTCACCAGCTGTGCTGCTCTATTCAGTTGGTGCAATCTATAAACCTGCAAAGTATCAAATTCAAAAAGTTCAGATGACCTTTCCACTTTCAACGAATATCGCGTGAAGAAGCACATTTTTTTTACATGAGAGATTTCGTGTGACGAAAATGACATACGCAAATGCAAGCCAGAATAAATAATAATAAGCAACCCTCAAGAAAACAAATCACAAGGTGGTATATGTACGCAAAACACTCTGGAAATAATGGTGTAGATGTATTGACATACGCAAATGCTAGGCAGAATAAATGATAATAAGCAACCTCAAGAAAACAAATCACAAGATGGTATATTACGCAAAACATTCTGGAAATAAGATACATCGTTGAAACAACAATATGGACGTTCTAAAATCTAAACAAATAAGAAAATACTAAAAATACATCTACCAGGCCAAAAGAATGACGGTGAACTATCTATAGCGTAGATATTAACACCCTTGACCTTATATACTACGAAACATAAAAGAACACTGGAGTAAGAAGAACAGAAATAAACTAGAAAAAATTGACGTAGTCATCATTTTCCTTACTTGAAAGATAACAGGAATGACAGGCCATGAAGGTGACTTGACATATCTTGCATACTGCTCAAATGCGAACTGGACGACAATACCAACAAGGTACGGGGCAAGTGTAGCAGAAGCTGCAGGGCCAGTCCAGGGCCAAACCAAACCCATTGTTACCATTGGTATTACAAGACTAAGTACCAAGACAGCAACAGAGGTGATCCGGTATTCCAAGTGAGGAGCAGGATTACTATTATTTGCAGCAACAACTTGCTCAGTAGGCCTCCGCAAATGGTCTACTATGAGAAGAAATGCCGCAACTCCACAGTAGAAAAGTGCCTCCGTAAAGAACAGTATAAGGAAATCTGCAGATAGTAGACGAAAATCTTATTGGTAGAAAAAAATAAGCAAAACATGACTACAAAGGTCCACTCAGCAGAAACAAATACATGCGTGACAATTATGACATATCAAGGACGAAATCCAAAAAGGATATGCACCAAGTAGTGTTTCCCAATTCTGAGAGATTCAATGAAGAAAACTACATTCCTGGGTCCTTACATTCTTTTGTTTTCCATCCAAAGCATATTAAACATAGTAACAACCACATCTTGACTGGCCCGTTTTTTAGGGGCCATTGAACCCCCCTCCTTTTGGTTTAAAAATGCATATGAAGACAAAATCAAGTGATAGCCTTTTCATAAGCTGTGACTTCCAATACAGAGTTCAGAGAGCCGAAGAGACCATGATCTTCAAGCAGATTATTTTTAATCACATTTTAAATTAGTTGATGAACTTTCAAGTGACTTGCATGCTTTCATCCTGATTCTGCTTGCAGATAGTGCATTTATAACTGCTAAATCCACTTCCCACGTGTGTTTCTGCCATTTATTGACCCCCTGCTTGCACCTATGCTGGACCATCATCCAGCTTAGGCCCTATAATTCTACCTAACGACCATCGCATTAATGATGAAAATAAAATGTCGAAAACAGTCTGCTAGGCTTTGTCCAGGCCATCGAGGATTGTCAAATAGAGGAAGGTAGAGCAAAGTGACGGAAATTGTACATTAACTCTTCCCAAGAAAGCCTCATACCTTGGACTTCATTCTACAATTTTTACTCAAGGGTTTATTTTATTTATCCATCTACTTAGCCTGGCATTACAAGAAAATGGGAAAGATACAGGAGTAGCTGTCTAAAGCAAGAAGCCTACAATAGCATAAGAACAACGGCCCACCTGTTAATAGAGAGTCCTCAAACACAGTAGAGAGTATCCTGCGCAGATAAAGTGAGGGAAAGATAAAAAAGGCTACAAGAACAGCAGGACCAGCAAACCAGAGTAGATTGTTTTGATTCCTTCCAGGGCTGGATGCAAGAATTTCAGCTTCCCTTTTATAGGGATGATTATAAAATGATATTACCCCAGGCTTTCCTCCAGTTCCCTCGACATGAAGATACGGAGCATTTACAGGAGAGAAACTTTCAGTAAGAGGATCAAACTCGTCCTGGTCTGAAGCATCTGATTTTAGCTCACTGTTAGAAGATGACAAGTCGTCGGATGTGGCGAAAAGATCATATCTCCTCCTCAAAATCCTCCCCTTTACCTTTAGCTTTCCATGCATGAATTGACATGACCTCACTACTAGCAATTACAGAAGTAAACTATAAGGACACATTAGAGCTGTGAGAATAATAGCAGTTCAGAACAAGAAGGTTTGGAAATAGAAGACTCAACCAAGTCACCGCTATATATGCTTTTAGCAGATGAAGTTGCTTATCACTAATACTCATATTTAGCGAAAGCATTCTTATCATAATGCCAGTTTATATAGTTCTTATCAGAAAAATATTAAAATAAAAGCAAAAAGACCTAGTATCCTCAAAAGAGACACAAATTCGGGGATACCTAGCCAAGTAGCCTCTTAGATGTTACAAAATTTACACAAGTTGTTAACATTACCTTTAGCATTTCTCAGCTGCCCGTCATCAACTCTCCTGTTGCCAAACAATCCTGGTGGCAAGCTAACCTGTATATTGAAGCATCTACGTTAGTCATGCATACGAGGCATAGTCCACTTAAAACCTTACATACCATAGATAAGAGCCAAAAGAAACACCTATATTAAAAAAAGATTGTCAATTACGGACCAATGTCAGATTTTTTTCACAAGTTCGAGGTAGAAAAACATACTCATCAAAAATTGCTTTGGAATGAGATCCCATCTGTAGGTTGGACTACTAACTGGGTAACGTTTAGAGGGGAAAACAAAAAGAAACCTGGTGCACCATAAGCACATCGCGTACTATCACTATCCAGAATGGCAACTTTTTTCCCTTTGATCTCCTTTTGGCATTGCCTTCTTGAGCATTTTTTCCATTCTCATTCACTCTCTTTTGTTCCCTTAGCTCTTGATTAATAAGTCTAAATATATACATTACTTTTTTGGGTGAAGTGAAGCTTTAACTATTAATAGAATATGCCTCTGTAAACATATTCCCCAAAACTCTTGAACAATCCAAAGCAAGGGCAAAGCCCGGATTTTATTAAGTTAAGCGAGCATACGTCGATAATGTATGAATAAATAGCAATATTGTCTCTCATAACGATGATATTTCTTTCTATTACAACCATACAAGTTATCATGCACTCAAACTGCCATTATCTTGTGAAATTCTCTGCAAACTGCCACATATTTCTCTTAATTTTGGGGCATGATTTAACTGAAGAAAAAACAAAGTAAGAACCAGGTAAGCAGAACCGACGTAAGGTATTTGGTTCCAAGCAAAACATTTAAAAAGATGCAGTCGTAAACAAAATTACCAACAAACTTCCTTTAGTACCCATCATTTTTTTCCCAGAACCAATTTATTACAAACGGCACCAAGGGGGTGGTGAAACCCAAGTACACTCGGAGTGTACAAGGAAAAGTGCACAAAAACCCAGGGAGCCAAGTGGCACCAATCTGGGCAGGGACGACTATCATAACACTCCAAAATACAATATAACGGAACAATAGACAAGTCTATCCCTTCGCTTGCCATCACTGCAGCAAGAAGCCATCTTCCGGGAGCAGCACCATAGCTACAAAGTATAACTCAGCATAAAAATTAAAAAAGTCAAGGTCGTATCTGGGTAAATCGTTTTTGAGCCTGAAAAAGAGGATGCTCAAGAGCCCACATAACAGATGTTCCAGAAGCTCAATCCCATCAAAAGTATGTCTATTCCTCTCCATTAATGGCCATGATGAACAATGAAAACAATTTTTAGCTCCCTACACTTTAAGAGAGCACTTAGAAGTAATTTCCCATTCTTAGAATGGTAATGCAAGTACCAAATTCACCATTCTAATTAAGGGTTTAAACAGCCTGCCCCTGACTGAAATGTATAATTACGTGTACTTATATCCTCAATGTATTAGCAGGACGTAACAAAATGTCAATATATGTCGTGTATTCGCATGCATAAACAAGCACGGACAAGTATCTAAGACAACATGCAGCTAACCGGCCACCGTATTTCCTCTATCAATTATCCCTCTGTTTACCTACCACAGCAAATACTATGCTTCTATGATGCTCAAAGAATGTCATGCCAAAGGATTAGAATTTTGGCTATATTATGGATGCATCAACGAGGAAGACAGACTTCAAGTGTACGAGCTGTTAATAATCTGGAAAAACCAAAGTTAAAAGTTGTACATGCCAAAGCCATGAGCTTGAAAGGTAAACTGGGAGTTGTTATGTGAAATTCGAACTGATCGGGGTTCACATTTATAATCTCCAACTAAAATACCAATAACCCAAGTGCATGTAACAGAACTTGTTAAAACCAGAAAATGACTTTATGCATTGCAAATAAAGACGTGTTTACGTGTGTGTGGGTGTGTATGCGTACATGAAAACACAAAAGTCTAAATCCACACCATCTTATACCTTCGAACACCCTATTTGTCGCTAAAAAGTGCATTAGCAACACAAAATTAACCTTCTAGCAACAAATTGAGGTCTGCACAAGCATATCAGGCTTTGTATTCAGAGAAGTATCAGCAAAAATGCACTCTACAGTCCACAAAGAAGATGTATCTCATTTTAACCATGTTAGTACCCAATAAGCAGCACTGCATATTTTCCCATTCAATTAAAACCATATGCATTTGCAGGATTAACAAGCGAATAAAGATAAAACAAGAAAAGTAACCATCCACCTTCAATGGAAAACACTTGTACAGGTACAAATTTTACAGAACACAAATAGCCAACCGGCTTAGCATGAGAAAGTTGAAAAATTGATATACCTGTGAAGTTCTGGGTTGAAGAGTTGAAGAAAAGGAGATGCTTGAAACTGAAGACCCACTCTGAATAGCCATTCTTACACCAAAGAAATACGAGCCCAAAATCTAGTACAGGCCAAATGGGTGCATGTCAGTTGACTTTAACAACTACCCATTTGATTGAAATGAGAATTACTGAATACCCGTTTTGGTTGGAAAGCTGAAAGTGAGGAAAAATGGACGAAAATTCGGAGATTTTGAGGTTTAGGGGCGTGGACGAGGAAGTGGATTTGTTTGTATTTGAGGGGTATTGGACAAGCCCCGCCTCTTTCACTGAGCTATACTCTTGATCTTTTATGCGGGGTTTCTCAAGATTTTTTCTCGAAAGAATTTGTCTTTCCACATGTACTTCATTTGCATAAGGTTACGGACAAATTTTTGCTCCAGTTTTTGGTTTTAAAAAAGAACTTTTTTTTTTCTAATTGAATGGTAAGAGTATTTTCATGCCGGTTTTAACGTCAACCTAGACTAATTCTCCTTTTTCGAGCAATCTTAAAAAAGTATCCTCCACTTCAGCATGGTACATTCACGAGTATTTGAAAGAAAAAAAAAATATTGATTTTATTGTTTACAGCACGTTGCAAAAAAACAATGTAAAAAATAAAGGAATCAAAAAGCGAGTCTATAGATATAACTACCAGTTGCTTTTAACAATTATTTGGTCAAACTCGGCTCTTTAAAACCGATGTTCCGAAGCAAAAATAAAACTGACTAAATCAACGAACCGATAAGATCATGACCTTGTTTGGATTCAACTTTTGATCTGGTAATTTTTACATACATTGCCAGAGTAGTGTTAAAGCAGGGGAAAAACTAATGTACTATGGTCTAATTGTAGACACAAACATCACAGCAACCCATTTAATCTAAATTAAATTTGTTTTAATCATTCACACCGGACATTTCTGATGTCTGGAGGTAGAAAACATGGGACGACACTAGCCCTTGTTGCACTGAGATTAGAGAGGAGATTAACGGCAGAATGAGTGCATTTCAGTTGATCCACAGCTTTTCTGGAGTGCCCAGGCCAATCAAAGCAAAGAGTAAAGACCTAAAAGAAAGGCTGCAATGACAACAGAGGTACTGCATACAGAAATGTAGTCAATTACAACGCATGCCCTCACTCCCCTCAGTTGCTTTTGCTAGATCTCACATATTGGACAAATGAAGAAACATGGATGGGCTTTCTACCTAATAGCAGAGGGGTAAATGTGACCCTATTGAGGAACAACTGTGTCCCAATAAACATTATGAGAGATGGAAAATGCCAAAAGAATGTAGATTACAAACTGCTTTACTAGCAATAATCTTAGACTTGCCCAAAAGGCTGAGAAGAACCCCAGTACAAAATGGGTTTCACAGCTGTCTCACCCTCAACCTCAACCTATAGGAACATTTGATCACCCAGGGATTTAAAAAAGAGAGTATCTCTGAAATTGCTTACGCCGGCTCAATAACCCTCGTATAACAATCCTGAATTCTAGATCAGATTTGCCCTCTTCAGAAACCTGATTGTTCGACAATAGTAGGGCCATATCGACTCCACGATGTCCAGGTATCTCTCAACCAACCAGCCTTCCAAATCCTTCATCTTTCTTTTGGATACTTCTTTGTAGTCTAACTGCTTCACGTCAGCCACTGGTTGCCATAAATAAGCCCGTATGACTTCTTTGAGCTTGCCACGAGTAATATAATCATACGCCACCAGATAGTAGGTAGGCAAGTTCCTGACTACCCTAACCGTCTGCTTGAAAGTAAAAACATATAGTGCACATAAGCCCTGTAGCATCTTGACATAGAGAGCAACAATCAGAGGTCCCAAAACCCACAAAGGGGTCAGCTCCTTCGAGATTTCAGCTCCATACATCAGATTAACTGCTAGGTACATAGGGATGCTGCAAATAGAACAAGACAGTTAGAGCAACAGAACATCAGTAGAATCAACACGCAATGCATATGGTATCACACTCATGTCAAGGTTGTACTGGACAACAAAACATACAAGAAACCAAATGCCAAGAACAAACAACTCAAAGTTGGAAATAAACTACAAACAATGGCTCAACACACGCAAATCAAAAAAGCTTTGTTTAGTAGATCATAAAGTCTGGAGGATGATTGAAAAAGTTATATTGAAAGGCCAGAAGCCAGAGTGATTCAGCGACATGATGTCAAACTCGAAACAAGATTAGTGCCCTCAGCAGTACAGTAATCATAATCATCATGAATAAGAATGAAAAAAGAACTCTTATTTGCGAATTCCAAGATATTGAATCATGGGTTTCAACCCACAACCCACAATGGCAGATGACCAAAACAGAACAAGCAGGAAGATTTAAGAGGATGAACACATCTTTTATTTTCTTTTAGTCAGGCCCAGGGGTTTTGTGTGTGTGTGTGTGTGAGAGAGAGAGGAGAGAGAGAGAGAGAGACGGAGAGGCGGAGAATTAACCTACTATACTCACAATATCATTATTGGTATCTTGACTGTGGCATCCAGACCCACAAAGTAGCACCAAACAGCCTTTAACATCTCACCTCTTCCATTCTTCTGCACCCCGTCTTCCGTTTTTGATATTTCTCCCACAGATTCTTCCTCTAAAGTTTCATGTTCTTGATTTGGCGATGGTGTGCGCAACAATGTCAACCAATTCTTGAACAAATTCTGTATAGCCAAAGATCCTATACCGTCATCTGCATCAGAAGTAGAGGAAACTGGAGCATTTTGCATCCTTTGAGAGTCTGTTAAGGTTTCTTCACTCTCCTGCGGCACATACGACAGTTTGACAGAATTCTTGAGAGACTTCGACCCATTTGTTCTGCCTCCTGATTCATCGGTTTGGCCAATACCTTTGAAAGATGAAATTTTCAAAGATTTTCCCTTTGCACCTAGGACAAGAGGGGCTCCTACGCTGCGGAAACAAGCATCTAATTTATTCCAGAGACAAAAAATCGTGAAAGAATGATTTTATCTATCCACTACCGAAATATCCTGCTGCAATTATCACCACTCTGTTTTATATCACGAGTCAAACATGCAATGCAAAACAAAACCACATGATCTTAATATTTTACCCCCCACTTCATCAATTTACAGGGGATGGATAGAACATTATGTAATTCTGTAGTTTAAAAATGGTTCTCAGAACTTGAAATGCCCCAAATGGAAGTGGCACCCAAAATATGAAACCAAGGGAGCATTAAATATCATCTTTGACAATTGGCAAGCAACTTATACAGGCTGCACAACTTATACAAAGCAATGCCAATGACAATCTTGTTCGACATCTTTGACAAGTAACATGATCTTGTTCAACATTAAGTTTATATAACTGAAATCAATAAACTTCAGAAGAAAATAATTCCAAACATGCTCCCTCGTGCACTTTCTAACATATAAAATATGCAGGCTTAGCAACTCAAAATGGAACCTTGAGCTTTAATAGAGTTGGTAATAAGTTCCAATATATCCCTTTTGAAGCTTATCCTCTCTAATAGGACTTCTAAATTTGGGTCCTCCGTTGATTGATTATACAAATTAAAACCATACTAAATCATGTATCTGTTTTAATTACTCCTCGTTGTTATCTATGATGCAGCAGCAAGAAGAGAAAAGAGGGAGTATGGAGAGAAGCTTACAAAAAACCGATGAAAAGTTACAAGCTGAAATATATTGAAGGTAACCATCAACATAATTGAGTTATAGCATATAACCAAGGCTACATAATTAGGAAACCTTGTATATAACAAATTACCCGAGTTACAGTGTTAATTATATCAACCACCACAAAAGTGCAATATTGAGATGACATGGATTTAACTAACAAGTTCACAACATTCCAGGACGTGTGCTTTTTTTATAGTTATATCAATCATACAAGAAACCTTGACAATATGACATTAAGGACTATGTAGATACATATACACGTGTATGTCAACAATAAAATTAAGACAACAGCTCACCGTAAACAAGACTTGCACTTAAATGAGATAGATTTATCTATTCTTCCAACCAAGTGAAGTGTTGTCAGCAAACGTCTGGATTCCAGCTTTCTGCTCCATGATAAAGGCCTCGAGACTAATGGTGCATAAGAACCCTGAAGCAATATCGACTATGTTATGAGCTCAACTAGTGTCAGAAAAAATGTGATGACTGAATTAGGCCTTTAACAAAGCAGAGAACATAAGAGACGACATGTCACATTATATCACAGGTGCAATTTCTCATGGGCATAGATATAAAATTAACCTCCTACGGTCGAGTTCTACACGTTGTGCCCCAGTCAAGTAAAAAAACAGGAGAAGATAACAGGCATGTACTTCTTGCAGCCCATTATGCTATAGAGCTTGCATCATCCTTAAAATCATAACGAGAAAAAATGGCACGAATATGAGGCCTCCAAAATAGTTTTTGAAAAGAAACTTTCACTAATCTTCTTTGCAAAAATGATAAAACTAGCAGCGGGGGGGTTGGGGGGGGCGGGGCGGCTCTAAATACACAGAGTATAAAAAAGATAAGCAACTAAAAACAACCCAAAATTGGGGCTCAAGTCCCCCAACCCTTATTCATCCTTCCTTCTTTCCTAACATCGCAATTACAACTAAACAATCCAACTTCTTCAGATCCCTCATTCTTGCTAATCAAACCAGGACCAGTTTTTTCTGGTCAACCTCTAAAACAAACACATCCTTATCCTCATAAGCCCCCCAACCCCTATTCATCCTTCCTTCTCTCCTAACATCGCAATTACATTCTTCATATCCCTCATTCTTGCTAATCGAACCAGGACCAGTTTTTTTCTGGCCAACCTCTAAAACAAACACATTCTTATCCTCATTTCCCTTCAATTCAAAGCCAAAATTCTCTATAAATCAGGGCATGATCCTAGGCCATGTAAACTTACTCAATTCTTCCCAGCAATGACAAGAGGTCGCTACTCAACAATGAAGCAGATTGTGGTCAGACTACCAACCTCTCAGACCACCCTCTTCAAAGTCGAAGAAGCTTGATTCTGAAACTTGCGTACAACATCGTCCACACACATTGCCAATACAATTCTAACGCCCAAGCCCAAAAAACTACCACTAGCAGATATATTCAAAGTAATAGCAAGAATCATCAAACGAGGAATCTAACACTACAGGAATATTACATTACAATTTTGTAGTCATTGCAATACCACTAGTGAACAACTAATATTGTAAACATATAATAACAGATTCTAACTTTTAATAAAGCATCGCCCAATCCATCTCTAGAAAGTTTCTCTCGCCCTTTGCTAATCCAGCTAAAACTACGGAAGTGAAAAATGCCAAAACGGGACCAAGGCATGATATTGTTAATATCATATTTGTAAAGCGTCGACTAATTTCAAGATTCATCGACTTTCAATTGCATAGTTCGAAAGCATCGCACAACCATTGACAAGCGGAACGAAACTCAATAGCGCTATAAACACCACAACAGAATTAACAGCTGGAAGTTTCTTAGATTAAATAGGTGCTCTCCAAACCACTTTACCAACATATAAAGACAAGCAACTAAACAGTTAGACATTAGGTACCTGCACCTGATGGGTTGCCAATGCCATTATCCCCAATTGAAGCACCCAATCATCTACCCCAACAACATGCTAAATCACACGAAACACTGCAATCACCAAATTCAGCAAAATTCAGAACAGATTACAAGTTGCCCACAGCTAATCCAGGCATAAAAAAACCCAAAAACAAGAAGAATAATCAAATTCACAACCCAAATTACGTTACTACCCAAATAGCAATCATTCCTCTAGAATTTAAAACCCCAATCATGAGTTTCTGCTTTTGTCAACCAAAATTTGAGGTGGGTCTTCTTCTTTTGGGTAAATATGAGGCGGGTCTTGCTTGCATTACAGAATTGTGCACATTTATAGGTGTGAGGGTGTGCGCGTGCGCTTACAATTGGGACCTGAGCTCCTTGCCGTCAATGTTCGAAAACGACGTAGTATAGCAATTGATGAAATGCTTCTGTTTGTATTTTGGTAGCTTTGATTATGATCAAGTAGCAAGTTTATCTGGGTTCTTTGTAGAGAATTGATAGAAGAAGGGAAGAAACCAGAAGGTGGAATGTTAGGGTTTTGAAAGGATTGTTCTGTTATCACAATTTGGATTTGGATAAAAGCAATCTCAACTTATTTGGAGGGTAAAAGGTGAAAAAAAATCAACGCGGTTGGCAGTTCCAATTTATTTATTTATTTATAGAAGATTTTCCTTCTTTTTTTTTTTTTTTTTTTAAGTTCATAATTTTTCATCAACTTGGCCTTTCTATTTTAGTGCATTGAATAGTTTTTGACATTTTTAAGGTTTAAGCAACAAAAATTTACCTTACAAAATCAAAACTACTGTAAGGGGTGACTCATGGTTTAGCTGAATTTGCTCGGATTTAAATCGATGAAATTAATTGGCTTTACACTAATTTTGTTTCTTCGATTTTCGTGTACCTTTGACAAACAATGCTCAAATTTTATTGAGTTAACTACTTGGTTGACCATTGTACCTGTTAATAAATTGGGTCAGTTGACCCATTATCCGCCCACTAACAGATAATGTGTATTTGTTAGTCTGTATAATTACAGTTAATTAGAGGATATTTATCTCCTAAGTGTTTGAGATAAATACAATATTTATCTCTTAGATGTTTGATATAAATACATATTTATCTCCTAAGTGTTTTGAGTTAAAGTCTGTCTCTAATACTATCTTTATATAAACGCTAGAGATATCCCAAGAAATCATAAGTCACAGACAATAAGTGACAGACAATCTCTCTCTCTGCTACACTCTCTTGAGCATCACCGAGCTCTAGGATTTGGTTCGTGAACGAAGAACTCGACTCTAGTAGCCGTTTTCGTACCTGCGAAAAAGATCAAGCGTGTTGGAGACTCGTAACAACAATGATCCTTCGTCGGAATTTCGGAGACTTCGTACGGTAAGTTTTCGAAGCCATTACGTCTTACGTGGTAAGCGCATTTATCGTTTCAACAGTACTATTAAGCAAATTCAGCTTTGGTCACTGGATTTCGATTTGTGTCAAAGTAACAACTACACTCGTTAATTTGTTCAATCAAGTCTTTGTTAGGCTCCGTTAGCCCTAAGTCTATTAAGTGACTTCATCCGGGGGTAAATCTATCATTTTAACTGCTTATTTTTTTTCTTTCTCCCCAGATTTCCCCTCAAGCCATACACCACCACTAACCACCATATGACGCCACCACTAACCACTAACCACCAAACACAACCGCACCACCAACCCATCACTACCACCAAGCACAGTCACACTTCCACCACCAACTGTCGAACACAACCATGACACCTCATCCCTACCCCCCAGCTCACACAATCTCGCACATACACCAGTGATAAATCGATTGCCACACATTTATCGCCCACACATACAATCTCACACCTCCACACACACAATCAATCGTCAGCCATCGCCATTACCCCGTCACATTTAAGCCTCTGCAACACATAAGCTCTTATGATATATCACCATCACTAGTGATAAATCGCGCACACGCACAACCAGTAGAGATCCGATGGGGTTTTTTAAGGGCGCAATGATGAAGGTGTGGTGATGGTGATGTGATCGACAACGGTTGGATTACGGCAACGATTGGGTTTCGGCTGCGATTGGGTGGTGGCATGTTGTTTGAAATACTACTAAATGTGGTGTTGGTGGTACTGGATGGAGTAAGGGGGAAATGGATCGATGGAAGGGGAAGGGAGATCGACAGAAAGTGGGAGCAGAATTGAAATGAACGAGGGGGGAGAGGGAAAGGGGAGGTAGTTGGCGGCAGCGACAGGTACTGCTTGTGGGTTAGGGCTAGTGGTGGTGGTGGTGGTGGTGGTTGGGTAGGGTGGTGGCTCGTGGGCATCGAAGGGAAGAAGAAGAGGAAAATTAAAAGGAAAGTAGAAAAATAAAAAATAATAATAAGTTATGTTTTGACAGTTTTACCCCTAATTTAAGCTTCATGTGCCTCGCACATGGGCACTTAACGGGCCAAAATTAACAGAGTGATTCAATTGAGATCAATTGAAAAATTCAATGGTCACTTTGACACAAATTGAAGTTCAGTGACTAAGTTGAATTTGCCTAATAGTACAGTGGTCAACCAAGTAGTTAAATCATTTTTATAATTAACATTCAGTTGACACGGCAGAGGTAGTTGAGTTATTAGCACTCAACTCAAAGTTAAAAAACTCTTTTAACGTCCCCCCACACCATTCTCTCTCTCTCTCTTAACAGAAAGTCTAAAACACATTCTATTCGCCAACCTTTACCATCCACCAACCACCTCTCTCTCTCTCTCTCTCTCTCTCTCTCTCTCTCATACACACACACAATTGCAAGTTTGTAGGGTAATCTCTTTTTTTGTTTAATCTTAAACTAGACAATTCGTTACAAGCGTAATGAACCTAGCTACTTTCCAATGATCTTGATAAGTAAAGGTTTCAATTTCTTAGTTACAAGACTAGCTAAGCTACTTTTCAAGAAATCAGAACGATGACTCTGATCTATTGCGCCCATATCAATAACAATAAAGAGTCCTTAAACATACCTTTTGATTACACTAACACCAAGTTTGAACACTTTGACCAAGGCAGCTTCATAATGAAATTGGATTCATTTGGTTGTCTAGCAAGGGAAAGAGTATGCTTCTTTTTTGCTTTTAATTTTTTATACCGGAAATCCATGAAACAAAATTACACTAGAATGCGACAAGTAGCATGAGGTAAACCTCGCCATGACGGATCTAAATAACATAAACTTAGCACCAATAACAACTAGATGGACTATTATTCTTTTTCTTTTCTCTATTCTGAGTCAAAATTCATTTGGAGGTGCCCCAACCCACTAAAGTTAAAAAGTTTACCAGCTCTTCTTCCCAAAGCCCAATCCTGAATTTGGAGGTTAACTCAAGGTGATCCACCCTAAGGACCACTTTCCTTTGTTGGGCGTCACAACCTAACACATTCACCATAACCACCACTACAAGTTTCAGTGGTAACAGTAACAGCAAAGGCGACACCACGCCTGCACCCGAGATCAGAGAAATAAGATCCTCAACATACCAAAACTCGAAACAAGATGATCAAACAAAGGGATGAAACCTAGTATCATGTAAATGCAAACAAAAGAATATGCTTTAATTCGATAAAACTATCTTGCAAATTAATCTCTACTCTTACGTTGGCGTAATCTCTATTGCAGTAAAGCTATTTGTTTTCTTTTGGTAATAAAGAATGACATTAATGTTAAAGGGTTTCAGTTACCGAGTAGCACAATATAACAATAACATAGCCACCAATAAGGTCATGACAGTGCCATGACTCATTAGCAATGTACAGAACACACAAAGCAGGATTCATGAAGTACAACAGATAACTATATGGTTGCAGCTTTAATATCCTTTTGTACCCGGTCTTGATACACTTGTGTAAGTAGAAAGACAGTGTCCTCATTTAGTTATTCTGGGGCTGCTTTATCAACACAAAAGTAGTGAAAGTCTAACATCAAGTCAAACATAATTGGTGCCATTATATCAAGTTTATCATCAATCCTGGCAAGCCGAGAGCGCAACAAGTTAGATTTTGTTAGCATCATGACATGTTTATCTTGTTGGCAAGAGCCCATGAGTGCAAACAGTAGGCATCGTGCTTGTGCATTACAGACATCAGTTGCAAAGAAGGAAATAGATGTCGATACACGTTTAGTGTTAAGCCCGACTTTCCTAGAAACAATGGATGGCTAGTTTAACCAGTAGATTCAGGACAAGCACAATCTCTTGGTGTCAACTGGATAGGACCTAAAGTTTGCAACTGAACTAGCCATATGCAATAAGTAATAATCCTGGAAGCCATGTGCAATATATGTTGTATAATTGAGAAAGGTATGAAGTTGGCGTGTCGGAAAATTAGGTCATTTTTATTGATCCTTATGCACCAAATAGTTGTAAGTACATCAGGAGTGAAGTTCTGTTTGGGTTTTCCTTCATCCTGGCGATTAGACATTCTCTAATGGTGCAGTTGGTTTTGTCTGTTTTAATCCCACGGGGCAATCCAAACCAAATTGGTCGTACTGTCGGACAATGGAGGAAAAGTTGGTCAATGGTTCGAGGGGAGCGAGACAAAGTGGGCAACGGTTAGATCGGGAGATTGAAAATATATGAAAGCTGAAATTGAGAGGTAGGCGGTTCTAAACAAGCTGCCAGGTTAAGTTTCGAAACTTAACACTTCATCTTTCCATACTGGTAAGGTGGATCCATTGCCTACTTGCCATCTGAGTCCTTGTTTTAGTGTCTTGGCCTGCCTAGATGTTTCTCCACCCCCAGGAAAGGTTACCACCACTCGGGTGAGTTAAAAAAGGGCTCTTGCGCACTAGTTTCTCACACGAGACTAGTAAACAAGGCTTGGGCCTCAGAGGACACGTAATCGTAGGCAAGAACTCGGGTTGAGTTCTGCAAAGATCAAGGAGTCTTCTGCGAGAAAAAAAGATGCTTGATTGGAAGGCTCCGCAGCCCTGCTTATGCACCACAAATACACTTCTCTTTCACCATCTCCATTATAAACGTAGCACCAAAGAGTCCCACATATAGAGCAGAAATTTGGTTCACATCTAAGAACAGCAGCCAAGTGGCTTGGTCAAAAGGACAACTACAACGAAATAATATTTACACAAACCCTAACCAGAACACTAGTTCCCCTAATTCATTCCCTCCACAATGTTCCATATTGGTGGCATACGTTGATGGTTCTACATACATGGGCTCCTTCAAAGGAAAAATGTCAATAGGTTCCACCAGGCGACATACCGGGGGCCAAAATTACAATATTCAATTCCATTACAATCAAAATAAGAAGTCAACGCATCCAAGTTCCTCGCCCAAAATACACGTCAGTGTTAACCTTGGGACGTATGCCCTATCCCTGCTAAATAAACGTGTAAGTTTAGTCAAAAAGTCTTTTAAGTGACTTCAGGAATTCCCATATCAAATCGAAACAGAACTACCAACCTTAACTACGAATACCTGAAACCTTGGCTCAAGCCAGAGACCAGAGTTTCGGAGAAAAACCTAGTTCCTTTCCTTGGCTTCCCATCAATCATAACCAGCATCTACGGGGATGGACCCACTTTGCCGCCCATTGAAGTTGCCCCCTCCGCGTCTCGAGTAACCCTGACCCCTCTCCCTGTATCTTGAACCCATATTACGAGAGACATCTGCAGGCCCTTGTAAGTTGTTAGATGTGCTATTATCATACGCCCCAACTGGCTGGTACTCGTAATGCGAACTGTGCCTCTGCCTTTCTCTGTTCGCATGTATATTTTGCTGCCTGTTATCCTGTCGAACATCACTCCAATCCCCCCGAGAATCATGCCCTCTGCCAGAACGGTTGTTTTGGCTTCCGCTCTTGCGAAATCCCGAGGAAATACGATGCTCAGAACGGACATCCATACTTGCCTGAAATGCTGTCTCATCAGTGTTAACAAGATCCTGGCGCGGGGAGTGAGAACGTCCTTTAGAAGAACCTACCTTCTTTTCTCCCCTAGCCTCTTGATGCACTACATTTGATGCTTCCACCACATTTTTATTTTCAGAGGCAAAATTATCAGGGTGGGACTGAGCAATAACCTCACTACCTTCTTTTCCCTGTTGTGGTGGAAGACGCACTCTACCCCGCGAAGGAGATTCCTTTTTGGCACCAACACTAACTTGTGCATCAACATTTTGACCTCCACTCGACCTGTAATCTCTTGTGTTATTAGTAGAGCTTGCCGGAACTTTGGGTTGCCAATGAGATGATGTTCGCTCCCCGATGCCACGGCTTTCTTTCAGAGTACCAATTTTGTCTAATTGGCTAGCTTCAAGAGCTGCGGATTGAGAGTAACCTTTTTGGGTTTCCACACTAATATTCTTGTGATCAAGATCATGGTTAAGCCCCATGCTTCTATTACCCTTGGATGGATGCCGCTTTCCTTTTCCTGTCACTCCCCCTTTCTCTTTCCCAACAGATGGGACAGGAGCAACTGAGTTGGAATCAGGCATGTTCCAGCCATCAGAAGTGTCCCACTCGAGTTCATCTATTGCTGAAGTTACAACAGGCTTTAAGGACTTGTGCTGGTCACTAGGTTTCTGAATGTCCGTACTTAGGTTTAACGCTGAAGATGATCCCTGTCCCAAACCCTGCACACGTTGTGATTCTGAGGGACCCCGTTGGCGCCATGCTCCATGTGCTTTTACCTGCTTATTTTGCTTATTGTCCCCATTCCTGGACTCAGATTGCGAACTTTCAGTGCTCTGAAAACCGGATTGTCTTCCACCAGCAGTCTCATCTGAAGTAGATGACATTGGCTGCTGGATACTTCCCTGCTGAGCAAGCTCTTTGGCAACTGGCTTTGGGACATATCTCTCCATTTCTGCCCTCTTGCTTTTCAGACTGTTCTGCACTGTACTATCATTCTTTGTTGTTGTTGTTGCAACAGAATCCGATACACTTCTCTGACTGGCTTCAGTAGCAGCTTCAACTTTGTTCTGTGACCGCACAGGAGCCCAAACAACAGTGTCACCACCAGGCAATCTATTAGCTTGTGGGTTCCTTGGCAGTCTGCGGGAGTTCTGAGATCTTCCCTGATTGTTGACTCTACCATAAGCTTCTTCACCAGGTGACGTCCAGTTCTGGTCTAAAGGTTGGACTGCATCCTTAGCATCAGTCACTGAGTGCACTGAATTAAGAACCAACTCTGACTGAGAAGCCTTCGGCTTTCCACTTTCAGTGGAAGCATTAGCAGAAATAGTTTCTTTAGGCGCCGATGATTGTGAAGCAGCAACATCATCCAGCTTGTTCTTGTTCTTGCCACTCCTGTTATTTCTCTTCCTTTGATGTGCTGAGGGCTCAGGCATGCTATTTAAGTTATTGGGTAAGCTAGACTCACGATTTGAACCAGTTTCACCTGGAACAACTTCAATTGATGCATTACCGCTGACAGGCATGCCAGTATTACTTTCTGCTGCCTCAGTTGTGCTGATCGGAAAGGACTCTTCATTCATATTCTTCTCCACTTGGATATGCTGCTTCTGTTTGTAGCTCATTCGCTTATGCCTGGAGCCACCACTCTCAATAACTTGAAGAGCAGCTTTACAGTCATAATTGCCAGCATTATCACCATCCAATTTCAAAGGCACGGACTGGTTATGTGGAACAACAATATCAGCTTGGCTGTTCTTTGCTGTTTCTAGATGTGCATCGCTGGACAGAACAGGAGATTCTTCAACCCCACTGGTAAAGCTCTCACTAGTCTGAGGAACTACATTAGGATTGGGAACCAAATTTGATGGCGCTTCATGTTTGGTGGCTACCATGACAGGCTCAGCAAGTGCCTGAGATTCTTCCTGCTCCGGCTGGGTAGCACCTGAAGAACCTTGTTCTAGCTTCTGGATCGAGCTATCCCCCGCCTGTGTACGCCTGTTCAACTCTTCCAATTTAGCAAGAGCCTTTGCCTTCTGCTCTCTTATTCTTTCTTCCTCTTCCCTCTGCAGCTGTATCGCACGTTGCTTTGCTAACTCTCTCATCTTAGCACGCTGAAGGAACACAACGCACAAATGATTATATGACAACTGGCCATAAACAAATGCCGACCAGGTAACAAGAAGCAGAAATATACTACCTGCGCTTGGCAATCACTCGGATCAAAATTTGGTGTCAAGGATTCTCCCACATCCTTCCCAAGAAGATTAGTCTGAGACTTCTCAGCAGCCTCCACAGAGACTTGATTGTCCTGCACCGGAACACTATAAACAGGCTCATTAACCGCTGAAGAGCCCGTTACAAAAGGTTTCTTTTGCAACCCTTCGGCATCCTGATTGTTTGACCTTCCTTTACCACGATGGTCAACCCTACCTTGCACTGCAGGATAAGCCCTCCTGCAAATTCAATACACAATTATGTTTGCCAACCAATTGTAAATTACAGATCTGGTATCAGCAGATGGGCGCTAGTCAAAAACCTTGTATCTCCTGCAAAGATACCAGCTTCCGGAGAAACAGGGACAGTAACATCCACTTCGTGGGACGCGGGGATGAAATTTCCAGGGGTATATATAGCAGCACCACCAGGATCAGCCATAGGATTCCTCACCTTGGCATTAACAACTTGTGACCTGCTCTTCTGCTCTTCCCTACTAGGAGCGGATGCAACAACATTCCGTGCATCAGAAGCCCGGACTTTTGCATTCAAACCTTCAATTTTTTTAATCAAAGTAGAATCCTTTGGGCTAGCAGGAAGTATCTCAGGCAGTTCAGGGAGAGGACTTTCTGGGATCTCGGATCTCTTTCCCCAACTGTTGTCAACTGCAGAAACACCTCTCCGATTGTCAATTTTTCTGGAAGAAAAATTCTCACTGGGTGTATCACTTCTTGAGTACGACTCTTCCTCCCTGCCAGTCTCTGCTCCCCACTCATTCTTCCGCGACGCCATTCTAGGCACCTTTTCTGGACCCAGGGCCCTAACTTGGGCAGGGGGATCCCAGTTCTCTTCTTCCACTTTTGCATCCCATTCGTTGTGCTGCTTCTTAAGAACCTTGTATGGTCCTCGAGTATCATCAGAAAGACCAGATTCCACATGTTCTGAACCAAAGCCATGGCCACCAGCTCTGGCATGGGTATTCTTAGGCTCAGGAGCATTTTGAGCGGGGTACCTATTATAGACAGAAGGACCAGCTGCCATTCCCATAAAAGGAATATCACGTTCATTGGAATTGCAGTAGCCCATCGGAGGGCCGTAATAGCCCTCATAGGCAACTGGACCAGGGTAAAAACCAGGCCTAATTGGCATACTAGGGCGCATATAAGCATCAGGCATCTGTGGCCTGTATAAGTCTCCATTTTGTGGATGGTTGCCTCTTGGTACAGCCCCTCGTGGAGGAACTGGCTGTGAATTTCCTAAAGCAGTAGGTGGAACCTGAGGACGATAAAATGGAAATGGTTCCATTGGAAATCCACCAGGACCAAGAGGGGGTGCATAAGGTGGACCTCCAGGAGGTCCTCTATACCAAACACCACCAGGACCATTTAGTGGAGGACCATGCCAGGCTTCAAAATGCTGAGGCGGCACATTAGTATTCAAGTATTGTTGAGGGTCACCCTGCCACTTCTCTGCACTAGGCTGGATCCCATCTTCGAGGTTTTGAGTCCCGTCTCTTTTCCAAGTATTCACAGTTCCGCTCTTAGCATCTGCATTCCAAAACATCACCTAATATCATGTAACATTCACATAATACTGTCTTCTGATTACATGTTTATACTAATAAAAAAAAGCAACTCCCAATATCATGTGACATTCACGTATCGTTGTCCTCTAATTACATGTTCTATCACGTCTTATAGTATTGCAAAAAAATCAAAATCACGAAAAAAATGCAACTTAATGACACTAACCAGCTTGAGAAGTGATGGTCCTCTCATTTGTGGGCTGCGCCCTCCCAGAAGATGAACTAGGACGGACATGAGAACCATGATCTGTCATTCATTATTGATCAAGCAATCAAAAATGTGTGCATAGTACATCAATCTTAACAACTGTAAGAACTTCCAATAAAATGACTCCCTTTATATGAAATTCTCAGCCGACACATAGATGACAACTCAGGAAAATTGTTTTTGATAAAAGCTACATATTCATGAAAATACATAAGGATTCCTTGTACAAAATCTATTGAGATCATAGACAACTTTGAGCTAGTAGAAATGTCAATCCATTTACTTCAAGGAACTAAACATTCAACACGCACAAAGATGACTCCTTGCAAGTGAAACTAGAATCAATAGATACAACGTGTATATGGAAACCAGACAAAAGCAACAAGATAACTAGATTGAGTTATTCCAGTTCTCTCGCCGCACATCCCCACGTGTGCATGCATACTTCTTAGTTCCAAAATCTAAACCCAGAAAAAATCGATTCACTAAAACACATGCAATAGCCCAATCAATCTTCAGTGCTGATCAAGGCATTCTTTTTTTCTTCGAAAGGTAGGCAGCTCATAGAAATAGGACTTCCAAATATTAAAGGCTGAATTTCTAAAGAGAAGCTGGCGGGAAGGATATCCGTAGAGCACAAACTAGGAAATCAAAATGTTATTCGAAGACCACGGAGGGCCAGAAAATCCACGCATGAGCATCAGAAGAGAAACATCAGAAGTGTCTCCTGTAAGCTAGCACAATCACCTTGTGGCTCGTTATTATTTCCAGAAGTTTCTTTTTCTGAACCAAGTGTTGGAAAATCTCCAGTACTAAGAGAGAACCCATCATTCTTCGAAGATGCCACTCCCTGCAATAGATTTAGAGTAAACTAATCACCAGAAAAAGCTAAAACAATAAGAGAAGGAAATTTTGGCGGGGCTGCAGCACCAATAAACCTGTCGTACTTATCATTCCATACACCTCAACATACGACTGCAAGATTGCGTTGCAGTACTTCATCATAGAAGAAAACCACGAGTATGACTCTCCTCAAAGCATTAGAATATAGATACAACATTAGAACTGCTAAGCTACAACATCATACCAATTTCTCCAAGGTACCATTTGGACCCCATGCTACTAAATTATCAGATAATGGTTCAGCAAACCGCGATCTCTGTGAGCTATTTGGTCTTGTTTCTGCACTGCGAGGACGCAACGATGTCACCTGAGCTTGATTTGAGGCCAATGCCCCAGAAGCAGAAGATGGCCTAGAATTTGAACCCCATGCACTGGTGACAGGTTCACTCGTTCTATCACTCCCAGCAGTAGATGGTCGAGTGCCGCTTCCACCAGATGAAGGGCGACCACTAAAATGACTTGTTGAACCAGTGGCACCATCTGCACTCGGAGACAGTACTGAGGAACCCCACACATTCGATGCAGAGGAAGATGAACGTCTGTACCATTTCAGTGAAGAGTTAAAAATATAAGCATTTAGTTTCTAAGTAGAGGACCGAAAAGTCTAGTCCAGGTGCAGAAAAAACCAAGCTGAAGACACACAAACACAGAGAGAGAGAGAGAGAGAGAATTTGACAACCAGCCAAGCATCACTCACTTGGGAACAATGTCGACATTTGGGTCCAGACCGCGATTTTCCAACCTTGAAACATCATTTCAAGAAAAGAGAACAGCTAAGTACATCATCAGAAAAAAACTGAAAGTAATTCAGTAGGAAGGGAAATACTTTTGGCTGGGTAAGTTTAAAGGTTTTGGAGCTGCAATCTTCCCCAACACAGTCATGCCACCTCTTCTTGCGTGAGCCCACCTGTGAAGACAACATAAGATGATGTGACGTGTGACACAAGATGATGCGAGGTGTGTACATGATACATTTTATGCCAATTGAAAAGGAGCAGATATGACGATTGCTTGCCCGGCTTGACACCGGTGCACAGTGAGCTATCCAGATAAAGACAAAATATAAGATAAACTGATGTAGAAAGTTTTGTGGGTTTTCTAGATATAGCCTATAAATATGAGATAAACAGATGTATAAAGTAAAAACTGAAAACTTCTTTTGACAGGTATGTCTGACAAGATAGAGGGGACTGGCATCAAACAAGGAATAATAGATACAAGAAATGAAAATATTTGCAAGATGATGGGACTGGCATCATTGAGAGAAAAGATAGAGGAGCATCGCTACAGATGATTTGGACATATCAAAAGTAGGCCTTTAAAAGCCTAGGTGAAGAAAAGTGAGCTTGTCAAGTTGATTCTACATAAAGAGGTAGGAATAGATTGAATAAAGTATAAACAGAAGCAGCGGGGAATGATTTGATTGTCAGAAACTCATCAAAGACATTTGTTTGGATAGGTGGATAGGTGAAATTGGAAGAAACGTATATGTAGCCTACCCCAACTAGTTTGGGACAAGGGTGTGGAGTTGAGAAACTTTCCCACACGTCATGGACCTTAAGACAAAAACCTTATAGTCAAAAACCTTATTTACTCGTTCTTACAACATATTAATTGTCCGCACAAACTCCCCATTCGTATCACTAAGAAATAGGGAAACAAGGTAAAGGTTCAGCTATATAAGATCATCACATCTTCCAGAATAGTGATAGTACTTTTAGGAAGAATTTCTTTTCCTTTACATGATATTCTTGTTGAACACTGTATTACTCTATAGTCAGCAATTATTCCTTCAGATTATGACATTTCAGATAACAATGAAATTAACAAAATGTAATGCCTAAAGTTAGAAAGCTATGGTACCTTCGCTCTCCAGCCAACATACTTGAGGTCATTCTTAAAATGTAGTCCCAAGGACATCCAAACGATATTCACTGGGCCTGGAGAGAAAAAGAAAACAGTTAAAACCCATGAAATAATCAACAACTTGCAGTCTTCAGGAAATAAATAAAAGATGTCTTAAATATCAGGCTGTGCAATTATTTAAGAAAAAATAAGTTTCATTAAATCAACAGCTCCCAGGTTAATAATAGACAATCTTCCCTGGTAATATTTAAGTTCACATCTGATGTCAAGTTTGAACAGTTTCCTGGATTTAAGAGTCTCATCTATTTGTAGGTTCATAATTGCTTAACATGGCTATAATACTACGTATCAAAAAAAGACATGGGTTCAGTTGCAATCTTCCGGTCTTAGTTTCAGTTTATGTTATCATAAGTTTATACGAAGATTATTCCATTTTGTTTTTCTTCACAAGCAAAGCGTCTGCCAAAAAACTGATTTCATCAAAAGAGAACTGAATATAGCAGCAGTTAGTCCCCTTTCCAACAAGACTCCCTAGTACCTCCTTCCCTAAACAAGTGATCACGTTTCCCTTTTAGGAAGTCTAGCATGAGTAATCACATCTTATATCATTAAACTATCTACATCTAGGTAGCACGGACACGGACACCGCGTCAGACACCGACAAGGACACCGGACACCACAATTTCCAAAAAAAATCAGATTTTGGACACCGCAGGACACCGCTATTTTTAAATATATTTTAATTATATATATATATATAATATCAAATCCATTCCACAATCTAAAATAGCAAATAATAATGAATAACCACCAAAACACAAAATTCAAATACAATTTCATGTAAAAGTTCCATCATATTTGGCCAAGGTAAAATTCATACAAGCAACATTTATTTGGTCATTGGACAAAAAATTAACTCAAATATCAAATATTCAACAAAAAATGTGCCAAGCAATCTGAAACATAGCCGTCCGATTCCACAGATATGCACCACAAAGAAAAAAAGGGAAAGAAATGAGAGAGCTAAAACTTTCAAACTAGACATGGTTTTTTCTCTGAAAAAAAAGTGGTTTCAGTATAAAAGAAAAAAGAAAGAAGGGCATCTGTTGGTCAGCGACGGTGGCGAGATCCTCCAGCGACAGCAGCAGCCGCCCTTGATGGCTTTGCTATCTTCGGAGACAGCAGCGGCAAGATCTTCCGGCTACGACGGCGAGGGCCCTTGACGGCTTCGTGGTGGTCTGCAAACAGCAACCGCGAGGGGAGAGAGAGAGAGAGAGAGAGAGAGAGAGGCGGTAATGGCTCCAACAGGTTAGGGCATATTTAGTAGTTTTTTGTAAAAGAGCCCCATATTGAATTTATTACAGATTTGACCCCCGAAATTAGTTCAAAAAATCTCATATTGGCCCCAAAGTGTCTGACACTCCTCGATGCAGTGTCCGACACAGTGCCGGAAATTTATAAAAAAAATCGGACACAAATGAGAGGTGTCTAACACGTGACCGGCGGTGTCGGAAAGGTGTCGGGGTGTAGGTAGGTTTAGGACACCCTACCTTCGTCTAGGAGAGGTGTCCGTACTACCTAGCGTCGCACCATCATATCTCTGCCCCTCAATATCACTCAAACATCAGCCCTACAATTGATCTGTCAGATCTGTGCTCGGAAATTGACCCAATATCGGTGGTGGTTTAAGAAAAAATGGCAGTTAATTAAGTTGGATCAAATTATGGAGGGGAGGCCTGCTATTAGGTGGTTTTGCTCGACGTTGATGGTGAAGGGAAACAGAAAAGTGAGGGGAGAGGAGAGGGAAGAGTGGGTACATATTAGGTTAGTGGAGAGTTAAAAGTTAAATGAGTGGAGAGGAGAGAGGAGAGAGTGAAGGTGGATGAGGAGTAACGAGGTGGGATAAATAGAAATGGGAGAGGAGAGAGAGAAGTGGGTACGGTGGAGGGAGTTAATGAGGAGAGAGAAAATTGAATAAAGAGAATTTTGGAGAAGATGAAAATGGATAAGTAATTAGTAAGTCAATTCACGGACGAAAAAGTCAGGCGAAAGCCTTTGGGAGCGACTAGGCACCCAGGCAGAGCACTGGCTGTTTGATCGACGGTCTCTTCCACAATAATTTTAGCTTTCTTTGGTGGTGATAGTTGACACCATCCAATAGATGGCAATGATTTCCAGGTCAAGAAGCATTAGGCATTCAAAAACATCGGAGTGTCAAAATCACTTATCAAAATGAAAGCATGCCATGAAAGTCAACAGACGGATAAAAATGGAAAACTAGGAATTGTGACTGATTACTTATAATTTGTGCAAAGTCAAAGCTACCACTTATTTGGGACAAAGGGAGTGTTATTCAGGCATCTTAGAGCGAAGCTGAAAAAAGTGGACGTCGAGTACTTAGGTTTTTAACTTGTAAGCCAATCTACCCACAAATAGGAAATCTTGAGACAAGTCATGGCATACTTATATCTTACCTTTTAGCCTTTAAGTTGATACCAACCTTTAAAGCACTAGCTTCCAGTACATTTGGCAGATGTCACAGGCAAACGAAACAGATCTTTCACTGTTTCACAAATATAACACAAGCAATACAAGAAGACAGTAGATAAATTAGGGACTTCTCAACTAGAATTTGGGCTACAAATTTCATTTTCTTCGGTAAGACTTAATATTTTGGGCCAATATATTTTTTATGACAAACAAGACAGTTCCAGAATAGCAAAGGTTGTTTGGCTATTTATTCACTTTCAAAAACTTGGTACAAAAACGAAAAGTAAAGATTTTGAAAGTTATCTTTGCAGTCCTAAAGATCACCAAAGTTGACAACTACTGTTCCTGTAATGCTTTGAAAAGTGATACTTATCGGAAGAAAATGTTCTCCGACAATGTGGATACAACAACAAACTTCTCAAGATTTATTGGAACAAAAAGATGTAGCAGCAGCTATGCATCAGTAATAAGAATTTAAAGACATCAGCAGTTAGTTTTTGAAAACACACCCACATCTTACTACATTTAATTCTCTGTCACATACAACCCGGAATTAGGGTTTGATTGTTAATAAGAGATATTTAAGCACTTCCGAATCCCTTACTTCTCCCCCTTTCTCCACTCATCCTTAGCCCATTTGAATTCTTACCCACTTATATTGGTGACAGTGGCAATTCACCTTTCCATCCTGAAACTACCGTCTTCATTTTCTCCCTAGTCTTAGTCTTCTCTGTGAACAAGAGAACATGCAGAGGCGCCTTCTCGCTCTTCTGTTTCTTCCGTACCATAAATGGAGGGTGGGGGTAAGAGCTATAGTACTAGTTAGCAGAAGCGAGAGAGTCACAACAGCGGGGTATAAACCTCCTAATATACAATCTAGTATCAAGAGCAAGAGCATGCGCCAAAGCACGGAACATGATTGCGCACCTTAAAATGGTTATAGCAATTGGGGGAAATAATAATGGGTCGGGGGAGGGAAAGACAGCGAGAGATAAAGCTAGCCTGTTCACTCATATATGGTATAGTTCCATCATTAACACTAAGTATGTTAAAATAACCTTCCAGTCCACAAAACACACAAAATTTCTTCTGCTCTATGTAGCTTTAAAAGATATCCACTATAAAACTAGCAGCATATCATTATAAGGTGACACTTTTTGAGTTTTCCTAAACTCTCGTACTGTCTTACAGTTCCTTCCCTTGAAGAAATTAGTAATGGTAGGCTAAATTGATGTTAGCATTGATCTGATCTCCATTCTCTTATCCACTACATGACGCCAGCCATTTGTTAACTTGCGAGTGTGTTCGATAACCACACCAAGTTAAAAGCGTACAAGTAGAAAGCCTCGAGCAATTCTATGACGTGGAATCTCTAGTGCATATTTTTGGTAATCACATAGAACCACAAATGCAATTACAATTTGAACTTTCATACGACTTGATCTGTCAAGAAATACAATTTAGCGGCAAAAATTTCCTAGCTAACTCGAACAAATCCTCGAAATCTATCTGAAATGCCTATAGTTCCGTTCCAAGAAGCAGAGCTTAACTATTAGGTTTGTCCTTGAGCAACAGACCCAAGTGATTCAATGAGTTAGAAGTGGCAAAAGCAAAGTGTAAGGAGTTATATTGCGCAGCCATCAAACTACTACTAATCTTACAAAACATGAACGCTTACAACGAAAAAGGGTACGCATGCTGGACACTTGAGAGCTGCCATAAGAACATGATTCACTTAGCAAACATTAAAGAAACAATTGCACTCAAATGCATGTCCACATTTGGCATAATCGCTTTGGGATGTGTAATGTATATATTGGAAATGATAAACGCACCCATATGCGTTGAACTGGATGTCTACCATACGCAGACTTACATTTCCAAGAAACGTCCCAAAAGACCTATACTAATCACCCAATAGCAGAGGGTCTCTTGTATATATATACGTGTGTGTGTGTGTGCGCGCGCCTGTGTAGATAAATAAAAATGCACACACATATATGTACATACGTGTATATACACATACACGTGTATACTTGCACGTGTGCTCGCGCACACACAGAGATATATATGCGCACCTATGACGTGACTCCATGGAATCTTAACCTAGGAGAGTTTCTTATTCACTCAAGGACTAGCAAGAGGACCCAGTTACTAATTTGCTTGCAAGAGGATGACACAGGCTTATTGCAGGGTCAAGTCATCTTCCTTCACTTGTGCATGCCCATATGGTACACGACAACCTCTTTTTTTTTTTCTTTACCAAACCGATAAGTATCAAATCTACTACTAAGGAAGAGAAAGGAAGCCACGTCATATCTCATAATCTGCATACACGGCCTCCTCCTCCCCTCACTCCCCCTGCCGGGGGAGCAGGAACCAGTACTGTGACCATGATAAATGAAGCAATGAACAGAGAGAGCTCGATGAATAAATGGATAACAATTAACTCAAAAAAGCCACACTCCTATATACGTATACACGCGCATCCCCATCAACAAAATAGGCTAATTAGTGAAGTAGGCCCAATCCATGCGTTTCAAACCCTAGAATCTCAATCTTTTGTCGTATTCCAATTATTCCGGGTTTTTAGAAATAACACGCGCGAATGTACGGGGATGGGGAGACGGGGGTGCTTACCGCAGAGAGATCTGAAAGAAATTCCGATCTGAGCTTTTACGTAAGATAGACGAAGCGATGCTGGCGTTCGATGATGACGATATAGGGGCGGAAGGGTTGTCTCTATGTGTGGGTGTGTGTGGGTGTGTGGGTGTGTGTGTGTGTGTGTGATGGATGGTGGTGAAGAATAGAAGGGATTCGGGGGAAGAAGGAGAGAAAGCAAGAATGGGTGCAGGTGGTCGAACCTCCAAACCCAGACTTCTAATTAAACCAGAACCCCTTCTCTCTCTCTGCCTCACCTGTGTTACTATCTACCACCACTCTCCTTTGCGGCGCGTGACGATTTCCCATTTTACTTTTTCTTTTATCCCACCAGATTATTAAAAGTTAAATAAATGAACATAAAATCTCACACTTCGGGCCATTTACATAAAACATCACATACTTCTTCTATGTGCTCCATACCCCATTTGACGGTAAGATCTCTTCTTCTTCTTCTTCTTCTTCATTTTTTTTTTTTTTTTATGTTTGTCGGTCATGTGTCGTACCCTATTCTTGTTGGCTAGCCACGTTAAATTTATTTTAGGGTGTGTTTGATAATGCAATTAAACACTTAAAACTTAAAATTTTCAATGATTTTTAATTAAGTGCGTTTGATAACGCTAAATCTTGTATCACTTAAAAAATTCATTCCTACCAAAAATAGACGAAAATTTTAAGTCAAGGTAGACTTACTTAATGTTGATCACTTAATTCTAAGTGAGATAGTTAAAAGTTATTTAACATATTTTTACATAAAAATAATAATTACCACCACGATGCGCCGTCAATTAATTTGCTGACAATACCGGCTCCACCACAATTACCATGCACGACCTAGCCATTATCACCACCACCACCACAAGGACACCGCCACCTCCACCATACCGTCGCTATTGTCACCACGTCTATTTTCGTCAAAATCATCTAAAGATCCATCACACTACAACCGCTGCCATGACCGTCATGTCGCCGCCTATCGCTATAATCGCTAGACCCAAACAACGGGGACACCGGGCCACCTCCGTACCCACTCAAGCGGTTCGGATATTCGGGTAAATAAATAAAAGTCTATTTTTTTTTATTAACGGATATTCACTGAACTGGTCACAACCATCAGTTTCTAATTAAAATTCTTGTCTCATCTCAACTCTCAGATCCATCACAACAAACACACATCTTCAAAATCCCAAAAAATTACCTAAAAATTAATTCCCGAGTCTAAACCCTAAAATAGTAAAATTCATACAAAAGCAACGAATTAATCTTCTAGCTTCACTGCTCCGGTTTGAGTTACCACTCTCAAAGCACAAAGTCGATCGGAAACCAAAGCCTCAACCATCAACAGTAGGTTGAGACTTCCCACGGAAGACTGGCGGAGGGCTATGGAAGATCTGCGGTCGGCTTTGGTAGATTTGCGGCTGGCTGTGGCAGATCATCGGCTTTATCTACAGCTGGCTATGGCGGATCTGCTGAGCTGTATCTGCGAGTGAGCACCGTTGATGTGGAGTAGTGTTGTCGGTGAAGGCTGTCGACGGTGGGTTGCCGTCGATGTGGAGTAGTGTTGTCGTCAGTGACGGCAGCAAGGTTGACTTCAGAGAGGGATGAATGGGGAGAGCGACAGATGAGAGAACTGAGAAGAGATGAGAATGACTTCCCAAAAAAACCCTAGTGCCTTATATAGTAAAACATTCGGGTATCACGGGTAACCGGTACCCGACCCGAATTTACCCGGACTTTACGGGTCGGTTCGGGTACGGATCTATTTTCGGCGGGTCTCCTATATATGTACCCGTACCCGGGATTTTTGACCAGGTACGGGTAGACCCGCGGGTCCGGTTCGTATTTTGCCAGGTCTAATCATCGCTATCATCACAATTACCAACACCATGTTTTCACGCTCCATTACCACAAACATTGACACATTTTTGCTAATGCTGCCACTACCACCACCACTACCCCATCGTCACTGCCACTACTACCACCAGCATAATTTTCCCCCCCCCCCCCCCCTAAAAAGGTTATAAAGTACATAAACAAATGCATAATTTTGATAAAATGGATAAATTTGTAAATAAACAATTTTCAGACATATGTTTTTGGTTTACCAAACAGGTTAACTTATTTTTCAGTAAAAATTCAGTGGCTTAAAGTTTTCAGTTTTACAAATTCAATACTTAACTTTTTCAGCACTTAAATTTCAATTTTATCAAACAGCCCCTTACTCTCTCATTTCTCAACCTAGCTATCCCGCCCCTTCTCCCAGACCCACCGCCCTACCCCAGCCCCTTTACCCCAAACATGTTGCCTAGGTAAGAACGATGACGATGGCACGGTAGGGCTCTAAATGCTTGAAGGTTATTTAAAAAATGAGCTTAAATCATGTATATCGCTTATCACTCCCATTCATCCACGATTGTACGTAAATAGATAAAGGGTTAAATACACTTAAGTATACATACTGTACACGAAAATCTTACTTGAGGACCCAAGTTTTCAAATTTTACACGTTAATGTCTGAAATTTCAGTTTTGCCATTAGTAAATACTTCCATCCATATCTCTAAATTTCAAGACATAATCGCCAAGGGCAAAATTGTGAACCCATGTTTGTTTTCTTTCTCCTCTCTTTTTCTTTTTTTCAATTCTTTTGTTCAGCCCGCCTAACTCCCTCGTCGCCACACCTCAGGCACCACCTACCGCCAAAACTCAAAGAAGATGTCGCGCGCAGTGTGTTCGTGTGATGGGTAATAGGATGGGGCGAAGGGGTGGGAGTCTACGTGCTTGTGCAAATGTGTGGGGGTGGTGATGGGTAATGTGTGGGTAGGGTGGATGAAGTGTTGTGCGGTGGCGAAAGGGTGGTAAGACAGGTCTAGGTGGCTAACAAGTTGTGTTTCCTTGTTTTTGTGTCTGTGTTTCTCTGTGTGAATGTGTGTGTTTTGCGCCTTTGAGAGTGTGTGCATTCCTGTGTGTATGGGTGTTCATGTTTTTGTTAGCAGGTTTGTGTTGGGGTGGGCGGAGGTTTATGCGGTAGTGGAAGTGTGGTAAGATGGGGCGGGAGCGAGGGGGGAGGGCACTCTGTTATGAATCTATGTGTGCATGTTTGTATCTGTATCTCTGTGTGTGTGCACGTGTGCATATCGGTGGGTGGGTAGATGGTTGTGCGGTGAAAGATTGTGGTAAAATGAGGCTTTGGGTGGGTTGGGGAAAGGTGATGGGCAATAAGGTGAGGGGGCAGATAGGGGCAAGTGAGTGGATGTGTGTGTGTGTGTGTGTGTGTGAGAGAGAGAGAGAGAGAGAGAGAGAGAGAGAGAGAGAGAGAGAGAGTGTGTGTGTGTGTGTGTGTGTGTGTGTGTGTGTGTCTGAGTATGTTTTGAGAGGGGGGGTCGAATGGCTGGGTTTAAGACTGTGTTATGTATGTCTCGACTATGTGTGTGTGTGTGTGTGTGTGAGTGAGAGAGCGCCTCACAGTGCCCCGCGAAAGGAGTGGTGTATGTGGTTGTGTTGAGTTTAGTGGGCACCAATGTGTGCGGCGGTGGTGGGTTGGGGTTGGTTTTTTTTTAGGCGGGGGGGGGGGGGGGTGAAAGTGTTAGGTTGGTGGCCAGGAAATGGGGCGGTGGCGATAATGGAAGGGGACCAAAAGTTAGTTTTTTGCCATAATTACAGGTAAAATGATGCTTTTGTCATTGACAGTTAGGACTTAGAAGCAAAGTAAGAGATTTGGACGAAAATCTTTACTAATAGCAAAATTTGAAACCCCAGATCCTAACATATAAAAATAAAAAACTTGGATCCTCAAATGAAAACTTTGTGTACTCTTGGAGTACTTAAATGTTTCTAACCCATGCATAAATCGAGGCACACATATGCTAAGTGCATTAATAAAGTGCAAATTCTACTATAAAACAAGTAGGACAAAATGTGAGCTCGAAGACCTGAACCATGACATTGCACAACGGGAGTTTTGATATCATGATAAAACTTGAGATTCAACCCAAACAAATATGTCCAAGAGAAAGAAACGCACCAAGTATAAGAATCAAATATGGTCCCATATATCAGGACTTCGGGTTGAACTTTATGGGTTTAACCAACCCAATATATTTTTTTGAGTTTTTACCTAACTCAATCCACCTAATTATACATGAGTTAGAATGGGCTGAGCTCATATAATAGTGAGTTATTTGAGTTGGGTTTTTAAAATCTATTTGATAAAAAAAGTCATATATTTAAACCACTACAGTCGGTGGGCGGCTAGCACCGCCTTCTCTGCCTGTTGCCATCGCCGGCAACCACTGCTACCGCCTGCAGCTCGCGATCGTCGACATTCACCGACAGCCACCGGTTGCCGCCTTCACCGTCGCTAGCAGCCATACGAGCGCCACCATTCCACTTTTTATATACATAAAAAAAAATATTTTATTTGATCAACTTATTAAAATCCAAAAAAAACCCACTCAATCCAAATGATTCAATATTTTCTTGGGTTAAAGCTTGTTGAGCTTTTAAAACATATTGATATTTTTTTTTTTTGGGTTGGGTTTGTCCTACCTAAGTCACACCTCTAATATATCGTTGATGTGAAATCCAAAACATCTGTTCTTAATATTCTTGTTGAAATTCCGACTCACGAACAAATTTAAATGTAGTAATTCTCAAACCACTAACGTTTGTATAGTAACAAATTGCTAACGTTCTTATACTGTCGTTTTTTGTCAAAAAAGAAAAAAAAAACAATACAAAACATTGAATCCAACCAAACTAGTGACTTTGATGATACATTTTCAAATTAGCAACAGGATTTATTTAGGGCTAATTACACCTATGTCCCTGAGGTTTGGGGGTAATTACACGCGATGACACAAAATTTCAAAATGTAACACTTGTGTCCATTGACAAACGGAATACAAAAATACTTAACGGTTCTGACAAAAAGACCAAGTTGCCCTTAAATAAAAGTTGAAACCCTGATTTGCCCCTGGGACCACACGAAACCCTAATTTTCATTGTCTTCCCCCCCCCCTCACCCCTCCCCACCCCATCTGCATCCCCCTCGGCCTTCCCCGTCACCCACCCACCCCGCCTGCTTCCCTTCCCAGGCGCCGCACCCCGCCTGCTCCCCTTCCCCGGCGCCGCACCCCGCCTGCCTCCCCTTCCCCGGCGCCGCACCCCGCATGCCTCCTCCTTCCTCGTCACCCCGTCACCGCCCACCCCGTCAACCTCCCCTTCCTCGTCATCACCGACCCCAAGCCACCGCGTGTAATCTTCTGCCGGCGTCGAAACCTATCACTGGCGTGGTGGGGTGGTGTGGACAGGGGCTGCCGGCGGCGAGGGGCCGAGGAAGGAGGGACTGCCGACGGCGGGGGCGGGGGAGGGAGGCGACGGCCGGCGGGGACTTCTGATTCATCGGCAATGGGAGAGAGAACATAAAACCCTAATTTGCAAATTAAGGTTTCAAGAAAACCCTAATTTGCAAATTAGGGTTTCAAGAATATCCTAAAACTAAAACTGATAAATAAATCATATATAATAATAAACAGATATTTTTCAATATATACAGTACAATGGGTAGTATCGTCATTTTAAAAATACATATTGATGACATCATATAAAAAGTACAATTTTTGGATGAAACCCTAACGGATGGACACGGCTGATACATTTTAAAAGTGTCTGGTCACGGAATGTTACATTTTGAAACTCGTTATCTTTGACTGTAATTATACCCTAATCTCATGGATATAAGTGTAATTTGCCCATTTATTTACATCCCACGCTAACCAAAAACTTGAATCCAAAAAGTTCACATCCTTTTTGCTGCTAGAAATAGGAATAGTGACGGTTTTTAATTCTCGAGTGACAAAAAAATATGGATATGTAACCAAAAAATTTGTCAATTTAGCGCCGCCCTAAATGATTGGAATGATGAAAAACACAAAAAATAATTGAATCAAAACCACTCCATCTAGTGCTCCTCCAAACAGGGGAGAAAAGTTTTTCCATTCCTTTTAGGTGACTAGATACTTCGAGGTGCCATTGTAGGCTCTGAAAACATCAAGGCCCCAAATTGCAATATACCCACAGCCAAAAATTAATTCGAACATTTTCACCCAAACCCCCACCAACCCGTCTCCTGGAGATGAATATGCGGTGACAGTACGATTCACGGGGTCTGGAAAACACCAAGGTGAGTAAATTTCTTGCAAATCAAGTAATGGGTAGCTGAATTGTTCGTTTTATGACTTGAAGAACACTGTGTCAAAAAATCAGTGATCACAATGCTTATCACCTCAAAACCTGTGCATTTTTCGGTGACTTCATTATACTCTTTAATTTTGAAGTACTTAGTATGTAGGATTCATGTTTGGTTAAGTTGAAATGGAACCGAAATCCCCATCGAAATCGAAACTTCCAGTTCCTGGATCAGTTCACAGTTGTCAGTCATGGAAAATTGGGATGACCCTTTTGGTACTATTGGTAGTAGTTGGCATATACCTCGTATTTAGGTCAAGTAGAGTTGATAATGTGTTGAACGGTTCATACTTTACTGTTGTAGTGGATTGCGGGAGTACTGGTACAAGAGTGAATGTGTATAAATGGAGGAATGTAGGTGCTGTGAGCAATCAAAACTTGCCCATTTTACTGCATTTGTATCCCGATAATTCCACAAAGGGTGGCTGTGAGTATCATTGTATGCAAACCGAGCCTGGTTTGGATAATTTCGTTGGGAATGAATCCGGAGTGAGGGCGTCGTTGGAGCCGTTGTTTATTTGGGCGGAGCAACGGGTGCCTTTGGAGAGGCATGGAGACACTCCTGTTTTTGTTCTTGGTACTGCTGGACTAAGAAGGTTGCCAGTTGACGATGGTAGGCGGATTTTAAAAGATGTAGAGCGTGTTGTTATGGAGCATAGATTTCTTTGTAGGAGGAGTTGGATTAGGGTTTTAAGTGGTAAAGAAGAAGCTTACTATGGTTGGGTTGCTCTGAACTATCAAATGGGGGTATTTGGAAATTCGTTGAGGCTGCCCACTTTGGGTCTTCTTGATCTAGGAGGTTCATCGTTGCAGGTGGTGGCGGCATTGAACAAGTCAACAGAAGACGAGCATGTTTTCAAGTCAAGGATTGGTTCAGTTGAACATCAGATCTTTGCATACTCATTGCCAGCATTTGGTTTGAATGAAGCATTCGATAGGACTGTTATTATGCTTAGTCATACGCAGGAACTTAGAGAAAGTGCTGGTGACAGATTTGAGTTGAATCATCCTTGCCTTGGTTCTGGTCTTGTGCAAAATTACACTTGCCATGGTTGCTTTGGAAAGAAGAAAGATAACGAGGTCAATGCGATACTTCTGGTTGGAGATCCAAATTGGGAGAAGTGTAAAGGGCTTGCAAGAGCTGCTGCCACTAATCTGAGCAGTTCAGATTGGTCACCGTTGACAAACGATTCAAACTGCATGGGCTTGTCTTTTTATAATGGTCAGCTCAACACCTAGAATTTCTATCCTTTATGGCTTCAGTTGTTGAAATTGATATTCGTTCTTGACGTCTCTATACAAATAAGCGTGTTGCAAAAGCTTTACCGTTAATTATCTATGAAACATACCCTTGCAAACATAAAGTATAGGTACTTTATAAACAGCTCTGCTAAATAGGTCTTGTATCTAAGAGAAAGTTGCAATGATACTTCTAACTCAGTCCATCAGGAACAATTGTATGCTTTTGAGGGACATGTATATGTAGAGTAGTAATTCCCGCTTTTCTGTTGTGTTAGGAGTAGTACAGCGTGCTATTGGCATCAGCCCCACTGTATTGTATCCATGGTTGTCAAATCAAGATATGTATCGTGTATCGAAATTCCAATCTTGCATATCGCATATCCTATCGTGTTGTGTATCGTAAGATACAGATCCATAATACTTTATTACATAAAACAACATAAACATTTAAAAAAAGCATATGTCGAAAGCTATATCAAGATGCTTCATAAATCTATGTGCAGATGATATGAACTCTAGAAGTGAAAGCCCCAAAATGTTAAATAAAACTTACTTGCTGCTAACGAATTACCGTACCATATCATGCATCATAAGATACATATCATGTATCAGGAGGCATATCTTAAGATACGAGTGATACAATGTCGATTTAGTTGTGCATGCGATATTGTGCGTTTTACATTTGTACCATGTAAGATACGCATGGCCTATCGTAAGATACCGACAACTATGAGTGTAGTGGACATCATTGCTGGGATTTCTCGTAAATACCTCAGAGAATCAAAATAACTTTACATTGGTAGGAAAGGTTGTTTGCATACATATAGAATGAGACGTAGTAATATTGTAACGACTTTGAAAATGCATGCTTATATGAAACGCATACTTATAAACCATTCACAGTAATCTTACTATATATATTTGGATTTGGCTGGCATCTTCTAAGCCTTCCAAACCTCTAATCTCATTTTCTTGAATTCTTACAATTTTAAAATTAAGCTAAATAGGTATTAAATTTTCATTGGTTATAAAATAACCTCTAACCCATGATCTCCCTTTCCCCACTCCATTATTACCTACTCCCCCCCCCCCCCCCCCGTGTTAGGACGGGGCTTTAGCTAGTATGGCTTATAAGTATTTATATGTGAAATGCGTACTGATAAACCTTTCACAGTCTCTCACCTTTCCTTATCACCAAGACTCCTCAATAATTGCTGTCAGGTAGGAAAGGTTGCTCAGCCCACCTACTTTTGCAAATGTTTTTAAATTTTGATGGTAATCTAAATGGTTGAGTTGGTCCAAAGCAATCAGTGCTTCGTCCCAAAGGGTGTAGGTTCTCTTTCCACACTACATTTGCAATAGCTCTTTAAGCTGATCAAGCAATAAAGTTGGTTCTGTTTTCAGGGGTGTAAGTTCAATATCACCCTCTACGGCTTGTATCACTCTTAAGCTTATTGAAGAAACAAAAGAAAGTGGCCATACATCAAAAAAGTTGACTGCAGTAATATCTCTCTGTCCTTTTAGTCACGTGCTTGCGTTTAGAATTGTCAGACTTATATATGGAACGAACTTACCAAAAAAAAAATCTATTAGACTCATAGATGGAACTTCTGGGTTCTGGTCTGTTTAACAGCCAAATATGTGTCGTGTACCACCTAGCTTGACATTTGCCCTACATTTATGTCAAGATTCTTCCAACATCTATCATTGCATTTTGTCCAAAAAAAGTAGTTCTGACCTGCATGATTTTCTTTGCCCTAAAAGGATAATGATATTAATTTTTGTCTGATATTCTGCAGGCAAAAATGAACTCAAATTGACGGCATTCACCCGCTCAGTTGCACGTTTTCATGCTTTATCTGGGTTCTTTGCTGTTTACAGTATGTTAAATTTGAGCCAGAGAGCAAACTTGACAAAGATCTGGGAAGAAGGCCAGATGTTGTGTGCAAGATCATGGACTGGCTTGCCCAGCATTTTCACAAACCAAAAGTATGCCGGGCAATATTGTTTCAGAGTGCCATATCTGGCAGCAGTTATTGAGGATGCTCTTTGTCTTGGTGATAAGGAGATAATTTTTGGTCCTGGAGATGTCTCTTGGACCTTAGGAGCCGCACTGCTCGAAGGGGAATCCATGCGGCTTGGTAGTGCCAAAGCTCATGCTGGCATACTCGCTCCAGGAAACAACTGGGTATTATGGTCTCCTCTTTTGCTATTTGTTTTACTTTTATCCCTTCTATTGATTGTTTACTATAGCCAAATAAAGCTCCCCATGCCAGGCAGGAAGTTTGCTATTGGGGAATGTTTGCCGTCTTACCTTTGTCCCAGACGACGGCCTGCCTAATTTTTTTGCTTCAGCTCCAATTATGTAACAAGTTCAGGGAAAATTTCCCTGAACTAGTGAACTACTACTGTAACGTAGTGATTCCTTAAATGATTTACGTCATGATTTGAAATAATGTAGAGTGATTCGGGAGGTTGCTTGCATGATTACAAGATTTTGACTGCAATGATTGAAAATTCTTCTTTGTTTCTGTCTATATCTGAGAAAACGTCTGGACAGACGGTGGGGATCCAATGCTGTTTCTTATCTGCATTTCCCAAGTAATAGTACCAGCACATTGCAATCCAAATAAAGCATTCTGTGTTCAACTGATAATTCTTTTAATATCTACAAGTAGGAAACCTGGGTCTATTAGCTCCTTTCCAGTTCACCTCACAAGAACAAATTTACAGATAGTTTTTTGTGCCCACTGCTGAATTTCAGTAAGTAGCTATTCCATTGGAGCCATCGGTTTCAGATCCATAGACATCCACCCAGACTTCATTTAGACGCCCTATGAACCGGAAGGGAGAATTGTACTGTGCAATTGAGTAAGCATACTTACTCTTGGAAGATGTTGAGTTTGCCCATGGAGACCTGCTCAAGCTGATGGCCAATTTTTCCGCCTCCCTTGCAATGTTACTGTCCCTTGCGAAACCTGAGAACTTCCTGACGGCAACGCAATGACTGGTCCAAGAATCAGGTTTTAGATTCAGCTCGGGTAGAGGGAGTGGTGGGGTGGCTTGGAATTTAATAGGCAGGTAGAACCGGACGAAGTACGCTGATGAGTGAAGGGGTCCAGCTTCTGGAACAATGCTTGTCAAGACAGGTGCAGTCATTGATACCCTAGAGGAGTTCAGATTTGCACCTTGGATATACTGGAATAACCTGAAAAACAGGAGGCTTATTAGATCTGCCTCCAATGCGGGAAAAGAAGAAAAATAACAGTAAACTTTGGGGGTAAGGGTGGGGAGTGGGTTTCTACTAGAGCGTTTTGCGAAAGGACCCTTAAATTTCAAAACCAATGCCCAATCAACGTGCCAACTAGGAAGCAGGATTTGAATGTCCCAAAGTAGTTACTAACACATGCAAAGCACATATAATTAGTTTCTTCAACTTCATTTAAATTATTATTATTTCCCGCACTTTTCTCGCTGGAATTTGCATTTAGAACAGTAAGTATTGTTAAAATGAAAGGAGGTAATGTTGAATGAAATCTGAAGCGAGTTTCGTACTCAACTTCCTCTCTCTAGCCGGCTTTTACTGAATTCCTTAGTTTCTTCCATTTGTTTGTAATAGAGCATTAACTGAAATCAGTCAATAGGGTGGCTTGCATTGGAGAAGTGCAAATACTTTCATATTCTCTTCACAATCAACTAAAAGGTGCATCCATATAAGGCTGGTCTACCCGGTCCAGCCGCACATCTGGTTTGACTGGCCGGTCCGGTCTGCTTTTGATAACTATGTGTTTTACAGATGCCAATGTACAGTTGAACAACTGGTATCGATTAAAATCTGAGAAGGGAAGCGTCATCAAGAATTTTAAACGAGGTCTTTTTTTGGATAAGTACATGTGTATATACAAAATGAAAGGGGGCAATCCGTTCACACGACTCGACCCAAAAAGCTAGTGCTGACAAAAGAAAACAAAAAGGGACTTATCATCATCAAAAGGTTCCAATGCACCAAGTACACACGGAGGGATGGAATCCAAGTGTTTCGCAAAATGCCACCGCTCTTTCTGTACGAAGACCAAGCCCTCAACAAATACTGAACGCGCATGACCCAAGAAATCCCCAAAAAGCTGAATACCATATACCACATAATTCTGACTACCTGACAGTGCAAGAGAAAATAATTCATCAACTCCCCCGCCTTCTTGCACATGAAACACCAATTAATGTGAATCATTCCCCTCTTTTCAAGTATCCCCTGTTAGCATCGAGTTTCTAGCAGCCTCCGAAACAAAAAAAAGATGCTCCGAAAGGAGCCGACTATGAAACACGGACACCTCATATAAGCCAAGATGTCATATCAGACACTTACCTTACCGACACCCTGACACCTTTCGGAACCTCCTCCGGACACGTGCCAGACACCTCAAGGTGTTCAATTATGTACTATTCACTTCTCAATTTTTGGACACGCATTATACACTTCTAATGAAGTGTTGGACACATACGGGAAGTAGTATATACTTTCTTCTTCTCTCCGCCACTTCTTTCTTTTCCTGCTTCTTGTTGTTTCTTCTTTTGATTGCTTCTTCCATGGGGTTTTGCTGCTTCTTAAGCAATTACAACATGGCATTTTTTCTTCCTGTTTTTTCTGTAATTTAAAGAATGCATTATACTTTGACTGCTATTATTTGATTAAAATCATGTTCCCGTACATCTGATAAATTACACTTTTAAACAAGCATATGTAATTAGAAGAGGCTATTTCCACCCCGTAATATGCTAATATATCCTCTCATTTGTCGCTAAAAAGTCAACAGCCGTCACTTAAGTATATTGTTAGCGACGAAAGGGGTAGAAAGCATACAAGGAGGTCAAACTGGTATTTCCCCATGTATTTTTTTTTTCCTCTGGAATTTTGCGGTGTCCAGCGGTGTCAAAATCTGATTTTTGGAAATTGCCGTGTCGGGTGTCCCCAATGCTATTGACAGGTATTTGTGTCCTTGCTACCTAGGGAGCCCACCAGCACCAAATCGCCTCTAAGGTAAAGAGGAGTCCCCTTGGAGGAAAGCACAGAACAACTAGACTTAATTTGGAAGGCATCCTTTTTGTTTTCGTTCCACACGCCATCTTCACCCCTTCAAGAAACAGCCACTGAGTGAATGCATCCAAGAAGAGGAAAAAAGATTACAACTCCCAGTAGTCAAAACTCCTAAAACTAGATTACAAGTCTGACCATCTGCTGGAAAAGAAGACACCTACTCGCTACACTAGCCTCCTCAATTCCAGCAAAAGAAAAAATAGCTGGGAAAGATTTATACATCTCCACACCAAATATCATGCCAAAATTTCACCTGAACAACATCTTACAGAAAAAAATGTGATCTTTAAGTTGGGGGACTAGAAAGGTTGCTCTTTAGGGTGAGCCGACCCTCTATAGAGAATTATTTTTTTCCAACTGGCAAACGTCTTCTCAAACCTCTCTACCAAACCAAATCAATTGTGCAGCCAAGGGGCCTGAATCTGGTGCAACATAGATTTCAGATATCAGATAATAAAGGCAAACAACCCAACAGGCCATAAGCAGAAGGAAGAACAATGGACAAGAGAACATGCGTAGATGGTTCAATGCCACGCCGCGTATTTGTACTAGGTCTTTCAAGGTGGGAAGCTGAAGCCCAAGCAAGGAATTACGAGGAGGAGACAGAATTCTAATGACTGGCACAAAGATCAGACCTTATGTGTATCTATTTTCTTTGTGACAAAAGAAGAAATGTAGATGGAAAAGAAAACCAAGCACAAAAATCCGGTAAGAGAGTTAGGCCTTAGCTTTGATACCATCTAGAATAACATACTTCACCAATCATAGTCAAGAGAGTGGATACTAAACGAGAGACACAGAACGCACAAGAACAATTTTGCAGACCACCTATAGATACTGGTGTAGAGGACACAGGCAAGACATAAGAACGACAAACTAATCTTATCGAGAATATTGGATTGATTTCCCAAAACTATGCTCAAACTCTATGAACATCCCCTAGAACTGCATCACATGAACAGTACTAAGTCACTGCATCTCGTCATCTACAAGAGAATCCACGAACAATTCAATTCTTTCAGGTCCCACATTCACAATCACCGCTTTTCCGGACGAGCACAATTGCTATAAAAAATTTATATAGTAGGAATCAAAGGAAATGGAAGAAAAGGAAAGCATAGCTGAATACAACATAACTTGCAGAAATGTTCACTACAGCAGACCAGAGAAACATGCAGTCAATCTACACGTCACTAAAGTCACAAAACCGTCACTAAAGCACATCGCAAGTGTCACAAAAGTAGCGCAAGTTTACATTGGTATCAACTTTCAGCGACAATTCTAACCTTCACGGACGCTTGTTGTGACTTAAACGTGCAAGTTGGTTCAAGCAATCATGGAACCTAAGCATGCCATTTTATTTCCGTTTGCACTATGTTAGTTAATGTATACCGACTTTGTGTGAATTTCTAAACCAGATTTTAGTACTACATGTAAACTTCAAATTGATCAGAGACAACAATTATAGACTAAAAAAATCGTTTGACAAGTGTAAAAAACAACGTATAGTCAACATTGTCCTAAAAATTTGCAAAAAATCGAACGGAGAGAATCCAATAGAGTGTGTGGGTGGGTGGGGGCGGAGGGGAGTAGTGTGTAGAAGTAAAAAGATGTACCGGTGAAAGCCATCTCTGGTGGCCTTCTCGAAGGAAATTTCTTTGACGGGGGCGGTCATCCAAGCCGAGTCCCTGTAAAGTCTGATCTCGAACTCCGACTCCGAGTGAACCACCGTGAACTGTGGTGACTCGATCGCATCGCACGTCGTGGCGACCAGACACCACACAAGCCCGACCGCCACGAGCCACAACCTCGTCTTCTCCATCTCTCTCCTTTCTCTGCAAGTCGGAGATGCTAAATTCGCATTTTCATCTGTTGCCTAGAGGCAAAAGTTCACTGTACATTTCCAGGGGCACAGTGACAAAGTATATAAAGGAGTGAAAATTGGGATGAGTGAATTTTGTCATATTTTTAGTTTAAGCTATAGAACGAATGTAAGAAGTTTTTAAATATAATAATGATGTCATTAAAAAGTGAGGTAGTTCTTGAATTTATCATTTTTTCGATTTCTTTTAACTAATTATTCAAGTAGGTGTTACGTATCGGCGAGACGCCTATCATGTCATGACTGCATTGAGACTCGAACTAGTGATCCCGGGATATGTTTCCTCAAAGCCTTTACCAATGGAGTAACCACGTCGATTAGTGCAAATCTTATCCAACCTCCAAAAATAGCAACAAAAAATGGTCGTCTATGAGGTTCATTGGTGGCATAAACTTCCACTAACTTGAACTTGGCTTCTACTTGGAGTATATTAATACGAATATTTATGTTTTTATCTATAAGTGGTTATTGTGAAAGTCACAATATCTATGTTAGACCGGATTGTCGCATTCACGTGCATTAAGTTAGCATAAACAGTAAATATTGCGTCTTATACATGTATAAATACATATTATTTTGGACTAATTACACCAATATCCTGAAGTTAGAGTGTAATTACAGTCAATGATACTAAGTTTTAAAATTTAACATTCTGTGACCAAACACTTTTAAAATGTATCAGCCGTGTCCATCCGTTAGGGTTCCGTCCAAAAAGTGTACTTTTTTATGATATCATCAATACGTATTTCTAAAATGACGATACTACCCCTTATATTGTATATACTGAATATTTTTAAATCTTTTAACTTAAGATTTCAAGCCTTAATGTAAAGATTAGGGTTTGAAAACCCTAAAATTTCTCAAAATAGGGAACAAATGCAATTTATTTCATCAAAATTTCGCAATTGCATCAAAACCCTAAGGGTCTCAATTTGCAAATTAGGGTTTCAAAACCTTAATTTGCATTAGGGTTTTGAAACCTTAATTTGCAAATTAGGGTTCTGCAAATCACTGAACTCCTCCCCAAGTGCCGTCAGCCCCTTCCCCTCGCCCCATGCCGTCAGCCCGCTCCCCTCCCCTCACGCCGGCAGCCCGCTCCCCTCGCCCCACGCCGGAGAATCAGTCATTCATTAAACATGTCGTCTGTTCGCAGCACATCCCCTTGCCCACACCTCGTCTGACTTTTACGCGGTGGCTCAGTCAAATTATGACCTCTAAAATTCTCGGGCAATTGAGCGGATCCATACACGTGGCAGCCGGTTATCGGAGCCCCAAAAATGAAAGGAGGGGGGGGCGACGAAGGGGTGCAGCGATCGGTGATTTCTCCGTTGAATCTGTTGCGGTCTAACCGAATCGTGCTGAGGTTGGTGAGCTAAGCGAGCTGGGGAGGGATTGAGCCGGTGAGTTGGTTGTAGTCCAGCTCGATATGGCAACGGCGGCCAGAATCTAACCGGAGATGTTGGCTTGGAAGACTGTGAGGGCATTGATACCCGCGGGGCGGGGGGGGGGGAGAGTAAACAATAAAGTCTTTTATCTTTTCTTTTTTTGGGCTAATAAAGATGAAGTAATGGCATTAGAAAAAAAATAAGGTTCCAACTTAGGGGCAATAAAGTATTTTCATTGAAACCGTTAGGGTTTTTACGATTCCGTTTGGTCAACGGACACAAGTATAATTTGATCAAACTATTGTCCTTGTCTGTAATTATACCATAACCTCAGGGACATAGGTGTAATTAACCCTATTATTTTCATAGCTCTCTTATAACTTGCCACCCTTTAGATTCTTAAAGGGGAGTAAGATTATGCAAGCGCCATTATACTTTTTTTTTTGTTAAGAGGAGAAATACATCATATATAAAAGAGTTTTACAAGCACCATTAAACTTATCTCACCCTTATTTTCTGATTCTATACGGTCTAAGCAACTGTCATATTTTTCCAATTTTTTTTTTCATAAATAGGATAATTGGATTGATATAAAGAGCTACAGAGTTTTTTCAGTTGTTCAGAGGTAAAACTAACAGACAGTAGATCACGACATACCCGTGATTCTATATAATAAATTAAATAACCACTAAGGTCAAATTACTAACATACTACTTAATAGGGCCTGAATATTTTACAATCAACAAAGTAGAGCATATTCTACACTTTGGCTAACCTGCCAAGCTCTAAAGATTTACTCGTTACACCAGAAACCTAGTGGATCAAAATTAGAACAAAAAATAATACCAAAGTTTACCTTGATAAATCTAGATACATAAACTGAGAAACCTAATAAGTATACTTTTTTTAAATTTTTGACTGCTAAACTGCTTCGTATTGATTTTCGTGGACCTTACATCTACATGCCCGATACACAAAAGGGTTGTTTCAGGTAACACTTTTGCCTGCCTTAGTAATAGGTTGAACTTGTATGTTCCATAATGTATTTTTGAGCAAGAAGAATGTTGTTTGAAGCTTCAATTTCTCTGATGGCGATCATCAATATTTGGTTGGGTTGTTCAGTTTTTTAGGTGACATACTGAATATATCCGGTTCACGACCCTACCACATGACAATGACTCCCTCAAAATGGCTAGTCAAAGTTGGTACTTCTACTAAGATCGTAGGTAAGGTAAGGTCTTTAAGAATAATTTCATACTATCCCACATTCGGCATGAAATATTATAGCTTGCGCCTTGCATGAAGTACTTTTATGTATTGAGTTCACATGTCTAGCCTGATATATCTAATCAAGTAAACAAAAAGATAAATTGTACCCATGCTTGCATTTTTTTTCTCTCGTTTAACTTGGTCCATAGTCAAACAAGTTGTTAAAATTTGATGAAAAAGTTAACTAGTTTTGAACGTTTCTTAATTAGCCAAACATTTGGCATTGTCTATTTACAAGCCATTTGATGCATTGTAACTTGCCATTGAACAGTGTATAATGACTTACTTATCCCACCATGTCGGATTTTGAGTCTTTTAAACTCTAGACTTCTTTGTTAATTCTCATTCTGTACATTCACTATGTTAGACATTTCATGATAATATACATGATGCATTCTCGTGTTTAGTCAGGTTCACGTGCTGCATTTGTCATTATTGCATCGGCACACTTTAACACTTGCGGTAATTTGTAGATCAGCAAAGTGGCATATATAGCTAGCATCGTACATAGATCTTTTAGGGTTATTATAAACATGTTGCTTGGACTTTTAGGAGCTGCACTGTTCGAAATAAAGAGATAGTAGTTTTGTATAATTGAATTGAGCTTGTTGGGGCTTGTTTGGCCTTACACAGATCTGTCATGAACAACTGTTGATCTAACTTTTGGTTGCAGCTATGTTAATCCGACAAAGTTTAGTGACAAAACGCTCTCCCTCACTTTAAAAAAACTCTCTCCTTCTCTTAGAAAACCATCTTCCTTCCGTCAAAGCTAACTCGCTAGGCCACCGCCCACCTTCGCCTGCTTCCTCTGTCTATGATGGGTTTGTGCTTTTGTCTTTGTTGTGGATTTTGTGTGCGGTGTGTTACATCAAGGTTTAATTAGTCTTTTTTGGTTCTTTAGGAATCTTGATGCATGCGGTTATGAGGTTTATGTTCGGCTCCATCTTGTTGTGATTTGGTAGGATACCAAGATTGATGGTTGTTGTTGGCAGATCGGAGGTTGGCCGCGTCCATCTACTCCCTTGTGTACTCTACCGTGTGCGCTGGCTGCTATGCCAGGACAAAAAGGAAATAAAGTTACGCCTTTACTAACAGTAATTGCTTTTGGTGCAGTGATAAGTGCTTGATCCTAACAATTGGTATTAGAGCAGGTCACGGGTTCGAGTCCCCCGAGGTGTATTTGAGGAAGGGATTGTTGGCATATTAGAGGTTGGTCGCGTCCATCTACTCCCTTGTGTACTCGACCGTGTGCGCTGGCTGCTGTGTCAGGACTATAAGAAAATAAAGTTGTGCCCTTACTATTACTTTTGGTGCAGTGGTAAGCGCTTGATCCTAACAATAAGTCCCTTGCAAGAGCACTAGAATCCACTAGCAAAAATCTTCTTCCAGGTCAAGATTAAAACCCTTACAACACTTAGTGATATCCCCACACCAAGCACAAGCCTTGAATCCACAAAGCTCACCCAAGACTTGACAAACCCAAGCCTTGATCACAATCATTTTACAAAGATCAATTGTGTACAAAGAAATCCTATTGAAAGGAAATGAGTATAAATGAAGCTCTAGTACAATAAATAGATGAGAGAATTGATGACTTGAAGTATGCTCACTCTTAATCAAATAATTGCTCACAAAGATGCTCTCTTTAATGATGTGAAATCATGAAGATGAAGAGAGAAAAGTTTAATCTATGAGCCTTGATGTTTCTCTAATGAATGTAGGCTTCGAATATGGTTTTCATGGTGTATAATGAAGCCCCAAATCATTTATATAGGGAGCAAATGAAATATAGCCATTATAGGCATAATATGGCCAAAACTGCCATTGCAGTCGACTGTATTCCCAATGCAGTCGACTAGGTTCCCTCTAAAATAGCCGTTGGAGTCTTATCCTTGAAAATAGCTGTTGGAGCTGAATTTTGACCAATGTAGTCGACTGTATTCCAATGCAGTCGACTGGATTCAAATACAGTCGACTGTATTACCCTACTGCTTATCGGCTGCCTCACAGAACCCCCTTTCCTATTTTGGACATAACTTTCTCTAAAAAAATCGGATTGAGGTGCCGTTTTTTGCGTTGAAAAACTAATGAATTTTTTTATCAAGATATGAAAATATTAGCACCAAAAACATTTTTGAGAAAATCTGAGTAAGCTCCAAAGTTCACTCATTTTCAAGAACCGCACTTGTGTGAATGGTTATGAACTCACATGCAATGCACAAGGTGTCCTAAGATTTTTTTAGGTCATAGTCATCAATCCAAGCATCAAACCAAGACTAGTTATATAATAATAAAGATCAATCATAATCGATAGTAACTTAGCCTTTGTATTCTTTCTTGCTCTTTGATATTGGACTTGATGAAGCTTCTATAGCATGTCCACTATAACTTTAAGCTTCTTTGACTTTAATCCATCTATCCAACTTCTAAAATGTGTCTTCATGAGTGTGCATGTATATAACTACTAAGAATACACTCAAAGCACACATTAGAACATAATCAATGTGTAGTTATCATCAAAACATGATGTAAGCCTAGGTTATCCAACCCTAGGGCTAACAGTTGTCATTGGTGGCTGTGGGTCGACCGCTGGTGGATGCTCGTATTCTCTAATAGTGGGTCTATATTCATGTTCGGTTGCCATCACCCTTATTTTTGAGTTGGGGCATATGGTATGCGTGGTGGTGGTTCATGGTGGTTGAGCTCAAGATTTTGTAGTGGAAAGTGATTAGATGGTCCAATTTGAAGACTTCTCGTGCCAAGTTTCCCCGTCTCTTCTCCTCCCCTTCCCTCCCTGGTTAGGTCCCCCTCCCTCTTCATATCATTTTTTTCTTTGTTAGTGCATTTGTTGATATTGGATTATCAGGTGCAGCTGTCGTGGTGGTGCATTGGTTTGGACTTATGGTTTCATAGGTGGTGTTAGTGGGAGCTACGGGTTGAGTTGTGGTGATCGTTGACAAGAGTGCAACGACTTTGGGTTTGTTCAGATCGACCCACAGATTGGAGGTGCCTCCAATCGTTGGTGGTGTCTTGCGGTAGTCGAGGACAATGGCGATGGCTTATAACTTTGTATTCTGTGGTAGTGACATGTGTTGTGGCAAGTAGGCAACGACAGTTTCAGGGCATGTGGCCTTGCATTGCCATGTGTTGGCTTTGTTTGGCTGACAGGTGGCATTGATGTGTGTTTGCTTTTCGTGTTTTTTGATGTGTTTATGGGTGGTTTATTGTTGTGGTTATCTTGTTTCTTAAGTTTGGCATATGGATTGTTTGTTTTTTTTTCCTGTTAGGTTGGTACTTCTGGGTCAGGGGGGTTGTCCTTATTTATAAATTGTCAAAGGGCCGGGCTTGGGCCGGGCCATTTAGGGCTTCGGGCCTTGGAAACCAGACCGGGCCCAAATCTAGGAAATAAAGGCCCTGTCCAGGCCTTTTTTTTTTAAAGGCCTTTTGTTGCGAAAATATTAATTCACGAAATAAATGCAATTGATATGCCCTAAATCATTCAATATCTCTCCCATGGCTAATGAAGTGTCTAAGAGCTTTATTTTTACTCTATTTGAGAATATTTATTATTTTGTTCGCAAAACGACAATCTTTTCACAGGAGAAAATATAACTTTTAGTCATGAAATTTTTTGTTATCTAAACTCAACAATGGATACCTACAAAACTTTCTTTCAATGATATCTCTAAATATTTTCACTCAAACATACCTCTAGATTTGCATTTTATATAGTATTAGGTATCTCGTTAGAAACATGTATCATTAGACCACTTTTACCATTAACTTTTTCGTGCTTTCTAGAGTTATGTTCCCCATTTCCATTGCCTAAATTGTGTTGTTTCTAGTTTCTAGACAAACAAACATATATTTTTTCTTCATAATTTCATGAAACTAATACAGAGGAGCCTTGCAAGTAAAAGTAGACAAAGAAGTAGGAACCATCATCATGAGTTGAAAAGAAATATGCATGTCCAAAAAGTTAAATAAAAAAAGAAAAATATGAGGTAGAAAGAGAATGAGGCGCGAGAAAGAAGGGGAAAGAAAAAAAAAGTAACTCAAAATGGTTTAGGGCCAGATTTAGGGCCAAAGGCCAGGCCAGAATAAGGTCGAAAAGAGGGCCAGAACTGGGTCGGGGGCCGGGCCTGACTTGGGCCTTTTTAGGGCAGGTCTGGGTCGGACCAAATTTGGAAAATATTAGGCGTGGCCCAAGGCCCAACGGGTTAGGGCCAGCACTATTCATCTTTAGGGTCGGGCCAGCCTAGGCCTATTTAGGGCCGCCCTTTTGACATCTCTCTTTATAATCAATTTTTGGTTTGAGTAAGGGTCTGCTAATGCATGTAGCCTTCAATAGGGTAATTTGGTGCGAAAGCCGTTTATTCATTCGCCGCTCTTGAATATTCAACGAGGCTTGGCTATATGTCACTCAGTAACTGATGTTACGCCATGGAGAGTGCAGTAGCATGTAATTTTCTTATTTTCTGTGCTTTATCTTATACCGCATATTTATCAATGTTATCATTAATAGAGCTTTGCCCAACGCAAAAAAAAAAAAAGTTTAGTGCCAAAGTTCCCTAAATATGGTTTGGATAATGTCTAGAAGAGCAGAAAATAAAAGAACTCTATATGGTTACTTCTGAACTAAAGTGACTCACTCCTAATTTGAACTAGCTTACTCCAAATAACTTGTAGTGGCATTTATCATTGACACTATATAATCTGTAGTGATGAATGATGGACCGGTCTAGTTCAAGTAATAGGTGGACTATAATTGCATGAATAGACTATAAACCCCTCACATAGCAATAATCAATAGTCTCTAATGTAGTTAATAGATTTTAATTAGTGGGGCTAAAACCGTAACCATTAAAAATAGTTGTTGAAGGTATTTATAAAATGTCACTAGTTATATAGTATATTCAGTGACCATCAATTATTGATATATAGAAGGCTGTAGCTTCCTGTGGGTTGTACCAAATTTATTTGTATCAATGCCTCTATTCTACGACTTATCCTAAAACAACGTCATGTTTGGGTGTTAGTTTCCAACGATACTTTATACATAGATGAAGACCCAGAAGAAATCGTAAAATAAGGTGAACATTCAAACCATTGAAATTAAACTGCCCAATCCCACCATTTCCAAACCGATCAAGCAAAACAATCGGTTTGGTTCACCTTTTGAAAAACCCAATAATTGGTTCAGTTTAGAATTTCTTGAACTGGTTTAAATCAAACCGAAAATAATATAAGTACTTTTAAAAACAGGTTAAACTTAATTCAACCCGGGTCTGCTTACTATTTAACTGTCATTCTATTATCATTTTTGTTCCAATTTCTTAAAATAGGCATCAAAAGTATCGTAAAACAGCTATTAGCCTAAATCATCAAACCTGTCCAAACCGATGTTGTGCAGCCAAATAAACCAACTGAATTGTGCTCATGCTTACCATAAACCAAGAAAGTATATAAGCTCTCGAAGAAGTATATATTTGAAATTAGGATGCTTGAAAAATATATCTAGTGGTTACATGTAAAAATTTGAATCCTAGAAAATTTTATACAAATTGCAAAAGGGAATATTTAGGTAGCGTTTGAAATCACTCCAGTTTTGATTTTCTTTTTTCAACAAAACAATAACAAAAATCAGTTTAGTTTTTTTTTAAAAAAAATAAATGGGTGCTTGATTACCCAGTTTTTAGTTTGAGTTTTTTTTTTTTTTTTTTTTTGGTGTTTGCTTACCCATTTTTTATTTTGAGTTTTTTCTTTAGTGGTGGTTTGCGGTGACAATGGTGGGGCGTGGCGGTAGCTGTCGGCCAGCAGCGATCGTCGGCTCCCGGCGAGCTGTGGTGGCCGACGGCGGTGGGTGGTGGTCGCCTCACAATAAAAACCAAAACTGAAAATACAAAACTCCTAAATGAGAGTTTTAAACAACAGTCATGTTTTAAAAACTGGTTTTCAAAACTGAAGGAAAAAAAATAAAAATTGTGGGCCAAACACGTTTGATATGGGTAAAAAATACCTACCAATGGGAAGGTGACACTTGTCACCACCAGGTGGCATTCTTGGAGATATGGGAGTGGCACTTGCCTACCTTTCCACTATCCCACTATCTCATTATGAGATATAACTACCCAATAAATCCTGGCAACCTCCACTAATCAGAGTAACTCCCCATTAAGGGGAAGTAACCGACCCTTTAATACATTCCTATAAAATGGAAGTGAAAATGGGGAAGAAGGTAAGTTCGGATGATCTAATATATTCAGATATTCTCTCTAAATTGCTTACTGACTTAAGCATCGGAGACTCCCCGCCGGAGCCCCCTCCGGGGGTCCCGGCACGTCACCGTTTGCTCTTGTTGTGCTTTGCAGGTTTGCTCGCATGCTCGTTTGGTCCCAACCGACGCTTGTTCGGTACCGGTCAATTTTTTGCCACAACATTTTGGCGCCATCCGTGGGACCGATTAGCCAAGGAGACCTAGCAAACACGTCAGCAAAGAAAAGCATGGGTGTTCTTGAAAAAATGATCAACAGCACCGACAGTACTCCGGACGGTTAGGATACCATTGGTAGGCTTGAACGGCGTTACCACCCAACGACGCACCTACGAGGCTACCATCGATGCCGGGAAATAGCCTCAACTGCCATCCTCCAGTGCCTATGCATGATCATCCACCGGCAACAACATCAACAGTGTCGAAAAAAAAATAAAATCCACCACCGCCGTAGGTTCACTTCACTCCGATGCTAACAACGATAACTCCGTCGATCACGCATCATCATGACGAGGGGCAAGTTGCCGGCGTCAATCCGGCTAACTCCCCACCAACTCCATTCTGTTGAACTCCATGCCACAACCTGCGCATCAACCAATTGCACAAACCACGGCCATTTACGATGGCGCACCATTGCAACACAAAAAAAAAGAGAGAGAAGAGAGAGACGAGTCTAGCAGCAGAACCACCACCACCAGCTTCACAAAGTAGATCCATTCAGTATCCCCGTCATGGGCCACCAAGCCGCCAACGGCTCCTCACAGGCCAAGCCCTACAAGTTCCTGATCTACGGCGAGACGGGCAGGATAGGCGGCGTGCTGGGCCGGCTCTGCCAGGCACAGGGCATCGGCTACGCCTACGGCTCCGGCCGCCTGGAGAACCGGGAGTCCATTTTTGGCCAACCTGGTGTCCGTCAACTCGACCCAAGTCTTCAACGCCACAAGCGTGACGGGCAGGCCCAACGTGGACTGGTGCGAGACCCACAAGGTGGAGACCATCCGGGCCAACATGGTGGGCACCCTCACCCTTGCCGATCTCTGCAGGGAGAAAGGTCTGGTGCTGATCAATTACGCCACCGGGTGTATTTTCGAGTACGATTCGGGTCACCCGCTTGGATCCGATGTTGGATCCTTTTATTCCAAGACCAAAGCTATGGTGGAGGATTTGCTTAAGAATTATGAGAACGTCTGTACACTATGTGTTAGAATGCCCATCTCATTTGATTTGTCCAACCCCCGAAATTTCATCACAAAGATCTGTGCCTATGAAAAGGTGGTCAACATTCCTAACTCGATGACTATTTTGGAACCTTAAAGCCGGCAATGGACCAAACGGCTAGTGTTGCGGCATCTGAACAGCCACAGGTCCACTCAACATGACGGTTCCATTCGGCCACCGCACCAAGGCCTTCGCGACTGACCGGCATCCCCTCGGCGATTGCTTTACTTGCCAGCAGCGCCTTCACGGTCAAATGGCCAGCTGCCTTTGTCGCCTAATCACCGCTGCCGCAGCTGAACTTCTGTCAACCGTCATTATTCATGCCAACGCCCCACCAATCACGACTCAACCACCGTGACCACGCAGCTGCCATATTAGCCATTGAAGACCCATGGCCGCCGCGGATTCGATTGAAGCGGCCACTGACAGCGACCATTAGAACCGTGGTCTCGGTAATCATGCCCGGCCGCATAAAAGCGGCGAGCTGCAGCCACTTATCACAGCAGCTCCTTGTCGTTGCACCCGGTAGCAGGTCCATTGCCACCGTGTGCCACCATTGGTGGCCACTGTCGCGTCAAATTACTGCGTATTGCCAAACGACATGGTCGCACCGAACGCTCCACCGCCGTAGATCTGTATCGAACGGCGCCTACAAGTGGCGGGCCTTTAACAACCATCGCATCCATGCACTCACCGTCACAACTCCTAGCTCCACTGCCAACAGTAGTGACCATAGCCAGACACGCCACTTCCGCCACTATTCCGTCTGAACCGCCATCGTGGCGACCATTAATGCAGATCCTTCATCTGCAATCGAAATACCCAAGAAGAAGTGGTCGGATCTACCTCTCTTCACGCCAAACCGTTCTGTTCAGATTCGGCACAACCGCCAGCTCCACCGCACAACTGCCAGCCAATGCCCCGCCGATCATGGACCAACCGCTACAAATTACGATCACGGCAAAAGCACACCGTTGCCACTGAGCGGCAGGCCACCATCGCTCTGGCTCACTCTTTGCCGTCACCAGACACACGCCTCTGCCGTCGGTGTTCCACCCAAGCCTGGACCATGACGACCCATCAACAAAGGTTCTTTATCGTCAATTGATAACCCCGGGATGAAACGGCCAGATCTGCCTTTGACTACGCAGTGATGGCTCTAATGGCAGCAGCGCTCCGGCGACTCAATAGCTGCCCCCTTTTGTGAAAGAGAAACTGACTTTTATCAGGTGCACTCTTTCCATCTTAAGAAATTATGTTTTAACCCCGTACTTTCACATATTTCTGTTCTTGCCCACAATCAAGATTTATTTAAATCTTATAATGTGATTTATCTATGCCTATTAGTCTGTACATGAATGACCATATTCGTCGCTAAAACCTGTATACACAGACTTGTTTGTACACGGCATGATACGCAACGACTATGATTCTCTGTGTCGGCACGCTTAACATATGCCTGCATATTGCTTAAATATTTTAGTCTAGACCTATTCATTTTTTGGTCTAACATCGCCCAATTACTTCAATTGGCAAAGCACTTTTAGGCCATCTGGGTGCTCATAATTTTCTATTATGTCCCACTTGCATCATGCAATACGACACATCGTAACTGTCTAATCGGCGGGGTAGTAATCGTGTCGCAGAGTATAATTATTACTCAATTTAGTGCTAAAATATGACTGCCTTTATCAGCGCATATGTTTTCTTGCTATATTTCCGTGTGACATGTTACAAGGATTTATACCGCACCTCACTTCATACTTAAGAAAATTCACAGCCCCTGTGGCTTTAGTTACGCTAAGAGCTTCAAAGGTAGCCAAGCGTCACATGTTGATTTGTGAAATGGAGACGCACATGCTACCACTAATTTGATAACCATGAGAGTGTCACAACCTATGATTATAGCTTTGCCAGTACGTATGGCAAATCTGAGATTTTGTGCCTGTATTCTCACTTGCCACACTGTTGCACATCGCTGTACAACGTATTGGCAAAATGATGCAACGTCTTTGTTAGTTATCTAGTGGCATCTTGCTCTGACAGACTCCACATCTACTATTTGCTCGGACAGACCATGGTCTTCCAACTTTATCTGCTCATCTAGCCAACCAGATAGACTGCACTCCCTAACTTTATCTACTTGTCTTACCAAGCCGGCAAGCAAACGGTTCTTTTTATGAACATGCCCTACACAGTGACTAAGAAGCCATCTTTGCATCTATGCCTACTGAGTTAGGAGGCCTACATGTATATGATACTTTGAACACACTCGTACGGAGCCTACACTCCCCTTCATATGATGGCTGAGCAACACGACATGCTCATCACGCTCATAAGTTTCAAGCCTTGGTCAATCGTCCCTCTCGGATGTATCGAGCACTACAAACCATTACCTGTCAACGGCAACCTATTCAATGATGCCTCACCTAACCACCTCATCATTATACTGAGAGCTTTTACAACCAACGTATGTGGTCACCCGAACGGCAATAGTCTCGCCTTGTGCATCACGAGAATGACTAAAACCGTTAAGATGGCCACATCACTTTTCCTAGACGACGAGGAGTATCGTCATTTAAGGAATAAACGATTTCAGAGATATTACGAGGCTCACTCGTAGGTGCCTCAATCGTGCCCTTGCCACTTATGACCAACACTTTGAGAAGCTCAGCATGATAGTGCCAGTCACCATCCAGCACCCCTTCACCAAGGACAATTATGTTGGTCTAGCCGAGCATCCGTGATCATCTCTATAAAGAGTCGCCGAAACCTTGGCCTAACTGAGCACTCATACTCCTTTCTCGAGGAGTCACATAAGCCTCGCAGAGTAGAGATCCTTTGAATTCCTAGCTCGCTAGACCGAGTGGAAGAGCTCTGATGACTATCTTTGTTTGTTAGATTAAGCAAAGATCCTTTGAAATTCCTAGCTCATTGCTCGCTAGACCGAGCAGAAGAGCTCTGATAGACTCATATCTCTGTTCATCAGATCGAGTAGAGATCTTTCAGATTCCTAACTCACTGCTCTCTGGACCAAGCAGAAGAGCTCTGATGGACTCCTACCTCGTTCAAAATAAAATGAAATGAAGAGAAATGAAATGAGTTCTCCTTATAGAGAGATACTATTAAAATTTGATGAACATGATTTTATGACCTTTGGGATAACCAGCATGACAGGGGGGCAAAAATTTACCCATATACACTTTGCTGAAAACATTGGCAAAACAAAAAGATGATACTTTAATCAAAGCCTCTACTCGCTCAGCCGAGTAGACGAGCGTCTTCGGTCTTAGCCTCTGCCAAGCAGGCGAGCGCAGTAGACCCATGCCTCTACTCCAGTCGAGTAGACGAGCTTCCTTGGTCTTAGCCTCTGCCGAGCAGACGAGCGCACAGACCCATGCCTCTACTCTAGCCGAGTAGACGAGCTTCCTTGGTCTTAGCCTCTGCCGAGCAGACGAGCGCATTAGACCCATGCCTCTACTCTAGCCGAGTAGACGAGCTTCCTTGCTCTTAGCCTCTGCCGAGCAGACGAGCGCACAGACCCATGCCTCTACTCTAGCTGAGTAGACGAGCTTCCTTGGTCTTAGCCTCTGCCGAGCAGACGAGCGCACAGACCGATGCCTCTACTCTAGCCGAGTAGACGAGCTTCTTTGGTCTTAGCCTCTGCCCAGCAGACGAGCGCACAGACCCATGCCTCTACTCTAGCCGAGTAGACGAGCTTCCTTGGTCTTAGCCTCTGCCGAGCAGACGAGCGCATTAGACCCATGCCTCTACTCTAGCCGAGTAGACGAGCTTCCTTGGTCTTAGCCTTTGTCGAGCAGACGAGCGCACAGACCGATGCCTCTACTCTAGCCGAGTAGACGAGCTTATTTGGTTTTAGCCTCTACCGAGTAGACGAGCGCATTAGGCCCATGCCTCTACTCCAGCTGAGTAGACAAGTGCCTTCGGTCTTAGCCTCTACCGAGCAGACGAGCGCATTAGACCCATCTGCCTCTACTCACCCAGCCGAGTAGACAAACTCCCTTCAAGGTCTAAGCCTCTGCTTATATTAGACCCCTCTGCCTCTACTCGCCCAGTTGAGTAGACGAGTTTTATTCAAGGTCTAAGCCTCTGCTTGCAAAGCCGAGCAGACGTTCACATTAGACCCTTCTGTCTCTACTCGCCCAACTGAGTAGACGAGCTCTATTCAAGGACTAAGCCTCTGCTCATAAAGCCGAGCATACGAGCACATTAGACTGCCTCTGCTCACCCAGCCGAGGAGACGAGCTCTATTCGAGGTCTAAGCCTCTGCTTGCCAAGCAGAGCTGACGAGCGCCTTTAAAGCCTCTGAGCCTCTGCTCACTAGCCCGAGCAAATGAGCACATTAGAGTCTCTCGTCTCGCCAAGTCGAGCAGACATGCACCTTCAGAGTCCTAAGCCTCTACTTGCCAGGCCGAGGTGACGAGCACATTAGTCTGTCTCTCTGCTTGTACAGCCAAACAGACGAGCTCCTTTAAGACTCTACTCGACCAGCCAAGCAGACAAGTACATCCATGCACTCGGCCAGCCTAGTAGACGAGCACGTTTAAGGCCTCTACTCGGCCAATCGAGTAGATGAGCCTTTCTAAGCCTGTATTCGGCAGTCCGGGTAGACAAGCCCGCCTTTGCCAAACCAAAAAGTTTCTACACTCTACCAATGTGTGAGATATATCACTTTTGGTTTAGATTCCTAACGCGGAACATCCCTTAATAAAGTATACACTTCAATGCTACAACAATCGTCCTAAATTCCGCATTCTTATTCCCAAAAGAATACGGAATAGGGGGCAAATGATATGGGTAAAAAATACCTACCAATGGGAAGGTGACACTTGTCACCACCAGGTGGCATTCTTGGAGATATGGGAGTGGCACTTGCCTACCTTTCCACTATCCCACTATCTCATTATGAGATATAACTACCCAATAAATCCTGGCAACCTCCACTAATCAGAGTAATTCCCCATTAAGGGGAAGTAACCGACCCTTTAATACATTCATATAAAATGGAAGTGAAAAGGAAGAAGAAGGTAAGTTCGGATGATCTAATATATTCAGATATTCTCTCTAAATTGCTTACTGACTTAAGCATCGGAGACTCCCCGCCGGAGCCCCCTCCGGGGGTCCCGGCACGTCACCGTTTGCTCTTGTTGTGCTTTGCAGGTCTGCTCGCGTGCTCGTTTGGTCCCAACCGACGCTCGTTCGGTACCGGTCAATTTTTGGCCACAACAACGTCTATTTTTTTCAGTTTACAAAATGGGAGAAAAGATTGAAAAAATAAATGTTACGAAACAGACCTAAATTCGTATTTTGTGGTTGAAAAGTACAATCATTTAACCTATCAACGACAAATTTGGGCGTACAACGATTTAAAATATCAAACAATCAGAGCCCATCGGACCAGCGCGCGTGGGTGTAGGTCTGCTTTAGGCCAACCTCTTCCTAATCTTTTAGCATAAAACCCCTCGCCCCCCACTCTACCCTAGATTTTAGGGTTTATCATCTTCACCTTGGTTCCCACAGCCTTCTCCGAGACACACGGTTACTCACTCTAATCAATCTCACTCCCACAAAGGTATGTTTCTACTTCGATTCAAGTAATTTTTCTCATACTAATCTGCTCAATTTGACCAGAGGGTTTAATTGGGGTGTCCCGCAGGCTATGGCAGCAGCTCAGTTGACCGCGTCATCGTTTTCGGCGAGGAGTTTGTTGCCCTCGTTTGATGGGCTCAGAATTTCACAGGCCAAGATCTCATCCGTCGCACCCTTGAGACAATGCAGGTCCTTCCGTGGCCTCGTCGTCAAAGCTGCCACTGTCGTTGCCCCTAAGGTGAACTGATTTATTTTCTTATCTAGTTCACCTCATAAACGAATATATGCTGCCAATTTGGGTTACAATTTACCCTTTATGTCAATATATGCTGCAAATTAGTTAGCAACAGTTACTTGGGTGCTACATAATATTGTGGTGTTGGGTGTTTGTATCCAAAAGTATAATGAAATTGTTTAACCGGACTTTATTTTGGGAATGTTATGCTGTGTTATTGGCTATAATTAGACAATCACTAATTTGCTTTCAAAGGATAATTTCTCCAAACTTCTCAGCGTTAAATTTGCTTCAAAGAAATTGACTAGAGTTCTTGCTTGTTTCAGCTTCATTTCTTATGTTGCATCTGTGTTCGTTATTGTCATAGTGTTAGATAGTCTTCATCATGGTACGTAATCGATTCCTTGTACCTCGATTCTCAAAGTAGGACCATAACATATCCCTTTGGAAGTGACCTCCTTTTCTTTTAGGGGCAGTCCTTTGAAAAACCGGCTGCTTTGTGAACAAGTGTTAACAATACAGTCTCATGATACCCTCTATTAGCAAGATGTGTTCCATCCATTAAACTTGAATCCATTTTAGCTAATAGCTAACGTTTTTACCTACAGAGGTCAGTTCATTCTGACTTATTGCGTTTATTTCGTTTTGTCAGTACACTTCACTGAAGCCCTTGGGCGACAGGGTGTTGGTGAAGGTTAAGGTTGCAGAGGAGAAGAGTACGGGTGGTATCTTACTGCCAACAACAGCACAAACAAAACCACAAGGAGGTGAGGTTGTTGCTGTCGGAGAGGGTCGATCGATTGGAAAGAACCAAGTAGACATAAGTGTGAAGGTGATTTTTTGATTTTATCCAATGCCATCTTTGCTTAGTCGAGTTGAGTAAACCTGTTGTAAATTAGCTAACTGGGTGCTTCTGTTATGTAGATAGGTAGCGAGGTTGTGTACTCCAAGTATGCAGGGACTGAGGTGGAGTTTGATGGATCGACCCATCTCATATTGAAGGACGATGATATTGTTGGTATTCTTGAGACTGATAATGTTAAGGATTTGAAGCCATTAAATGACCGAGTCCTCATAAAGGTTTGTCAAGCTTTTCTGCTTTGGTTTTGCTGGTGTTCAGCTTCATCCAGTTTAGGAAGGACTTCATCCTTGTACGATATTATAAACAGGTTGCTGTGGCTGAGGAAATAACTGCGGGAGGTTTGTTGCTAACAGAAGCAACCAAGGAGAAGCCCTCCATTGGAACGGTGAACCGCTTACTAACTCAAGCTCCTTTAGTGACATTAGCCTTGCTTTGATGCTCTCTAAATGGAATTTAGCCAGCTTAATGACAGGAGAACATGCACCTTGTGTTTAACGTTGTTTGTGGAATGACAGGTGATTGCCGTAGGTCCTGGTCCTCTGGATGAAGAAGGAAGCAGGAAAGCGCCCTCCATTTCTCCAGGAAACACTGTTCTGTACTCCAAGTATGCTGGAAATGACTTCAAAGGCCCAGATGGTTCAGAATATATAGCTCTACGGGCATCTGATGTGATGGCTGTGCTTTCTTAGTCTATCTTTGCCCTTTTGCTTTTCTATCCATTTTGTTACCTATTACAGATAGGAAGCTCATAGTTTAGACTGACCCATTGCAATTGACTTTTTATTACAACTATACTGAGATGCTGATCGGGTTAGTTCAACTAGACAGTCGATTTCGAAAAAACATTTAGTGCAACCTGTTTGGGTGTGTATGGCGGGTCGATTGCACCAAAGATTTTATCGGCCAGCGTGTGACAGCAACTCTCGACTCCATTGGCACAATGCCAAGAAATTCTAGAAGTATTTTCTTATTTTTTTGCATAAAATCCTACGTCGTTGCAACATGGTTGGGTGTAGATGGCGGGTCGGATGCACTGTGCACCTAAAAATAGGGCTGCAACTTGGGCGGACTAGACGGACTTAAGGGTCAGACCATGCTTAGTCCACGCTCACAAACTCGTGCCCAGCCCAGCCTATTTATGGGCTAAATAATATTTGTCCATGCTAGCCCATCAAAATTTTGGTGCTCACAGGATGTACATGAACTGTCCACGGGTTGTCCATGGTTTTATATAAATTTTTGTTTACTTAACTTTAATGCATATCAATATCATCCGAGTTTACTAATTAATCATGACTTTTTGTTTGTCTATTTTTAAGCCTATCAGTTACCATCGAATCCTATTAGTTAGTGATGATAATAAAGAAGAGTATTGTGAAGTCTCAAAATAAATTTAGTCAGGACAAATTAAAATGAATAAGAAAAATAAAAAGACAAAGGTTACCAAATAATTTTACGAAGTCTAATCCTTTAGAGTGTGTTTGGATGTGGAATTTTGAAATACTGGGTAGTTCTAAATTTCCTCATTTTGAAATCCCTTCATTTACAAATCTTATCATTGCAAAATATTCTGTTTGGGATTTTTTTTTATTTTTATTCTATGGATTTTTACTATGTAGTTGGAATGAGTATTAATGCATTCAAAACTTTCCTTAAAAAGAAAAAGAAAAAGAAACAAGTAAGTTGTTAAGGGTGGAGAGCAAATATCCTAAAAAGTAGGCAAAAGTTACGTAATGGTTTAGCAAATCACCTCTTTGAGGGGATTTGACAAATAACTAGTCCAGACTAGTTATTTGAACTGTGGATTTGGAGGCCCCAAATTCTCAGTTTAAATCCTTCCGAGAATTTTGCAAATTCTCTTTCGTACAACCCAAACAAGATATTATGTTTAAAGAATTTCTAAATACCTTCCCAAAGTGAAATTCTCAGTTCAAATCTCACATCCAAACACACTCTTAATAAAAAACAAAAGAGAAAAATAGAAGCCTTCAAAGGTCTCGAAATGCGTACGGTAAGAGGATTTTTAAAGATTGATGAAATAAAAGACCTGTAAACGTAGAATTTATATATTATATAAAAGTTCAACAGGTTGGGTGGGTTTCAAAAAACATTTGTCAATGTTCAACTCATATTTTTTACGGGCTCAAAATTTTGTGCTCACGTCTATCACGATCACTATAATACTAAATCCACGCCCCCTATTTTTGAGTTGACACGCGTTGCCCACGAGTTGCCAGCTTAAGTTGCACCCTTACCTAAAACCCCATTGGACCAACGCGTGGGAGCAGCTCTCGACTCCATTGGTTTTACACCAAGAAGTTGTAGAAGCCTCTGATTATCTTTTTGCATAAAACCCCATCACCTATGCAACCTGGTTGGGGGACACACAGCGGGTCGGGGGCACCTTAAAGCTGATCGGATCAGTGCGTTGGAGCAACTCTTGATCCATTCGCTTTGCACTAAGAAATTCTAGAAGCACTCAATTAGTTAAGCGGGAAAATGACACCCAAAGCACAAAACCTGGGAGACGAGAGGACAACAATATCAAAAAACGATAAAAAGAGAGAGCGTTGGAGAGAGAAGAATAAATGGGTGGTCAAGAAGGTAATGTATTAAATGCAGTATGCTTATTATTTTGGGTGATGAGACACATGGAATCATTCGGTCGAAGCAAGTATGAGTTATACTATTCTAACAAATTATAGATGTAAAGGGCTACGAGTTTTCTTAGACCTCTAACAGTTCTAGAGCCAGGCTTTTAAGGTGAAAGCACTTCCATCGAGGGGTGTCGTTTGTATATAGTTAACATCCGTGAGGGATGTTACCCCCATACCACATAATGGCTTTAAACCTCCGAAAAGAGACGTCTATAAACATACGGAGCTGAAAAATCAAAGCAAGAGTAAACGTTCACTTAGATGTCGTACACATGTTTACAAGCCCTCGACATATACATATAGAATAAGTAAGCCTTAAGATGTGATGAGATAGTGCATTCAAGAGTAGTCTTTACTTATATAGGACCATGCTTGAAATATTGTTTCAGAGGGCCACAATTGTTCTATTATTTTTGAACGGGATAAAAATCCTACGAGATATATTAACAATATAAAAAATGATAACATTATCACGAGCCACACATATACAGATAGACAACATCCACAGCTGTAAAAAAGCATAAACCACCCTAACTTTGCAAAAGAACACCCTAAGTTTACCCACCTTAGGGGAGTCGGTAAACGGAAACGTCTGCTCGAGGTTGCAAAATAGCCTGATCCAAGGGAGGAGCCCAATCCATGTACACCGTCACGGGTAGGGGTGAGCACGGTTCGGTTTGGTTCGGTTTGGGGGTCAAACCGTAAACCGAACCGATACCCCTCGGTTTGAAAATTTGTGAATCGAACCAAACCAAACAACATCGGTTTGGACGGTTCGGTTTGGTCGGTTTAAACGGTTCGGTTTAATCGGTTTGGATCGGTTTGCCCACTTAAAGTGGTCGTTACTTTGCACACTACTAATTGAAGTTATATTTTTTTCTAAATTGCATATAATCTTATTTCATTCGATATATAAGTTCTCGTTGATGAATGAGAAAGAATGAGTAAATATAAACTAGATATTGGTCACAAATTTTTTGTGTTTTAAGTGTTGTTAATATTTTTGTTTCTTTTAACTTTCAAGATTTGTTTATTTTGGAGTTGCTTAGTACCTTATATATGTAATTATCAATATAATGTTACTAAAAATACATTAACATATCATAGGTCGGTTCGGTTCGGTTTGGAATCGGTTTCAAAGATGTGAACCGTGAACCAAACCGAACCAAGGTCGGTTTGGAAAATGTGAAACCAAACCGTTAAGATCTTTGGACGGTTCGGATTGGATTGGTTCGGTTTGATCGGTTTGAACGGTTCGGATCGGTTTGATGCTCACCCCTAGTCACGGGACTCCAACACGCAAAACGAGCTAGTCTTCGAGTAACAACCAACTGATGTTGAATTGCCATGCATGTAGAACAACATTGGGCAGAATCCAACCTGCAGTATAAGTCAAAAAGGCCGGGGGGGGGGGGGGGGTAGTAGATAGATCAACCTTCGCTGATGACTGTGCCATCAAAGAAACATCATTAGAGAATAATTGAATATGAAGGAAATCATGATCTAAGGCCCAGAGATCAGTAAAATGCAAGGCCAACACATCAGCAAGCGATTGATCAAGACAACTAATAGAGCGTGTAAACAAGCCCACACAAGACCCTGGCTCATCAACTGCTTCCGTGCCTATACCCACACTGTGCTTCGTAGGAGCCCAAACTATACTAAACCGGAAGAAGACAGGTGGAACCCACACTAATGCAGATGAACAGGAATGCAAAAGAAGGACATTGCCGGGATTAGAGGTTGAGCATGCCTCCGGTATAGGCTGGGCTACACATATATTGTTTTGTAAGCCTCCGTCCCCTGCCAAGGCCATTAAAATAAATTTCCAAAGACTACGAGTATGGCCTATGACCTTGCACGGGCAAATCGCGAATTCATGAAAAACTGTTTGATTGAATGCGAGCCATATACACAAGAATATACAAACTATACAGCTGAAGCCCACGTAAAGGTTGACTTAACTACGTAGTGGTTTAAGAAGCCAAGCCATTAGTTAAACAGAGAGAAGAATGTGAGGTTCATCAAAGCGTAAACCTAGATTGCCTCTAAACTTGACCGACTGTAATGCATCACATATTGCCCGTGATATGTCTGCGATTCAGCACGGCTCGAGTTGGAAGGCGATCTCACAAACATTGCCATAAGAAAAAGATAATCTTATGGGAAAGTTTTAACTGCCACAGACGCCGCCAAGCTGCCGACGAGATACCAAGAAAGGTAAGCGTTTGTCGGCCTTCAGATTCTAGAAGTTGATAAGCAGACATGACAGTAATTTCACCATCATTCATACGTGCCCAGTACCATTGTTCCAAATAACCATGTTGGGACAAGTACATGCTTCGAATAACTAGGACAACTGGTCCCGGAAGATGAGCAGCTAACTTAAAGTTAACCACCCATGCTGAGTATCCAAAACATCTAACAGCTTCCAATGCAATGCTCTGAAGAAGGGGTTTTATATTGAGCCATAGAGTGGACAGAGAAACCCGACACCCAATTATCAACCCAGAATATAGAGGAGGAAGAAGTTTAGACTTGACACCACAAAGCTTTCCGAAGCAAGTCACATAGATATAGGATATTTGGCCAACAATAGGATATTCTCCTTATGGACTTACAACGGAGGAAGTTTTGACCCGTACAATATTTACCAAAGGAAACACGACTGCGCAAACTATCAGGTTGCCAAAGCATCTGAGCTCCCAGTTTAGCTAAGAGAGCATGATTCATCCATTGGATATTTCTGACACCTAACCTCTCTTGGGCGAGAGGTTGACACAAGTGGTTCAAGTTGATCTAATGTAGATGCCTGAGACTGGTTACCCGAACCAAAGAATATTGGATAGGATGGAATGAACTTTCAAACAAAATAGGGAAATGTAGTACGGACATGTAATGACTTAGCATAGGCCATAAGACTGATTTAATTAGACTCAGTTGCTTAATTCAACTAAGTAGCAATCCGATCCAACCTTGACACCTGTGTCGAATACGATCTAAAAGAGCCCCCATAATTTCCTTTTTATGGTCAACCCAATCCAGTTGGATCCCCAACTAACGCCCCGAACCCGACCCCAAAGGAACCTTGAACGTGCATCTAGCAAATTTTGCAACACAACATGAAGTGTTCGTATTAACATTAAGGGTTAACTTGTCATAGTTAATCATTTGTCCAGACTACTACAGTAATTGTTGAGGGTACACTGAAGAAACCGGACCGATTCGTAAGAAAGATGGAAGAACAAAAAGCTATCATCCGTAAAAAAACAAATGCAAAATTGAGGGGGGGGGGGAGGGGGGAGTACGAGAAACCGCAATACCACATAGGTCACATGATTCCATACCAGCACACAGTGCCGTAGACAAGCCCTTTGCACACAGAATAAAAAAAGGAGAGATTGTGTCCCCTTGTCAAGAACCCAACCGCGGGAGAAGCAATGGTCCCAGAATTTCATTGACTAACACAAAGTATGAGAATGTAGAAGCACATTGCATTATTAACCGAACCCAACTTGAGAAAACCCAACAGAGTGCAACACTTGTGCCAAGAAATCTCATTGAATACGGTCATACGCCTTGCTCATCCATTTTTAATGCAGCTGAGCTCTCTTACCCACTATTTCAGAGCCTAATGAAATTAACCATCTCCTAGGCCAGTAGGATATTATCCTGAATATGTTTACCCGAAACAAACCCATTTTGAAACTGAGAAATGAGCGAACTCATCACCGTTTTTCTACTTGTAAATCGTCAGAGTTCCATATGTAGCATCATAGAGAGATCTTTTATGGCTGTAGCGATGTTTCTTAGTCTTTTTAGGAGCTTCACCGCTAGAAATAGGATATGCTTTTGTTTTCCTTAGTCAACTTGAGCTTTGTTGGGGCATTTTTGGCCTCCTACATATGTCCTAAATGACTGCCAATCCAACTCTTGACTACAACTCCATGCCTCCATTGAAGTAACGAAGTCCAGTGACAAGCTCTCCTGAGTTTTGTTTGGATATGACTTCGTTAGGATAAACTCTACTACAGCACAAACATAAGTTATTCCACACCGTTTAAGAGGGCGTTGGGGAGGTGATTTTATAATGGTTAAACTTGATTAAATTCATAACTAAATCAGTTTTAAAATGGTTGGCAAAGAAAGGTAGACCGATTAAATCTGCTTTAATGTACTCAAAATGGATGAAAGCCATAATCATTATTTTTCTTGGATTTTGATTTAATTAAACCTGAAGAATTAGGTTTGACGAACATAATTACACAAAATATCCTCATATACAAACATAAGTTAAATGCTCCCTTTGAATTTAGCTACACTGTATGATAAGTTTGCCGTACAAAACTTATTTGCATCCCTTTTTATCCGAACACTCCACGACTTCAAATCTGTTGTTTTTAAAATAGAGTAAAGCTAATTTTAAAAACCAAATTCTAATATAATCAAAATTCATTTACGAGAATCAATCTCAAACGGTCTCTAAATCAATCGACCCAGTGGCAGGTCGGGTGCGCTCTAAAGCCCATCAAATCTCAAAGCCCGTTGGACCCGCCCGTGGAGCCAACTCTCACTCAATTCCGCCAAAAATCCTTCTCTTATCTTTTTGCATAAAACCCCTCGCCCCAACCTTCTCGTAGATTCTAGGGTTTTATTATCTTCACCTTCATTTCCATTTTCCACATCCTTCTCCCTCACTCATTCACGCACACCCACACTTGCTCTCATCAATCTCGCTACCACAAAGGTATGCTTGCTGCAAGTAACTTTTTCATACTAATCTGCTGGAATTTGACTTTATGTTGTAATTGGGTTTTGCTCAGATATGGCAGCAGCTCAATTGACCGCATCATCGATTTCGGCGAGGAGTTTTTTGCCCTCGTTTGATGGGCTTAGACTGTCGACGGCCAAGGTTGCATCCGTCGTGCCCTTGAGACAAAGCAGGTCCTTCCGTGGCCTCGTTGTCAAAGCTGCCACTGTTGTTGCCCCCAAGGTATAATCATCTTCTTATCCGGTTTAACCAGTTAATGAAAATACGCCGGAAATTTAGTTAGCAATAGTTGTTTGAGTGTTTGAATCCTTGAGTATAGTGAAGTTACTTTAACCGGCTATGATGTGAGAATGTTATGCATTGTTATCGGATAGTTAGATTCTTTGACTAATTTGCTTCCATGGATAATTTCTCAAGAACTGTAATCGCGAATGAGGACGGAAGCTTTTAGTGTTGGGTGCTAATTAGCCTCCCAACTTTTTGAGTTTATATCTGCTTGAGAGAAATTGACCAGAGTTATTGTTGTTTCGGCTTTATATCTTAGGTTGTGTCTCTATTACTTACCGTCATTCTGTTAGATAGTCTGTCTTTGTACATAGATTTTTTTGATTCAAAAAGGCTGATAGCAATTAAGCTTTCATAAATTTATTGCTTTTAAAATAACTGACAGCAGTAGTATAACATGTTCCTTTGCCAGTGACCTCCTTATCTTTTTGGAGTGGCCCTGTGAAAAATGGGGCTGCTTTGTTTGTGAATGAATGTTGACAGTACAATCCCATCATACCCACAATCAGCAATGCGTGTTCCAGCCGTTAAACTTGAATTCAACTGTTAGCAAGTCTATTCAGCTAATGTCTTCCATTTTAACCTACAGAATGTGATCCTAAAATCTTGCTCCTTCTGACTCACTCACTGAATTGTATCTTGTTCATTTCAGTACACTTCACTCAAGCCATTGGGCGATAGGGTGTTGGTGAAGGTTAAGGTTGCAGAGGAAAAGAGTACGGGTGGTATTCTATTGCCAACAACAGCACAATCAAAACCACAAGGAGGTGAGGTTGTTGCTGTTGGAGAGGGTCGATCAATTGGAAAGAACCAAGTAGACATAAGTGTGAAGGTGATTTCTTTGAATTTATACAGCATCATGTTTGCTTAGTTCAGTTAAGTAAACCTGCTGTAAAAGCTGATGTAAATTAGCTAGCTCGGTGCTTTGTTATGTAGACTGGTAGCCAGGTCGTGTACTCCAAGTATGCAGGGACTGAAGTGCAGTTTAATGGATCGAACCATCTCATATTGAAGGAGGACGATATCGTCGGTATTCTTGAGACAGATGATGTTAAGGATTTAAAGCCCCTAAATGACCGAATCCTAATTAAGGTTTGTCAGCCTTCTAAAATTTGGTTCACTGGTGTTCAGCTTCATCCAGTTTGTGAAGGACTTCATCCTTGTCTGATAGGTTAATGTGGCTGAGGAGAAAACAGCTGGAGGTTTGTTGCTAACAGAAGCAAGCAAGGAGAAGCCCTCCATTGGAACGGTGAGAGTACTCCAAATAGAATCTAGCCTGCTTTAATGACACGAAACAAGCACTTGTGCTTACCGTTGTTTTTGGAATAACAGGTGATTGCCGTAGGTCCTGGTCCTCTGGATGAGGAAGGAAACAGAAAAGCGCTCTCCATTTCTCCAGGAAACACTGTTCTGTACTCCAAGTATGCCGGAAATGACTTTAAAGGTCCCGATGGATCAGAATACATAGCTCTACGGGCATCTGATGTGATGGCTGTGCTTTCGTAGTCCCTCTTTTTCCTTTTTCTTTTCTTGTACCACCAACAAAGTTGTCATGGACTATGAGGGCATTGGTGTAATCATATGAACTTCATCTTTGCAACTAAAAAGTTTGCAGCCGCTGCTTCCAAGTTGCTTGTTTGAGCTTTAGGTTTAGTTATTTTTCACTTGTAATTTTCTACCAGAGCACGATTAATTGCTTCTATCTCCGGCAAATAACCTATCAGACGTCTATCTAACAAAGTTGATTTACTTATGCGTAACTCATCTTTGTTTTTGCACACTTGTTTTGTTTTGTAGGATAGTCGTGAACAGACATGAGAGAAGATCAAACGCAGTGGGCAATGAATGTGACTAAAAACGAGGCATTGATATTTAGCAAATGAATTTCAAATGTGTTTTTGCTGACAAATTTGAAAAATAAAGTTACTCAAATTACACACTGGATATTTTCCCTCATGCTACTTTTTTGCAAAATTACCAATTTGAAACAGAACTTGAGCGTCTGGCGCAAGTGTCGGCAGTTGCCAAAAATTCTTGAAATTATTCTTCATCGTCTGCGTATAAGCCCTCGTTAAACTGCTGACCGGAGTCTCCACTTCGTTAGGCTATCTGTTGATACGTTAAACAACAAGATCACGGCTAAGTGATCTTCAGCCGTACTATTATATGATAAGCTTCAACCCATTCGAGTAATGTTTAGCAAAGAAATACTAAAAAGTCCGCTAAATAAACTCTTCAATCCAAAAGTCCCCAAATCAAAGTGTGGATACCTAAAAAGAAATCCATATATCATATTTTCTCCAATACTTCAAAATTCAACAATGTTATCTCTCGCCCACTTCATCAATAGCTTTTCTGATGATAACACCCTCTTCCAAGTTTGGAATGAAACGTGCCATCCGGAGTCCTGCCACCGCAGACCAGGCCTGTCTTAACATTTACTCTCAAGAAAAGGTGACCTGTTTCTGTCAGATTCAGCAGCAAATTTTTGAAAAGTGGATCGCGTGATCCTCCGCGTGATGGATCAACTATAAACACACACACACACACACACAGAGTTAGAACACCTGTCCACAATCATTGCAGAGGATTGATGACTGCCGCTTCTATTATACAAAACCATCAAGGCCATCTCCCTCCCTAGGACAATTCATAATGATGTATGACGTTTCAGACTACGCATTTGAAAGGGTATCAATCACACACGAGGGAAGTATGGATCTACCATGGATATGCAGAATAACTTCGTGAAACAGAGACGCACATTGGCATGGAGCGGGAATTAGGTTAAAGGGTATTGTAGTAAAATTGACTTGTATTCTTAGTTCTAACGCTGTTTAGATAGCAAAAAAGGGTTGGGGGGTTCTAAAAGCTGAAAGTGCAAGTTATCGGTTCCTTGGACTAGCCAGTCTTTTAGTGGATTTTAGAAATTGAAGATTTCTCTAACTGGACGTTCTAGTATTTACCCTAATTTTTTCTACGGACCTTAAGAATATTACTTTTTCTCGATATATTTTCTTCAACGGCATGCCCTGTTCTCAAGCCATATAGTTGTTTTATCAAGACCTATACGTTACGTAAAATGTAACTACATCCCTACTGTTGTTCTGCAAGAATAAGGAGATAGCTTTAATCTGGCACTTCAACAAAGTTGGTGGTACCCCAATATCAAGTTAGGATATCACGTGGCTATTTAATTACCAGGAATGCAAAATGAAGGAAATTGGAAGGGGGACGGCTGGTACTGGTACACTTGAGAAGGTCCAACAATACATTTGAGGGCTGCACCCAAAATTTGCCAAATCTTATGGATGAGTGTAAAAAGCGTCCTTACTAATGAAGCCCTGGCGGCTGGCATGCAGGATACAAGGCTTGATGCTACATGCCCGATCTTTGATCTATATATCAAATGTTCAACATTGTTTATCGAGTTCTCTCTTGACTCTTAAGGAAGTATTTCCAATGGCTATGACCGTTTTTTGAATATCATACAAAGAGTTCAATGACTGGCGGATGAGGTCGTTTTTAGACAACTTTGATAGAAGTGAAATTCTGGCTTAGTGGCAAAATGATTTGGAGACGAAGTTTCTTGGATGCAGAACAAAAAAGCATACCACCCCCCACTCAACAAAAAGAAGGAATAAGAACAAGGAGCCCATGAACCAGGTTCTATCTCTATTGATTAGGACAACAAAGTGGGATCAGTTGAAGTTTTTCGCAGAGATCGCAGGAGAGTGCTCTGTGGGCAGGGGCAGGAAAACCAGTGGAATCTTTCTATCCGGGGGTAATTGAACTGGAAGCTCCGAAGCCGCTCGTCATAGAGTTTGAGCAACAGGTAGTATCATTCACTCACTTTGAGGGTGAAAAATAAATTTGATAACAAGCTTGCAAATTTAAAGTATGTGTTGATTTATCCCTACCAACAAACCTTAGAGGATATAAAGGAAATGAGATTTAATCGAGTTCTGACAGCCCCATTGTGAGCTAAACTCTCCTTTACATCAGACTTATTGATTATTGTTGCAGCGATAATTTTGCAACTTAGACGGTAGATTAGTGTATGGCTTAGGCCTTCTTTTTCGAATAAACTTCATTGTAGTGAAACACAAGAATCTAGAATTTCTAAATTCAACTAATCTGTGCTAAACCTTTGCTTCATACTAAGAGAGGAAGACAACAGAAAATATGCAATTATGATATATATCCAGCAAGAATTATAGAACTGAATTACCTTTGATCATTTTGATTGTCTTTTAGGATTAACCAAAATTTTAACTCGAGCCTTGGGCTGTCAGTGTACAGCAAATGATGGATATCCTTAGACTCTGAATTTGACTGGAACTGTTGCATCTGAAAAATATTCCTTTCTGACAGTCTCTGCTGAGCAAAATCTCACCTTCAAATACAGGTAATAGTAAGAAAACAAATCGAATGCACTCATAACAATTCCAGTGCTAAACAGCTTTAACTAATACATCCAAGCTCAGATTTAGGAATTTCTAGTTTCTTAATTGTTCAGTTCCATGGCAGAAAAGACGATAGCAACCAATTATACATTGGTAACCTCTTAGTAACATATTTTAGTGATGGTTCCGAGGCTACAGATCTATCCCAAACAAGCATTTGAAAGTCGAGAAAAAAGGACAAAATAATGAGGCTCCCCTTATTTTGCCCGGCAGAGTTAAGTATACATTTTGGGCAGGAAATCTATAAATGGGCTATTTAAAATTGAGGGGAATACAAGTTTTCACGTGAAATAGACATGAACATCTGCCTAAAGTGATTCTGCAAAATTCACACAATTGTTGTCCACATAGAAGTCAACAAAAATAGAAACATATATCTACATAGACGTGCGCGCACACGCTCACATATATATGCATCTCTCTCTCTCTCTCCCCCTCTATATATATATATATATAGATTTATGCTTTCTGTAAATATAAGCTTGGCAGTAAAGACGATAACTAACAAAAGAAATGCTAAAGTGAGTGTAAGGAAAATAATAGCACCAATATTACTAATGAAGGCAACATGAGAAAAAGAAACATGGCTCATAGTGCTAGGCATATTACATCGTGCAATTTGACAAAACCGACCATATCCAGACACTAGATTTTGTTCAAGCTTAAACTAGGGATTCAATATGGATTTGATCTGATCCCTTGAGGATGTGAATTTATTTTCCTATTCTAATTTAGTTTTTTCCACAAAAAGGACTCTGATGCAAGTGAGTAAGTACCTTCGAATAAAACGAAGGAAGGATTTCTGTTTCCCCCGCCTAGTTTCAGATTTTTAAGATTCCCACATCCCTCCCATTTTATAACTTGAACATCTTTACATGATAGAGAACCACAAGATTCAGAATTCGGAAATGATTGATGTATTTCGATACACTACTAAGCTTGAGAACCATAAAGGCCTCTTTTTATTTGTGTCTTTCTATCCAGAATAAGCTTCCTGGAATCCTTCCTGAGAAAAATACATTTTTTCTTCTCTTAACTGTTCTTAATGATGCTGGAGAAATCAAGACTTTTTTCCAACATTTTATGGGCATTCAGGTTTTCTTTCAACAAATCTCCAAATCACTGAATTTCTTCTGGATTGACAAATTCTACATGCTCACTCTAGTTTGATTCATTTTGAATTAGCATCATGAAGGTATGGTGGCCAAGCAAAAGGGAGAATGAAGAAAAACTCTTCAAGTTCATTATTAAACTCACTCTATTTTAAACTTCTCCAACTACCGCCACTTATTTTTCTTGCCTAATTGCTGTTCAATCTGATAGCCAAAAATCCATTTTGTTTCTATAGAAAGAATGTACCAAAAGACACAGAATACGACATTAGAGATCATCTCCCTATTAGTCTTTTGGGTGGTGTGTACAATCTCTTGCCTAAGGTGCTTTCCCTCTGCCTCAAACATGTTTTGTGGAAAGTTATCTCAGATTCTCAAAATGCGTTCGTTGGGGGGTAGGCAAATTATTGATGCAGTTTTGATTGCAAATGAGTGTGTGGACTCTAGATACTCTAGATTGAGAAGAGGCTAACCCGGCTTGATTTGTAAGCCTCATATTTAGAAGGCATACGATCATGTTAACTGGGACTTTTTGATGTTTATGCCGAGAAAAATGGGCTTTGGGAAAATTGGAGGGCTTGGTTAAAGTTTTGCATTTCAACTGTTAGGTTTTCACCGTTGGTGAATGGTTCACCAAGCGGCTTCTTTAGTTCTTCAAGGGGCTTGCGGCAAGGCAATCCTTCCTCTCTCTCTCTTTGTCTCTAATTTTTGTTGTGATGGAAGCTCTTAGTAGGCTGGTAGGCTGATTGATCGCGCTCTGGAAGGGTGTTTTATTAGAGGCTTTCAACCTGGGGTTAATGCTGAGTCTGGAGTGGTTGTGTCTCATTATTGTTCGCCGACGACACTATCTTATTTTGCGAGGCAAATGCAGCCCAGCTTCGCTACCTCACATTGGTGCTGCTTGTCTTCTAGGCTTGTTCCGACTCGAAAACTAACGTTGGAAAAAGCGATATTACTCCGATGGGTCATGTTCCAGATTTTGCCTCACTTGTTCATTCTTGTGGTTGTAGAATGGGCTGCTTGCTGATTACCATTTTGGGATTACCCTTGGGTGCTTCGTTCAAAGATTTGGCCGTCTGGACCCTTGTTATCGAACGTTTTGAGAGGAGATTGGCGGGGTCAGAAAAGTAATATATCTCGAAAGGGGGCTGGTGAACCCTTATTAAAAGTACTCTTTCTAGTTTGCCTACCTATTTCATGTCTTTGCTTGTGATGCCTGTCTTTGAAGTAAAAAAGGTTGGAGAACTTAGAAAGAGATTTCCTGTGGGAAACCTCTTCCATTGAAAAAATGTTTCACTTGGTCAATTGGTAGGTTCTTTGCTCTACTATAAGCTGTGGAGGTTTGGAAATCAAGAACTAGCGTAATACTGCCCTTCTTGGGAAATGGCTGTGGAGATTTTTGTCCGAAAGAAATGCTCTGTGGAGGAGATTAGTGGTCTGCAAGTTTCGGGAGGGTGAAGGATTATGGTTTCCTAAGATCGTTAGGAGAACTTAATGGCTCTAGTCTGTGGCTTGGAATTTGCAAGGGGCTTGTTTCTTTTCGTAACCAGTGGATGACGGCATCCATGTGCGGTTCTGGCTTGAGATTGCGTGTGGGAAGGAGGAGCTTAAGAACACTTTTCCTAATTTGTACAGCCTGGCCAGTAATAAAGAAGCGACGGTGGCCGATATTTTGTCATAAATTGGAATCTATTCCTTACATGAAACTTTTTCGACTGGGAATTGGACTCTGTCACTCAGTTTTTTTGATGTGCTCTATTCTTTAGATCTTAGTCGGGGTGCTGATGACAAAGTGCTGTGGAAAAGCAATAGCAACGACCAGTTTTCAGTTACAGTTGTTTCTTGACGTAGGTAGCTCATTCCCTTGGCAGGCGGTATGGAGGTCTTCAACCGCCCTTAGAGTTTTTCTTTTTTCACGTGGGAAGCTTCAAGAAAGGCCATTCTTACTGGTGATAACTTGAGGAAGAGAGGACTGATTAACATCAATCGGTGCTTCTTTGCAAAGAAGATGGTGAGTCTGTGCCCCACATCTACTGCATTGTTCCACTCTCTAAATCGCTCTGGGATTTAATTTTCAGTTTGGTGGGTATTAGTCGGGTGATGCCTCTTTCAGTTGTGGATTTCCTGAAGAGTTGGTCTCTTTATAAGTGTTGGATGCGAAGACGGAAGCTCTGGCAGCTGATTCCCCCATGCCTGTTCTGGTGTGTTTGGAAAGAGAGAAATATGAAAGCTTTTGAAGGAGAGGAGCTGCCTTTATGTAGGATTAAGGCAGCTTTCTCGCTTTCTCTCTATGGCTGGGCAGAGGAATCCACTATTGGTTCCAATGAAGCCTATCTTCAGTTTTTGGACAGCTTCAAATGTTGTATAGCTAGCTGAGTTGGTATTTTTGTATACATAGGTGTCACCCCCTTGGTGTTCCTTGTTAATACCTATCATTACTTATAAAGAATGAAGACACAGAATATCATTTCATAAGTTAACTTGGACTTAAAATATCCATTCAGAGGAGAAGAAAATCAGTGCTCACCATCTTCAACTCTTCTCAGAATTTGGTGTTCTTTTTGGAAAATGACCAAAATCCACATCCTTCAATTTCATAAAGCTTTGTCTTCACCTAAGAAATTGCTAAAATTACAACGTCCTTTGGGGGTTGGACTCCCTAAGCCTATGGACATTGATCACCGTCAGAGTACGACCTACGTCAAAGAAACTTTTTTGATACCACCTGGACCAAACTTTACTCATCAACTGTTGCCATTTATTCCTTGGCACTTGTTGTCACCATTATCCATAATAGTGACAGTTTTGGTTGTCTCCCCTTCCCACTCTAAAGTCTTTAGGCACCATTCTTTGTATGACTATTCACTGATACTTAATTTTGTTATCAGAAGAAGACTAATCAATCAGACTAATGTTAGAAAGTTACGAATTCAGAAATATACGCAAAGAACATAAGTTAAGCAACAATAAAAACTTGTTTTTAATAAAGAGTATGAGCAGCATATAGTATGCGTACCAGAGAAGCATATGATGTTAGCAATGGCTTGACTAGCTGCCATATTGGTTGGAATACAAAGGGAGCTTCGACAAAGAGGACTTGGCCCAACCGCCTTGGATAGTAAGAGTAAAACACATCAAACTGCCAAAGAAGATTAAAAAGTTAAATGTCCATAACACAATCGGCAGATGATTCTGCTGTAGTCTTCAGTTTTACATTATATTTGACAGCACTAATTCTGATATTTATATTACCTCCCTTGAATTTGAAATTTTCCAATGCTACCGCTCATATTTTCTGTGCCTCACGCGTGTTCAGTAAACTTGTACAAAGAGGAAATAACAATCTGAACGCAAATATATACCCCTCATGAGTATGAAATGAATCGAGTTGAACTATTAACTCGATTTCAGTCTGAGCCTTGTATGAGCTTGAGATGCAAGCTCAAGCTCAGTTGGATGAACAAATATGTTTGCTCCAGATTGACTAAGTTAGGCTCAAATTTTCAATCGGGGTCGCAACCTCCAACCTGATTCTCGAGCTTCAAAAAAACCTTGGTACAGAGCTGTTTATGAAGTTCCACTGTACTATTACCAGTACAACTGCGTAATTGCAAGTTCAAGCGCCAGGAAACGTGAAACAAGTAATTGAGTATTTCATTCATCTTCCGCATCAGCTCAATGGCTTACCAATACGAGAACAATAATAGAGGGATATAACATATGAAGTACTATTACAAGCCTAACTATGCCTAATGAGCCTCTCAAGCCAAACCTATTGTGAGTTAAGTTCACCAAAATGGAAAAGCTCACAAGCCTAATCTATCTCCTCTACTCAATACATGCCAACAATTTTATTTACTTGCTTTCTCAGTAGAGCAGAATCACTATGCATGCAAACAATTTTACGGATACGTATGCAAACAATGACAGAATCACTATTCCACACTTACTATATAAGAGAAGTCCCACAATACACACACATATCCAATCAATTTTCTTGCACATCAAGCACTCACCTGCGCATCCTCGGTGCAAAACATTTACCACAGCTCATTCCATATTATCTAAAATCCATAAATCAAGACAACCGACGCATATCTACTATGATGTCTTACAGCCCATATGCTGTCAAGGATGTCCTGCCTCAACTTGCACACCACTAAATTCTGTATCTCAGTCAAGATATGATACATCCTGAGACTCAATAGTACTGCCACCTCATGGCAGCTACTATTGTCAAAAACACCCAAACCCCGTGGCCAACACCTGAAACCAAGATATCCATCTCACTGAACCACCACAACCACCAAGGAGATGCACCTTCATGACCATTTGATGCAGGGAAGTTTAAAGTGGGCTGTAGGTAGAACGAACCACCAGCAGTCCACAACAACCACCCCTCCCCTCACCCTTTCTCAAGCTCGCTATCATAAGCCTCGAAACCATCCCAAGGACCCTTCTCTATCACCTTGATTTAGCATGACCCTCAGCTACTACTTTAAGAAAAGAAACCAACATCAAATATATCAAAGACCCATGACAATGCAGCTGCCTCCTGTCGTCAACAATTAACCCTGTTATTCTTAACTGACAGGCCTCTGCAAATACTCCAAAAGTTTATCCTCTTTGTCATAGCCAACCTTCTCCATTGTCATATTTTGCGTCATGCACATGGATTTGGAGTAAGGCACCAGCAACTCATTCTATGCCACAAGCCACCACTCACACAAGTCTGTCATCAGAGATTATATAGTTTCCTTTGAAGTTGGTAGATTAAAACAAGGCGCGTTAAATATTTAACATGCCTGCGGTGTCAAGGTGGATATATGGGGTGGAAATTGCGAGGATATGTGAGGTGTAGTGCGTGCACAGAGCTCATAACTAAGGGAAGGTAAATGGAACAACCTAAACTCTAGAGAGCATAAAGATAAAAGTTATGAAGGCAATCGCTTTGATCTGGAGATACCAAATCTATGCCAACAGAAGCAACAGCATCTGAGTAGTGATAATTACAGGATTAATTACATAAACCATTATGGTTTGGGTTCCCAGAGAGCTAGCACCTCAAATTTCTAGTTTTGGCAACCCAGCACCTTAAACTTCTCACTTTGGCATCACCGGTTGAAGGTCATCCACCCAGTCAGAATGCTTACAATGACATTGATATCCTTGTTGCTTCGACTATCCTCCAGAGACAATCATAATCATTCTTCCACCTCTGCTTCTATTAATTTCACCTTAGAACAGATCCAGCGGAATTTGTTTTGTCACATAGGATCATAAATATAATGAAGGTTCAATCATGCAATAGATATCTGGTGACTCATATCATGGTCCTCCTATTCCTTTTAATTTTGAAATTTTGGTGATTTTGCAGAAAGTGGGTGGAAAAATATGGTGGTCTAGTGTTGTTTGTAGTACTAGTAGCGGGAAAATTAATCTTTATTATGAATGGGTTGGGTAGTGAAAGGTGGTTTTGTTGAATCTTGGTGTGATCAGTGGTTCTGAGCTAGTAAGTTGGGAATGGGCTAATTTGAGGTACTAATTTTGCCCTTCTATTTTGAATTCCTGTCATAATATTAGGAGAATAATCATTGTGCCAACAGGTAGAACAGCAGGGTTTTGAGTTGGTTAAGGAATAGTTTTAACTCCACTGACAAAATGAGCTGGTTTATCCAGCTGCAGCAGAAGCAGTAGCAGAATTCACGGTAAAGCCATCACGTTATTTCATGCACCACTTGTTTCATTTTCTTAAGAAAATCAACATTCAAATTCAAATGATTATCAGCAGATAGTCCATAGACCATTACCAAGAATGTTAAGAACTTGAGATCTGCATTTTTGGTGCCAAAGCCACGGAGATCCATTATTACAAGTATTTCTTCTTTCCCATCTGGGAGTTCTCTTAAAGCCCTCTCAATCAGAAACACACAGAGCTTCTCATCTTCAGAAGGATCCTGCATCTATAGCCAACTCAGGTTGAAGTAAATCATTGCAATCCACACCAAAGGAAAGGGGAAAAAAACACAAATTAGGGTGATAATGAAAGAACATTTCTCCAACTTAAGAAAGGTAACTAAAATGTGGAGTCCTCAATGCAAATAATTCATCCAACTGCCAAATTTTTTGGTTCATGCCAAGTCAAAAAAGATATCATAATAAGTTACTTTAGATATTAGAAACGATGTAAACAATCTGCACACAAAATATTTAGCAAAAGGATCACCCAGAACACTTTTAGCCACAACAAACTCTATAATCCACCTTAGATCTCTCTGTTAGAAGGAACTACGATAGGAAATTTGAAGAAAAAATCTTAGTAGCTTTGGTATCTTGAAGAATGAAACTTAACCAGATGACAGAATTTTTAGACCAACAAATGCAAGAAAGTATGAGAATAACAGGTTAGATAATTTCTCCATCAGACGCACCCCAGGAAAATGCTTAGATGCCTCCACTATTAGTACTGGCCTGTCATTTACATCAAGAAATTCATGCATGTAGGCTTTTCCAGTTTCCGCTGCATTTTTCACGGATTCTTCTGACAATTGCGACACACCGAATTCTTGACGCCATTTCTGCAAAAGGTAACGGACATTAAGAACATTACAATCAAACATCCTATACATTCATTGACTCATTTTAATGGACATCTTTATCATTTCTAACTAACAACTGAACATGGGAGCTCAGTTTTTAAAAGTTTGAAAATCAGCTACTCTAAGAAAAGTTTGAACATATATTGCCTATCGTATATACATATATGACGCATATATACCAACTTTTGTGACTCCAAAGTGAAATCAATAAGGAAAAAACCCCCTCCTACAGAAAGGTCATGAAGTGACTAAAATGTGAATTAGTTTCATGACTTCCAGCAAGAATTTTTCTGCAAACTTTTTAGATGATGGACACGATGTAGAAAATTCAAAACAAGGCTATGCAGAGTACATCTAGGGAAATTTACAATCGCTTTAGTCAATTTTGAGACAGCATCTTCAACACAAAACTTCCGGTCCTTTAGAAACCATAGGATCATGTCTTCGTCGTCTCTTCCATTACTACCAACGGGGAGATCATAATGATCTTTTTCAAGCTTCTCTTTCACTTCGACCACTATCTGCAGAGTTTAGAGGAGCACAGACTATAAGTTTTTACAGAAGCTCTGATGAAGTATAAATCTTATCTATAATATCATGCAATGTTGGTAAATGAAATCCTTAGATAAAGTTCCTACAAGTGCAATCAGAAACTTCTGCTCTCACTCATTCTCACGTACAAACGGGCGCGCACTCTGAACTAAGCAACTTATGCACACTCCATGGCACTCCTTTATAATCAATGCCCCTCCTTCAACATCCGACTTTGAGACATAGAGTCCAAAATACATTATCTAGGCAGCTAATTGCATAGTTCTCGATATTTAATACTTCCCTTCTTATGTCTACAACTCCTGGTGCCAACTGTGGATTTCCACAATAGATAATTACATAAGATTAGAACGTTAGGAAGTCGTCAAATACGATATTGGGTCTTTGGTCTTCGCAGAAAGGGAGTTAATACCAAGGCAGAGGTACCAAAAGTTTGCGCGCGCCTTTCTCTGTGCGCTTTTTGTGTATGTGCGTCTACTAGAGAGAGAGAGAGAGTAAGTAAGTACCTCTAGTGAGCAGATATTTTCACCACCATGTCCTTTCTTTTATAAAAATACAGCTTAGACAGGTTGATTTTTGAGAACAATCCAAGAAATATAAACATGGTCACATACTCTTTTCTACAAGATACAGTAACTTATAAGAAGACTATATAGCATTGGATAAGAGATCTGATTTTAGATAATTACTTATTGCATCTTTTACAAGTAATCGCAGATGCTATTTAATCACTATGGTTTCAATAGACTATGAATTAGTTTACGAACAACAATAAGGGTAGCGAGATTAGGATGACCCCAGAATGTGCACATTTACTACTGCAACAATAACCTATTTTATCTATTGGAGGGAACTATAACTCGGACTACTATAGACTATACCCTCTCCTGTTCCACTGGATTTTGCCCTTTGACTTTTTATGCATTCCTAAGATTGGATAGGCATCGTTTGCAAGTTAAACACAACAATTGAAGTCAACATTTAGGTGTGCTCAATTTATCCTAGGAATTCGCAAAAGGTCAAACGCAAAAATACAATGGAACGGAGGGAGCAGCAGGTCAAATGTAAATGCTGGGGTATCGACCACCAGGGGAGATAGTCAGAACAAGCCAAACACTTTTTTAAGTAGATACTTGCACCGTTCATTGGCGAAACGAGCATCTGGTAACGGCCTCTCTGTAACATCATACATGTCTACAAACCCTTCATACGTACCGACATTCCAAATTTAGAACCCTAACTGCAAATACTGGCGAAGACACTTTATATACGCGAATTTTATCGGCAAAAGTGGAGAACGCTTAGTACCTTGCGGGAATCGTTGGTGTGCAAGGAGGCACAATTTCGAGCGGATAAGCTGCGGATTTTACCAGAGTTACGGGGCCATTTCGGAACAGAGAAGGGGTATACAAGAGGCTGGTGCAGACGGAGCGCCATTTGTGAATTTCTCCCTTTTTAGAGCTCCCTTGGAGACTTGGAGTTGAGAGTTTCGACTTGCCACCGTTGCCTTTTCCCTATTTTTCGCTAATTTCTTTCAAAATAACTTTGTAACAGCGCGCATTTTCGTTTTAATTTCAAAATTCAAGACTTTTATTATCAAAAACATAACATAGACGATGATAATTGAACCTGAAATCATCATTTATATCGGAACTGTAGTCTTATTGGCTTTCTGTATACGTTATGCACGGCGGTGCTCCTGGCGCATAATGGATTATGGTGGAAGTGATTATGTCAAATCGACGTGCTCATATGAAAATGCAGGTTTCTTTTGAAGTCCAAAATGCGAAAGCACTTGTTGTCAAACACTGGTTCACCTGTTTTTTTTTTTTAGATTTAAAAGTACTTAAGAGTTCTTCACAAGCGCCGACAAATATGCCTTATTAGATTTGTAAAAGCTTAAATACAACAAACCATCCTAAAAATACGACACGCTTCCAAAACCACCCTTCAGAATAAGCCCCAAACCAATTGTATGCTAGAAAATTCTACTTCAAAGCTTATCTCAAATCGTGCCATAGAAGGGTGATTTTCACAATTTAGCCTATTCACAACAAGCTTTTCACATACGAGTTGGTGAGTGAACATTCATTTCCAGCATAATTCAACACACCTTAGCCTTTCAGGATATGGTTTCGACAAGAAAAAGGGATGCCAGTGACAAATTTGAAGGGTAGGAGGAGGACTAAAACTTTCTGCTTGTCCAAGATCATCACTTGCACCAACTTTCATGCGATTGGTAAAGCCTCATCAACTTGTAGCTTGATCCTTTGGAAACAGTCACTAATAAAGGGAGTTGTTCATGTTACAGTTTACAATTATCAAGTGTTTCGAATTGGCTGGAAAAGTGGACACACTTCAATCTGTTCTTTTTAGAGCAATGAGGATCCATTTGCAAGATGTGGACCAAAGAGGAGCAAGTTGCAACAAAGACATGTTTTAGCATAATGTTGATGGTAAAGCAGGACCACACGAAGCAGCAAATTAGGTTATCAATCCTGTAGAAAGAGGAGAGTCCAACAACCATTTAGTCTCAGTTGGAGGTCCATTTCCATGAGGCACTTGTTCTGTCATAAGAGGTCAAAATAACTAAGCTAGGGAACCCCAAGTAATGGTACTTCCTTCTGCTGATGCTGTAATCTTGTTGTGGGTTCAAGTAAAGTCTGAAGGCAAGCATTGATGCTCGTACTCTTAGCCCATATATACTTCTGCCGTCCCTGTAAATGAGGCCATCTTTAAGATGCTAAATTGGAAAATAAACTGTATTGTTTGTCAAGAACCCATAATCATTAAGCTGAAAATTACTTTGAAGTCTCCGCAAGCTGCCAATGGAAGAGAGAATCCCCTCTCGGCTATAAGTTAGCTTTATGGTTATGCTTAAGATATCAGCCAAAAGCTGGTGATTAAAGAGTGAGTGCTTTCTTCCCATACTCCAGAAGTGTCAAGTCCATCTTAATTTTGGGAGTTTTCATGAGAGAGAATACAACCAACAAAGCATTTTGTGGTTGGCAGATAATATATGTATGATACAACGCAGGTTATGAACTAAAAATTAAGCTCCTAGAGACGATAACTAACTCGTATCTTGTTTGTCCCAAGAACGAACACACTTGCGAGTTTCTGTCTAGGACTTCTCAGCAGGAACTAAGAACCAAAGTCCGACTCTGAAATAACTCATTTCAAAAATGCTCCAGAAAGAGGGTTGCTCTAGGATGAAAACCAGCATCTTTTAGGGTCATTCCGACCTGATCAACACCATAGACTTTTCTTGGAAAGCTTGAAACCAACTTGTAACTTCCAGTTCCAGGCAGGCCTAGTGAATCAATGTACCTATATATCGCCTGGATCTTGTCTGTAGACAAGAAGCTTTGCTCCTTCCTTTCTCCATTTGGAAACCGTATTAGAATCTGTACAACATCAACAATTCTAGTCACTACAGAATCACACATCAAGCAGATACAAAACTTGGTTGCATATCAGTACCTGAGTGGTTTGAGCATCCTTCCTTTCACTTGCAATCGCTTTGTGTTGGGTTTCTTTTGTATTGGAAACTTCTTTTGCTTTGATATCCAGCTTTTTTGCTGGTTTCTGTTTAGCCTTCTCATAGTTTACTTTATTTAAATCCTCTGCTTGCTTTTTAAGTCTTCCTTCTGGAGCAAAATTCTTAATTTTTTCTTTTTCCTGAAATAAGAAATAACATAATATGGCTAGTTCTCAAGTTTCTGTTTAGCAATGAGCCTAAAGTATAACCGTTTTGCACATAAAAATTTGAACCTGATCAATCTGGAGAGAGGCAAGATATGCTGCATCTTGTTCTTCCCTCAACCGACGATCAACTCTTCTCTTTTCTTCCTCCTTAGCCCTTGCACTTCCAAACGCTAGTCCCTGCTCTTCCATTGTTCTTTGTAATATCTCGATCATTTCAGCTGGGGAGACAGGACCTTCCATCTATCCAAAGGGTTTGAATAAGAAACGTATTTCCATGGTTAAAGAATGTCAAGATAAAGATTTTTTATTTTGAAAATTTGATTTGGACTAAACAAACAACTATTAATTTTTCTGATTTTTCAGCATTCTCGAATGTTTTCCATACTCACACATGCGCTACTGAATATCATAAATTACAGTTTTCAGAAGAAAAACATGCATGGCACAGAACTTTATTGCGTTGCAAAGATATCGAGTTCCTTAATAGGAATCACACTCATAAAAGAGTGATCTTGAGAAGCCAATAGGTACACTATCAGGATATGGTCTGTCTTTCAGTTTTATATTCTCACAACAATCACAGTGAGACTAAAATGACACCTCATCATGTGTTGCTAGAGATGTATTAGTCACTAGGGATGCAAATATTCACTAATTAACAGAAGAAAATTGCAGATTTTGCATTTCTCTACATTTATTTTTCCTTGTGATTGACAACACTAAAAAATTCACCTGTTGCAGCACTGCTATGCTATCACCAGAACCAGGAGCCACGACTGCACAGAAAGGAAAGCTAGCAGGCCGCAGTGTTGTAGTCATATGCAAGCCTTCTCCTTTATTCGCAAGTGCTCCCCACGAAACAAAATTTGCATCGATGAACTGTACCACCAGCTCCGAACACAAGGTCTCCCTACAAAAATAGGGTGTGAAAGGGTGTTCTGGTGAGTGGATGTACATGAAAACAAACTTGTGCTCTTCCTGAGCTATCCTCAGAGCCTCCACGAACCGGCACGCGTAGAAAAAGGGATGCATTGTACCATATTGCTGCTCAAAACTTTCTAAAAAAGCCCACTCTTCTTGAGTCACTGAGGGCTCTTGAAATTGTGGATGTCGTAATGGAAAATTGGGTGTCAAGTTCTGATTTCTTCTTCCTCCAATCCCCATACGGTCTATACCTTGTCCCATTGCTCTAGAAAACCCTCCTAAAATGCTCCGGGGGAGGCTTACCATTCTACGAACAATATCAGAAGCCTCCCCCCTTGCTCTTGCACTTCCCCTCATCATTGACGACATTTTTCTTCGAGAGTGCAGTGTTAGAGAATTATCATAATAGTTATTTTGTTACCATTTCACACATGTCATCATCGACTTTGGATTCTTTTTGTTTCATCACACTTTAACTAAAGTAAAGTGCTTTTCCATTTTTTCTCTGCATTGTTCAAAGGGATGCCTTGCTTGAGAATAACATTCTTGGACATGATTGTGGTGAGATTATGTCAATAAGAATGTCTACGAATAAAGTGAGAAACAGTATAAAGAGACTGATGGGAGTAGAATCAATTTGTGATTGCTGCTTTCTTTTCATTAATCGGTCCAATCAAAGTTGGGGAACTCTTGGCATGCTTTTCAAGCTTGCTAATGATGCAATATTTAGCCAACAAGAAATGCTACCTTTTAACTGTAAAATTTACATGACCTCTAATGGCCATATGAGAACCTTATGAAAAGTCTTCCGCGGATCTCCAATCGGAAACGAGTAGTAGAGTAATCATGGTGTTATCTCAAGTGTGTGACTGTGAATTTTTTATTCAAATAGGAGGCCCTATTAGCTTGCCATTTTGTGTTTTCTGTTTTTCGCGAAAAATATGTTTACACTAATTTTCCGTTTAACTCTGGAAAGCTGCCTATTTTCGGTGAAGGGGTTGCATAGTTTGATCTTGGTTGAAAATGAATACCAAGGTGAAAGGCTTTAATCATTATCAGAGAGTCATTGTAGTGCAAGATAAATGATGAGCTATATGAGATGATAAGTTCATCTATGACCACCCACAGAAACCCACAAAATGGCGCAATTCAAGACTGAGAGTACGTACGAAAAAGAGGCCCAGTCCATCTTATAACCTCATGAAAGTCACAGTTTTTTGGTTTTCAGTACTTTCTTGCTTGTAATAGACAGCACCTCCAGTGTACTTGAATGCTTTTTGAGACTGCTTGAAGTGGTGACAATCACTACTGCCTCTGCACAAAACTGAAACTGAAGTAGCATGCCAACTGTAGAATACAATCAACTTGGTTCATCTCTACGGAGGTCTAAACATGCCTTTGTTTAGTTAACAAGATGACACTTAGTGAAAGCCTGCATTGGCAAGATAAAAATGTTATACTTTTCATCTAAGACCTGACAGATGCATAAATCTCGATGCATAACTAATTCTTACTTTAGATTGTCAATTATGCAACTAAATTTATCTGATAGATCCTCCTGGTATAGTCAAGAAGACTAGACTTGTCTAATCTTGCTTTATGCTTTCTGCTCATCTTTTGGTCACATGGAAAGCTTCTAATCTTGCTTTTGCAAGTGACTCCAGAACCATAACAGGAAATGCACCTCAAGAGCTCTTTTGAAATTTCTATAAGATCAATCTCCTTCCCAAAAATACTGATACAGACACCAACCCAACAACATTAATTCGACTTTTTGGTTGTTTGGATGAAAACAAAGTTGGCCCAGTTTTAGTCCTCTTTGCCAACTGTTTCCTTCCACCTCAAGACCAATCTAACTCAGTCACTTGAAGGAACTTCAAGGTGGGGCTTTCATAAAGCAAAAGCATTTCAGCTTTTGTTCCATACAGATGGTGGAAAGAGATCATTGTATGTACATACCAAAAAAGTCGCAACACATGGTTTCAACATCCTTTGCACCAAAAAAAAAAAAAAAAATGGTTTCAACATCCACACTAGAAGCAACCATCACCTTCTTCAACCTCCCAATTGGACGGCTGAAACTTACAAGATAGAGTGGTCTCAAAGCATGGACAATAGACACTGAGGTGTAGTGGGCTAGCTCGGCCGGACACCAATTTCTGCCACGCCAAATTGTACTCGTGCTATCAAAGCGTGCAACTTCCATATTATTTCCAGTTGTCATTGATGGTCTTGTGTGGATTGCCTTAGGATTATGAGTGGAAAATTGAAGTGTAAAGTTATTACAGTACTTGATATCCTCAAGTTGAGTTCATTCCCTTGGGCCAAAAAGAGGCAAATAATTAGCTATTAGTAGTACATGTGGTCACACCACGTTGGATGACCCTCTCACACTCCTATGCAGGTCAAAAGTGAGTTCCAAACAAGCTAGTTGCAACGACTCGGTTTGTGGTCCAACCACTGGACAGTGTCTCTCTCAAACGTATTCGCCAAGTATTTATGAATTCCTTGACCAAGTCTGATAAGGTTAACCTTACACTATCTCGTATCTGATGCAAGATATCACACTAGAAGCGGAAAAATGCTGCTTCCTAACCAAATAAACTCCTATCACATGACATTGATCAATAAAAGGGTGAAGACTCAAAGTCTAGCTTTTCCAAAAGTTTCCATGATCAATAGTGTCAAGGTTTATATATCCTCCACTTTTACGCTAGACAACCACTGAATATTTTCTCTCATTTTTGAGTTTACTGGAATTTTGGGAGAAAAAAGAATTATAGAATAAGTCCAACGGTTGGTAAATCTAATGGAACTTATCCTTGAGGTAAATGTCATCATCAGCAAGCCCAATTTGACATATATTCTGCTTTCTCTTTTCTCATATTCCTGCTGTCATCATGGTGATTCTGCACTATATGACTAACAATTGAATCAATGGGGACAAAGAATCTCTCATCTCCTATTCACAAGGGAAGTGCTGATATTAATCAAGCATCAGTAATGAAATCCAACCTACAACCTTTTTCATAATCAGTACACCTACAAATTCCCTTCAAGAAAGGGCAATTCGTCTACTGGGTCTCAAATGAACATGCGACATTTTACGATCATTACTACACTTACTATAATCGTGCACCTGCTTTAGCAACACTTTTTGAAAGAAAAAATAAAAATTCAAAAGATATTTTGCTGCCTCACAAGCTGAGGCCTGCTGGGCAGCATCTGTAACTTCATCAGAAAACCTCATTTAATATCATTAATGCCACACCTAAGTATTACAGGTCACTGACACAGGTTTTAAGAAGATGTATGTATATGCCATTTGCAGAATACAATTTTGAAATATATCAATAGCATATATGCTCCTCTTCCTCTAGGTCTGTGGTGTGAATTTATTCTCTTTAGACCAACTTTACAGAAGGGTTGTTTTCCACTGAGCCTGAGAGACCTTAAATACTCTGCCCATTGACACTTTATGGGCCAATATTCCTCAACAGTTGCCTCATACTTGCATCAATGTTGAGTGGGTCTTTGTGAAAAGAAGAGAGCAATAAAGAAATGTCAAGCAAAAGAGGAGCCCTGTGGGAAGTGGCAAGCACCTTTACCCCAAAACCCAATAAAGAGAAGCTGTGCAAGGGCCCATACCATACCCTTTGTGCTTGCACAAACTTAGTGCCCAGCCACATGCCAAAGGGCTAATAATGATGCTATCAGGTAGGTATATCCTTATGGTAGGATCAGCAAGCAGGGTAGCTAGGAGAAGCAATTAGACAAGTTTATTGGTCTCCAAAGATTGGGTTATCAATAGGAATTACAGTGCTAATAATCATGCTAGCTTTAGAATATATGCTGAATGTGTACAACCTGTTGAGAAATGCAAGTCTTTTCTAGCAGCTGCTTTATTACCCCGATGCTTATTCTTACCTGTCTTTGTTTCTTTCTTTCCATGTGGAAATAAAGTTCGAGTATCATAGAGCGACTAGCTAATTTTAACTGACGCGTATAATTCTCAAATAACATATAGGTGATTATAGTAGGTGATTATAGGTATAATTCAACGTGCTTTACTTCGAAAGGATGTACGTACAATATTTTCATAGAAACCTTTTGCGGCAAAACTCCTTAGCACCAGTCCGAAATAAAAGACAAGTGAGTAGAGCCGGAAGGTGTACAAAGTATATAGATAGATTAAAGTTTACACTAGCGGTCTCGGCTAAGTGGTCAGCGACTAAGTTAGTTTTACGGTAACAAAAAGTGAACTTGACGTGAGAAAAGTGACTAGTAAATGTTAAACAGTCGCGCTAAAGGTGTAACGGTCATTTGTTACCGGCATCGAACTTGGAGAGCATAAACAGGACAACAAGAGAGTCAACCTTGCGCGATCAAGAAACATATTTGTAAAATCCTTACTGGACTAAATTTTGATTGCATTATTACCAGTGACCAAGCTTAGAACATGGCAAATTAAGGGTACACATTTGACCTGAGTAACCATGACATCACACAGGCTGATTGTGACATAATGCCAACCCAAGTCCTGGTTAGAAAACTGGGGAACAACATTACATATATGTGAGCATCAGTCATCATTGTATGTATGTCATTATCTCTATGGGTGAAATAATACAATTCGCCAAGGAAACACTACACTGTCATGACAGATACAACTTTGACATGCATGTATATTGCTTTTTTTGACAAGATTTAACAAGGAAATCTTTTAATAGAGTAGGTTTTCGATTTTATGATTTCACGGCCTTTTCATATTGTCCGTCCGCGCTGTGTGACCTCGTTAGTCATTTTTATCGCTGTTATATTGACATTTTTAAGGTAAAAAGCAAAACTTTTTCGTTTTTGGACTATTTTTTATACCCACCTAATACTAAAGCATGTATATTTGAATTCTCTGCACTACTACTACAATCTAGAGTTTTCACCAAATATCGTACTTCAATCATTTATTTACTTATACGTTGCATTTCAAAACTTATTTACCAATGTGGGTTAGTTTTGAAAAACGCAATTCGAAACCACGAAATTTGGTTTCAAAACACGTTTCCATATGAAATGGTTAAAAAAACATTTATAAGCGGAGAAATAGCGGTTATAAGTTCTAAAATACTGCATCTGAATAAATAATTTATTAAACTACATCAAAAATTCATAAAATTCGTACAGGCAATGTCATCTGGGAAATGTGAAACATTAGGTTATTAACCCTGACAAGAAAGCAGCTCATATGAGGGGCAAAAGGTTGCTATATTAAATGTATGTATTGTATTGTCTTGTTAGCTGCAATTGCTTGTTGAAAGGACAAATATGGGCTTGACAACCTATAAAACCAACAAGGACATTGCGTATTGCGGGTACACAATTCTACACAATTCTTTAGGCACCAGTTCTGGGGCACATGCTGCACAATATTTCTCCAGAAGTTAGTTCTTTTAACTGAGGTTAACTTCGAATCTGTAATAAGAATACCAGTTTTTCTTCCTCTCTTTTAGGGCAGCCAACAAATAATGTGCATATATATATATGTATGTAAGCAATGACCAAATTACGATCGAATGTTTTGAACGAGATATTTGGCGTAAGAGAAATCTATAGTTGAAACGAAAAATAGCGCTAGGTACGTGCCCAAAAACAAAATGGGGCCAAATTTACAAGAAAAGTGGGGGGAAGAGCTGAAGTGGGTGGGCAAGCTTTGTAAAATGTAGAAAAGTGGTTGACAAGACAACCACCAAAAATACTCATGGTGAGAGATTAAGTGAAAGTGAGAATTTGTGCAGCTGAGACATCTAATTCTGGAAACTAAGAATGAAGTTTTGAATTCCATCACTTCCTTTAAAAGCAAAAGATAACACAAATTTAAGAGTTAGCATTCAGCTGGGAAACTAAGAATGAAGTTTTGAATTCCATCACTTCCTTTAAAAGCAAAAGATAACACAAATTTAAGAGTTAGCATTCAGCTGGCCCCTATTTATCAGTCAATACCTCATAGTGCCCTCTTTGGAAAGAAAGGGAACTGTCTGCCTAATGAGTGTGTGTGTGAGAGAGAGAGGAAATAATAAATGATCAATGTTGACCGGATATGGTTAAATGCCCTCCACAATTAGGGTCTATTTTAATAAGCTCGAGCTTGAAGGTTCTGTGTGTCAGAACACAAAACCAAGACATTTCTACCAAGACAGAGAGAGAAACAGTGCTGTTTTAATCTGTCAATTGGCTCATTTACAGCCTTGGTGAAATAGTCTAGCAGTGAGCTTCTTTAACTCTCTCTGTGTCTTTAAATGGTTCTTCTGTTTTGTATGGATTTGTTGATGGATGCAGTGCTTCCATGGACAAAAATTCGGAATAAACCATGTTGTTGGGGAGTTGTTGATCACAATCACAATAGAAGACAACACCAATGCATACAAACACAAGCTATGTTAGCAGAAGAAACAACCACACCAAGACATTTTAGAAACATGGCTTCTTCTTCTTCTTCTTCTTCTTCTAGTACAGCTCACAGAAACACAATCCCACTCATTTTCACATTTGTTTCTTTCCTACTTGTGCTTTCGTCACTTACCCCTGTCCTCTCGCTACCAATTTCTTCGGATTCCGGCCACCGGAACCAGACTTTCCGGCCACATCAACACGTGCAGAGGCTGAAAAGAGTAAGGGCTCACCTGAGGAAGATCAACAAGCCTGCTGTCAAAACAATTCAGGCATTTCCTTGGACTTCTTATGACTAGTTTACTAGACTCTGGCGCTGCTACGTTGTTGCATTTGTGGTTTAATGACTTGGGTTCTTGTTTATGTATTGAACAGAGTCCTGATGGTGATGTGATAGACTGTGTTTTATCTCATCTTCAACCAGCCTTTGACCATCCTCAGCTCAAAGGACAGAAGCCATTGGTACTTTAAAGATTCATTTTCTGTTCCTTTCTAGAGAAAATATGACAAAAGGATTGGAGTTTCATCTACTTACCATCGATGCAGGATCCACCAGCGAGGCCAAAAGGCCATGACTCCGAAGATGCAGTAACGGAGAGCCTTTTCCAGCTATGGACAAACTCCAGTGTCTCGTGCCCAGAAGGCACTGTTCCAATCAGAAGAACTACAGAGAATGATGTTCTCAGAGCTAGTTCAATCCGAAGGTTTGGAAGAAAAATCAGAAGAGGTGTGCGGCGTGACACAATGAGCAGTGATCATGAGGTTAGCACCTTCTCCTTGTTGACGGGTTGGCAGAAAATTCAAACAGAATGGTATACTAAGAGAAAAATGCCATCTTGGGAATAATATGTTATCTTGTCGGTTTGCAGTATCTGGTTTTCAATATCATCTTTGATAAACACTACCGAGGAGAAAATTTTGCTTTTGGGAAATGAAAACATCTAAAAATATGTCTTGGTTAAAGGTGAAATGACTGAAATCAGAAGGCACAGAAATCTGAATTGCAAAAGGCTCAAATTGCAAGAAAAGAAAGGGAAATTTTGGTAGTAAATTCAGATTGGGGCTTTCTTTTTGAGGACAAGCTTCAACCATAAGAAGTCTTCAACTTGCTCCCTACTCCTTTCTTTTGACAATGCAAGTTCAACAGGGAGCTGTCACCTGTCTGACTATCTGTATGCACTACAGCCCTACAAAAATGCTAGTCTTCAAGAAAACGGCTAGAATGTTTTTCACCTTATTTGCTTGGCAACCAAATAGTTCATTATGGGAAAAAAGGGCATTGCAATGAGCAGCAAAAGGACATTGCCAAAAATGTAGTCTTCTATCCCATAATTTAACTACTTTGTCGAAAGAAGTGTGCTATATTTCAGCAAGGAACTATAAACATTATCCTGCTAATATTGTACCTCCAAAGACCTCAATCAAGAGGACTGAAACTCTAAGGACTAAGGAACTCTATTGCGTAAAGAGTAAGAAAATACTGCATGTTTGCGTATGTGTTTGTCTTGGGAATTTGCTGAATGTAAACTTCCAAATTATAGCATGCAGTTGCTTTTGTCAATGGAGACCAGTACTATGGAGCAAAGGCCAGCATAAATGTATGGACACCTCGCGTTACGGATCAATACGAGTTTAGCCTCTCACAAGTATGGGTCATTGCTGGCTCATTTGGCCATGATCTCAACACCATTGAAGCTGGTTGGCAGGTATATTAATAACTATCTGACATTTACCATCTTAATAGCTTAGAACATATAAATTGGTTTTATTTGTTTGAAGTTACTCAGTCCCTGCGTAATCGCAAAAAGTAACCAGAACCACCTTGCTCGCATTCACATCTCGCGATTTACCGCCTTCCATCTGCTATTCGATCTGTATAAATGTTGATTTTAGCCTAAAATTTGAGAAGCACAACCCATCCTGCATACATCAGTTCCGATACATCTTCATTTCTTTGTATAATTATTACTCCCTCCGTTTTTTCAAATTAGACATCCTTTACTTTTTGGCACATCCCCAAAGAAAGAGACATAATTTTGTAAAATGAACACGAAAAATTGCATTGGTCCTTGCTTGCTCTTGATTACTCATGATGAACGAACACGCAAAAAGAAAGTTAAGGGGCCAAATTGGAAGGAAATAATACAGCATAAGAGTGTACAAACTTGAAATATTGTCTCTTACCAAGGGAAGGAGAGGGTAGTTGCGAAAGTTTGTATCATGAAGGTTATTTATTCTACTGAATGGCAAATGGCAATCCTCCATATGATCCTGATTACAAGCAGTTTATTCTATTTAGAGTTCCTTTCAAGTTTCAATTTCGATAAGCTTAAGTATGTACTAAAATAAACTGCTGTTTTCATTCTTCAGGTTAGCCCGGAGTTGTATGGTGATGGCTATCCTAGGTTCTTCACTTACTGGACAGTGAGTATTTCGTAGAAAATTTCTTATCCTCTTATAGACTACAAATATGTGTCGAATAGAATAAAATTAACGCCCGAAGTCCCTAATCACGGTTGATATATACAGACTGATGCATACCAAGCGACAGGATGCTACAACTTGCTATGTTCAGGCTTTGTCCAAACTAACAATAGGATTGCTATTGGGGCAGCAATCTCTCCAAGGTCATCTTACAAAAGCAGACAATTTGATATTGGCATTATGATCTGGAAGGTAAGCTTAGGTTTAGTAACATCAAATAAAAGTTATGCTAATTTAGTGGGAAAATGTGTATCAGAGAATGGTGTCTTTTCCTTTGAATTTTTCAGGCAGTCCTATGGTTGATAATCAACGGTGACATGATGCTTAATAAATATCGACCACATACCCCACAATTTTTGTATTAAATTATAAGATTCTCTTCTTTCCAGTATGATAGGGTGTCCGATGCATCGACTTTTCCTTCTTGCCCTATATGCTAATAATATATTGGTTCAGTTAGTGACCAAATGGCTTTACACTGAACAGTGTAAACGCACTGGTTTAGTCTTTTACATTTTCTCCTTTCGTTCTTTGTGCTGACTCCTGATTTCTTTTAGACTGTATTCTCTTGTACTCTTTCCTTCTATACAAAATCGTCTATATTGCAACCAAAAAAGCAGCAGAGCAAAAGAATCAGGTAAAATTAAGCATTAAGAACATTATAAGTTTGTCATTTATATCCTAAAGTAAATGTGTTCTTTGCTTGTTCAGGATCCTAAGCACGGACATTGGTGGCTCGAATTTGGACCAGGGCTACTCATAGGGTATTGGCCCTCATTTTTGTTCAGTCACTTGAGGGGCGCTGCGAGCATGATACAGTTCGGGGGAGAAATAGTTAACACCAGATCAACGGGATATCACACATCCACACAAATGGGCAGTGGCCATTTTGCAGATGAAGGTTTTGGGAAGGCCTCTTATTTTCGAAATTTGCAAGTTGTTGACTGGGATAATAGCTTGCTTCCTCTATCAAACCTACATCTCTTGGCCGATCATCCTAGTTGTTACAACATAAAGGCAGGCACAAATAGTGTGTGGGGCAATTATATATATTATGGAGGTCCTGGAAGGAATGGAAGGTGTGCATAAAGAAAATTTGGAGTAGTGTAGAGTAACCAATTTCTTGCCTACTGCTTTGTTTTCCTCCTCTATAACCTTCAGCCTTCTATTTGGTTGGTGTAGTTTTCAAATTTTTTTTGTGAAAAAGGAAATCATTTTCTTCTCAAGCAAGTTGCTGTTCCACCTTCAAGCTCATGTACATTTAGGGAAGATAGGAATTTTGATCACACACTGAAGTGCACCGGATTGGCCTCTTGTCTACTTCTTTAGTTTCTCAATAGAATTGTATGTTTTTACCAGTGTGTGTAAGTGTGTGTACATACTTACATCTACAAGCCTTTGAGCATAAATCAAACAGGCAGAGCACCCTAGAATCACTACCTCACATAATCTAACTCTACATTGATCTATGCTAGTAAGAAAAGTACAATAAACAGAAGCTCCAATTAAAAAAATGCATACTACATTGGTTTGCATGTGGGGAAAGCAATATGTAAAACCAAGTTGCACATTGTTAATTAATGAACCTTCCTCCAGAAAAATAATAGTTTACAGTATTCCCTAACAAGCACCCAGCTTTCAAACAAATAAAGAATCAAACACAATAAGATATCTCAGTTGAGCCACCATCAAAGCTTTTTTGTGGAAGATACTAAAGGAAAGGCACATTCAACCCAATGGTACTGATTGGAAAAAAGCATAGTTCTAAAACAAATGTATATATGCTGGATTAAGGAGATTATCTTAGTGTACCTAAACTGTCTTTCATTAGTTGTGAGACCAACCAAAGTCCTTCCCTACAATGGTCAGATGTCATGTCCCACCAAGCCAAATGTTAGCACCGCCACTTATATCAGAATATTGCAACTAGGCTACTAATTTGATCACCTATGCAGTAGAACTGATAAACAAAAGGCAAAGTTTTAGGGTGTGATCGCTTGCCGTATATTTTTCAGCATTTGTTTGTACGATGTCCGGGTCAGAGCATAGACAACATATGCACGCGGTATCACCTTCTTTTGAAGTGGCCAGCGTGCTGTCATTGGTGGTCACCGATCATGGCAATGTTCGTAACTCCCCACCTAATCTAACCCTTATTTTCACGCCCGGATTTTGGGCACGCTATGGCCTCTTCTTACACGAAATTGGCGTTTTTACTGGAAGTCTAAACAAATTGGTCTAAATACTCTCTCCCTGAGTTCTAGGCTGCTCAGAAATTAGCAGAAGCAATAAAGGATACTGAGATGGATCTTGCACTACTCAGGAAAGCTAACAGATAGAAATAGTTGATAGGGGTATCAGCAAAGCAGACTACATGTTCACAGTTGCAAGAGAATAGTGCTGGTGATGGTGCTGGTGGAGGGAGTCTTATTGTTGAAACTCCATTTGATGCCTCAGCCTTTGTATTATTCTCTCTTATGCTTTTTCTAGAAGTAGTAAAGTTTAAATGTGTATTTGCACATAATGTGATTTTGTGAACATGTTCGAATCATCTGCGAGTTAATTATTATTTTTTTTGGTCAAACAAAATACTAGACTGTAAGGCTCTAATCCAACCGGCATGGAGTATTGTGCCTTGAGGACTTACAAGGCCGCCACATACATCTGAGCCCCCGATTCCCACACCTATGTCGGGGCCGAAGCGCACAAGGACCGGTGTGTGGAGCACATGCAGGGCGAGGACGTAAGTTTGCCACCAACAAGTGCGGCGGGCAGGATTCAAACTCAGGTGAGAAACTTGGATTGGGATCCTGGGGACTGCTGAGTCAACTATTTGTCGCCTATTGAACAAGAAACCAAGAATGATGAATATCTAAACGATCCAAAATGAAAATCCATGTCGCTTATTTGTGCACTTGAAGGGTTTGACTCCACATTCAGTAAAAAGGTTATACTTAGAGCACCGAAAAGCATCGTTCATGTAAAGCTTTAACTCAATCTCTACTTCTACCTCAGATTTTACCAAATTTTAATCAAGTCCAGCAATATACCGCTCTATTCTTGATATAAAGTTTATATCTGAACTTGTTGTGTGAGCTCTCAAAGTCATGAAAACAAAGCTCTGAATAATGTGATGTTAAGAGAATGTACTTCTTCTTTCATCCTAAAATTCTCATCATTAATTGCGGTAAGGAGCTGCTTCCCTTTCAATTTTAAACCTTTTTCTTTCATTACCGTACAGATGTACATTGGAGTGTTCTAAAAGTAACAGTAGGGTGTTTCACCATTCATGCTTTTGTTAAAATCAGTAAGGATCACATGCTTTCCGTCTAAGGTGATTCAAAATAAAAATGTGATAGATCTTAGTGAAAAATACATTTAAACTTAATTAATACGGTTATTTTTGTTAAATGATACTAAGGTGTGTTTGATAAAACTCAAATTTAAGTGCTGAAGACCTTAGTGCTGAATTTGTAGAATTGAAAATTTTTAGCCGTTGAATTTTAAACACTGAAAAAAAATGGTTTTGACTGAAATTTAAGTGTTGAATGAGTTTATTTTGTTTGGTAAAAAGACCAATTGAAGTCAAAATATTGTTTAATTTGACACTAATATCCTTTTAGTCTGTTTTTAAAACTTTATTAACCTCGTTATATAATTGAATAATTGAAAGTATTATTATATCAATGATTGATACTTCAATTACAATTTTGCAATCATGAGCATAGCCTTAAAATACAAAAGAATATTCAAATCAGTCACACCGTAAGAATTAACAATAATGTGTTGATACTCAAAAGTCACATTATTACATATATGAACTACAACCTCAAATTAAATAATTGAGTTACAATCTGCTCCTAAAAGTTCACCGTAAAATTTTGATCAGCTTGTCGTGCTTCCACTCCCATACTTATTGCATTTTCGTCATGGTGATCCGTATTTTCATGAATATCCCCATTGTCAAATCACTCAAAAAGGGTATTTAAGGTAATCATTTTCCGAAGGGAATTATGTTTCGTTACACACGCAAGAACGATATTACTCCTTTGTACTTGAAAAGGATATCGTGGCATCCTCTTCAATATTGAAAAACGAGCCTTAAAGACTCTAAAGGAACGCTCAATGACATTTCTCAATCTAGCATGTGACTCTAAAGGTACGCTAAATGACATTCCTCAATCTAGCATGTGCATGGTTATATCGTTCGTCCTTTCTTCTTGCACAATGACCACGTGCAAAGTCCGCCAATCAATAATGCACATTGCGAAAAAGAGTCATAGATCTAAGAGTACGTATATATGCAGCATCACATAATTAATACTCCCTCCTTTTCTAATTAATTGATCGGGTTTGACATGCATGCTTATTAGGATATGCGTTATATTTTATGAGTTTTTCATTCTATCACAGGAGAGAGAAAGGAAAAGGAAAGAAACTGGACCATGAGAGAGAAAAATAGTTTAGTGGATGATTAAATATGTAGAGAGAAATAGAATAAAAAAAGTTTAAGAAGGGTAAACATGAAAAAACACCTATGACAATTTTCTTATTTTGGAACGTGATCAATTTTTTTAGGACATCCCAAAATAGAAATATGATCAATTAATTAGGGACGGATGGAGTATTTATCTGCAATAAATTTAGTATTGGTTTTAACATGAATCTCAATACCATATATACGACACCATAATTCAATACCGAGGGGCGGAAATGGAAAATGATTAGCAGAATCCCGCGTAGTTTCTGTTAACATCCATGAGTCCTGAGCTACTTCTTCCCAATCAGCCCATAGAAACGTGAAAACCATATTAAAGTCACATATGACTAGAACATTTTTGTAACATTCACCTCTTCCCCTATATCGTACATGCTGATCATTGCGTACGACACCATGGATAAGCATTCCGTCTAGTGCACCAACATCTAATTCAAACTAGAGCCCATCCAAGAAAAAAACCCTAAAGTCTTCTGCTTCTCTTCTCTCCAGATAGCGCCGCCGCCCCCCTTCCTCCTTCAGCTTCCATGGCTGTGAGGAAGGAAGGGGAGGCCCTCCTTCTCTTGCTGCTGTTAGTGTCTCTTGCTCCCCCTTCCTCGGCATCACGCCTCTGCCGCCATTCGCCAACACCTTCATCCACCCCCCGATCTCCACCCCCACCCTCAGATCGGAAGATCTTCAGCCATAAATCTCCTCCTTCCCTCTCGCAAATCTCAGATCTGAAATGTTATTTCAGATCCGGACTTCCGATCAAGCTGGTTCGGTTTGCAATCTATGACGTGGGTCTGATTTGGAGGGTTTGTGGATTGAAGATAAATGATCTATTTGAGATGGATGAAGCCGACTCTCTTCGAGCTGCGGATCTTTCAGATCCGGCCTTGAGATCTCGTTCCACCTTAGGATCCGACCAAAACCGCGGCAGTAATCTAAACTGCCATTTCGTGCGGCCCTTGGAATTGATGTCTTGCTACATCTCTTCCACCCCGTTACCATTTGATTTGGATTTTGTAAATCCAACAGTGGTAATACTTATCCCTTATGTTTTCTTGCAAGGCCATGTTGGCCACTTTCAGTTCCAGGGTCAAGTCTTAACTTGTGCTCTTTTTGTTGTACCTTTGGTACGTTATTTTCAGGGCCAGACGTTCGTTTGTGCGCCTTTAGGTTGTACTTTTGTGGTTTAATTAATGTAGTTCCCGTTTGACCAAAAAAAAAAAACATCCAATTCAAACTATACTCATTTGGCACCGATGTGTACCGCGAACTCACTTCCTTCAAATTAATGAATTTTGTCTACGCTAACTCCTGTGGAAAATGAATCTTGTTTTTGGCACCTTCCTCAAACATTTAAGAATTTAGTGGACGGCTCGGTAAGATAGATGAATGAGATTTCTTTTGGATGTTTTAACGAGGCCCTTTTCTATAACAAAAGGAAATACAACAAGGCACAAAATAATCTGCATGAAAATCACAATCGTCACAATTTTAAGATTTACAAGCGGATTAAGGTAGAAGCCACAAAATTGTAATTAGACATTTGGCATTTCATCAATCAAACCCTTCAAAAAGTATCGTCTCGTAACATTACTACGAAATCAACATATCGTAAATCTTAAGAAAAATTAAATTGATGATGAAACATATAGTTATATGTCACAAGTTATGATGAAAATCAAAAGCTATCTACTTTGACAGGCTTGAAGTGCAGTCTAGTTAAGAAAATTGGAAATTGGGAGTGTACCAACTTGATAGAAAGCCAAGTCTCCGCCAATTTGATTGGTATGTGTATGCACATGCTTATGGCTACATAAAGTTGCAGAAATATTGCGGCTTTGGCTGTTAGGAGCTTGAACAAATTTGAGCTCTATCAGCTAGACATGGCAGTTGTTCGCAATTTTGGCAATTTTATTCACAATCACAAGTTAAATATTCGGAGGACGCTACGTGAATCGTTCGCTTAACATACTTGATCTACAGGAGTGATCCAAGAGGAGTAGCAACTATACAAGAGCTCCAAGTAGGAAGGATAAATGGTGTACTTTCATCACTGCTTGGAGATGAAACCTCCGACCACTGCAGCTATTATGGCCGTAGGATCCCCAAGGATGGCGGAGACGACAACGCGAACGGCACCACTTGCCATCTGACAACACTTGCCGACATATCCTCCTCTTCCCTTGTGATGGTTTCTCAGTGTCCCTTTAAGGCTGGGGATTCTCGTCTGCAACTCCTTCGCCTTGTTCTTGTCCACATTGAGGTACATGGTTTGCCAACTCTCCACGAGTAACTCCTTGACGCACGAGACATGAAGGTTATACGTGCTGCACCGCGTCCGGTAAGACCAACCTGGCCCTTTCCCCCCGCAGCAATGACACGGAGTTGAGAGCCTATTGACACTCAGATACAGATTGTGTTCCCCATCATCTAGCACCCGGGGAAGATCGGCACAACAAGGGTGCAGATCAAAGCCGCATCGCCTGCAGTGGTACACGAACCCTAGTACACCATCTTGACATGCATCACACCTCCTCTTGTCTGGGCCAGGAGGAAGATTGTAGAAGTGGAACTCGCATTTCTTGTAGAAGTGATGAGTGAAGGTAGATCGTGCCTCTGCACATACCTTGTGCAAGTCAAACTCGCACTGCCGGCATCTGTATTTGAGGCCAATCCCGGCTTCTTTGCACCCATCACAGTTGAAGGGGATCTCTGTGTATTCCAGCCTTAACCTGTGTTGCGGGTGCGATGGGTGAGATGCCTCTTTGCCAATCTTCATCAGAATTTCCTTGTCCTAAATTGGCTTAGCTCGTTATATTGTTGCTTTATCGCTAATATAGACATGGGACACCTGGGGAACTCTTTTACGGAAGTTGCATAAGAGTTGGAAAAAGTTTAGATTCCATTTGCCTTTGAATGGTAAAAAAAGAGACTTTCAAAAATTCCTCTCGTATCTGATTCTTCGCTTTAAGTTTCACTACAAGAGAATAACTTGTATAGGTGTTGGGAACATAAGACCCGGGCAGTGAGGAATCGTGAAAGCATACTTGGCCTACTGGAATCTAATGCCATACAAAAAGATCGATGACTGACTGCCTTGGATAACATTCCTAATTGTATGATTAGCTACTCAGAGCATAATGCGTAAATTTAATGCATAGATTGCTATTTACTTGAATATCAATATAGTAACGTATCTTTATTTGTACCTCGTTTCGCGACTTCAGTTGCAACGAATACTTCACATGGCTTCAGCTGTCCTGCAGTCCAAATCTCATGCTTGGAAGGAATAAAGAGCTTCCTCTGCCCACAAGTTTTGCACCAGAATATCTTCATATCTACAACTTCTGTACCCCGTGTGGTCACATTGTGACCTCTTGCACCACACACACAGTAGAAGTTTTGGAATCTGAGGATTCTCCTTAACAAGCAGTTAGTAGAATGGTTAAAAAGGTAAATCTCAGATAGGGCTAATGGGTCATCAATTTAGCTACCAGCACCTTTTGCCATTGTCAACAATTTAGCACATGCGTAGTCTATGAAATGTACTAGATCTTGCGGAGTACAAACATACGAAGACGAGGTCTCGGGAAGACCCAAGTCCAGTAAATCAACCTCTAAAGCTTGTTTCCTATCCAAATTTACTTCACATTGCTCATTTATCATCAGGTAAGTTCTTCCGAAATGCAGACACAGTTCCATGAATGTGGAATCTTCCAAAGTTGTTTTGAAATCAATGGCACTTTGATTATCTGCTGCACCTGTAGATTTCATCTTCAAAGCAATATCCCGACTAGATTCAAGGTTGAAAATTATTTGCCGAGCCATTTGAGATGACCTCCAGCTCATATGTAAATTGGTTGTTGCAAGGTGATAAAGTTGGGCGATGTTGGAGAAGGAGAAGCGCACCACAAATACCAAGAAATCATAGAAATTCATTCCTATAAAAGGACAAACTGAAAAGCGTAAGGAAAAGAACAAGAATAAAGAGATTACTTACACATAATTGACATAGAAAATTAACTACATGCATTGTTGCATCAACTAAATCACTGTAGTAGTCAACATTTTCTTGTTTTATGTTGGTTTTTCCATAAAAAGGGAATGAATTAAGCTGAAGAAAATAGGTCCATGACAAGTTTGTTCTTGAATGAGAGATCCTTTTGGTATTCACCAGAGGACAGTAAGCCATCAGCATATTAATAGCTACTTAGTCTTAGCAAGGGAAAAGTGTGTCTGACTCTGGGCCATCTCCTCGAGCAAAAAGCGTGTCCCGATTCGGGGCATGTCCTTGAGACAAATTCTTAGCACTTTATGATTGTGGCAGTAACACAGTCTATTTATCTTACATGTACAAAACTCAATCACTTACCGCAAACAGTACAGAAGGCCCAATATGCAAACCTTTAACTCATAGCCTTCCTTATATTCATTCAACAGCTACCAAATATTGTTGAGACCAAAAATTTTAAGAACTTAAGCTATTTCGCAAGTATTATGTCTGGGCTTCTGTGCAAGGGAAGGGACTGCAACTATGAACCTTTGCTAAATAAGATGACTATATTCAACAAATTTAAACGTCAGCCATAACTTCAAACAGATAAGGTATGGTTGCATGCAATGTAGCTCATAGTTTCGCTTATGAACAGGCTAGTGGTCTAAAGAAATGTCCTTTCTGCCAACTTCAAATAAATAAGTTCTGCTCGAAAGCAATGTGCCCCACGGATCCCATTTTGAACCGGCTAGTGATCTAAAGACTGTCCTTTTCTGATGGCACACCGAGATCTAGGATCAGCATGTACCTGTGTTAACTGAAAGATTTCGCTGGCAGACTCCCTCAAAATCATCACATATGTCCTTGATGTCCTGAATGTACTCATTAGCTTCATTGTAGTCTCTCAAAAGCAAATCCCACTACGGACAATGAAAGGAAATAGTTAAACATAATTTCACTTGACAAGAGACGGGCCGCCCTCTAGGGCTTGCTTTTACCAGGTGACTTGGTTGTAATACTAACCACCCAAGAAAGGTTATAGGCATTGAACCAGTTGTGATTAATTGATATCGTGTCTTCCTGAAACCAGTTGAGCATACAATGACGTTAGCAGGACAATAACCAGATTGCAGTAACACATTGAATTCAAAAATTATGTAACAATGCATTTCTGGCCGTAGTTCACAAAATTCGGCACAATAAATTCAGAAATGTACAACTATAATGCACGAGTAAAAAGTATAATGATATTTCCAACAAAAATCTCAAAACAATTATAGAAACAAGTGTACGAACAATAGGGTTATATTACGTTTAATGGTCAAAAACTCGGGCCAAAAGATCGACATGGTAAGCCAAATATGCGATGGGTTTCATATGACAAGCATGAAATGAATTCAGAGACTAAAATCAATAGGTTGTTACTCATAAAATGAAACTTGTCCGGTCTTACACATTCCTCTTCGAAGAGTTCCATCAAAGGTGCAACCAAATTCTGATTAAAGGTTATGAACTTGGCGTTCTCCATATTAATGATTTGGTTACCCCAACAATATTGCTTAAGATGTACTAAGAAAATAATGTCACGTCAAAGGCAAAGCAAAGCAAGGTAGAGGGATCGACTTAATATCCATCAATGCGGCATCCAGGACTCCTCCAGTGTTCCTTCATGAATTTTGGTGGTAGTGTGTACGTGGGTGGGTGTCTACTTGTGTTCTGCACACGTGTTGGTGTGTGTGAGAGACAGAGTAATATTCGGCATTTTTTCCACTAAGTGCCACCTCAAGGTTGCTTAGGTATTGTCGTGCTTGCGAGTGTCGTTTTCTTCACCTCGGCACATCATCCTAATTGATATCAGATGTTTGAGACACCAAGTGCTTGTTTCAGCAATGTCATGCTTGTGACATCACCATATGCAACACCAATTGCTTGTTGGTGAGTCAATTGTTGGTCAGTTTTTTTTCCCAAACCTCGTGCTATTTAAGCATTGTCGTGCTCGGTAGGTGGCTCTTTCTGTGCTCCAATTCCCACCTCGTGATTTCCAGAAACTTTTATAGAGCTTTCTCTTGTTCAATTTCATCATCCCAAGCGAATTGTGACTTGAGAGACAGACCGAGAGAGAGGACACATTCAACAATAGTAAAAGTAAGTTTGTGTTCAAGGGACTATTCATTTCGAGGTAAGGAGATCTTTCTTTCATGTGCTTCACATCTCTGCATATCCATCTACCGGGTACTGTTTTTAAACCTCCAGAATGATCTCTTTAATACATTTCTTGGTTATTCTTCACCATTTATTTCAGTGTTGTGCCTTGACCACATTGACCCTTTGGTAACTATTTATCATTGAAGTCAATTCCGTTTTAAATATTTGTTGACTTCCAGTCGAGCCATTCTTGTTGACTGACTCGAACAACCATGTATTATGAGAGGCGGGATGCCCCATAATACACTAGGAAATGACTTATGAACCTAGTTGAAGTTTTGTAAGTTGAGCCACCTACGTCTGCCGACCTATTAGCCTAAGTTGTTTTGGTTGTGTTAGTTACACCTTCTGGTCGCTCGATGTTGCTGTCGTGAATCATTTCACAGTTAAAAGTTTTGCAGTTGACTCTTAGGTGTGTGTAGTCTTTTGTTGTTATCTTTGCCAGTTGAGAGTTCATCGGAATATTTGTAAGCTTGCTTATACATTGGACTTAAAATGAGAGCCAAAAAATTGGTAGCTCTGTACTCGGTTGGTTTGTCTTGTTATTCTTTATGGCGTTTTCTGTATCTTTGTGGGAATGTGTGTGTGTGTGAGAGAGAGAGAGAGAGAGAGAGATGCCAAAGAAAAAAAAATGCAAGAAAGAGAGCTATATGTCAGCTTCTCTTTTGCTATGTTTTTTTTTCTCAGAATAAAACTTGAGGCATATTTAACATAAATAGTAGGCACACTCCATAAAAACGTGTTTTTGACCATAAAATTCTAAAGAAAACATGAAACGCGAGGATCAACTTCAAATATCTGCACTATGTTTTCTGCATGAATACAGAGGTCACATTTAAAATTCCATTTTCCAACAACAGAGCAACAGAAGGGTAAAGGTAGTCAATAACACATCGGCGTGGGCCAAAAAAAATATTTTGAACTGAGGTGGGGCCGCATATTTTTTTCTGATCAACGGGTCAAGTTCAGGCTAAGGTGAAATGATCAGCACAAGCAATCACAGCAAGTACATGTCCCACTTTATGGAAAATCCCTGCTTTTTTCTTTGATATAAAGGAAACCATTATGCTTATCATATTTCTAGGTTAGGAGGTTCAGGGTACCGCCCAATTGGAAGAGCGCAAGAAGTAGCACACGCTTCATAACGTCTAGGGTTAACAAACGTTTAAAACCCGGGTTCTGAAAAACGGGCACGAACATAGGCCTGGTTAGTATGATGGCGCCCGCCTCCTGGGTCAAGAATGAGCAGGAATGAAGCTCTTGTAAAAAAACAAAACCTTTTCGTCTAGCATGGAACCGCAGAGGTCATCTATCTATAGAGTAATAAAAGCTCAAAATAACCCTCTGGGTTGATAACTAAAATAATCCTCATTGTTAATGAAGAAAATAAGCCTCGGGGTTGGTAGTGGAAGAAGAATAATGTTTAAAAAGACTTAGAGTTAAGGAGATCGTCGAGTCTGGGGGGCAAACAGACTCCTAACCCAATTGCACTTTAAGGAAAGGGCATATCTAGGTTAGTATTTGAAACTAGCACTGGAATCAAAAGCTCAGTATTCTTCGTTCATTTCCTCTCAACTCAAACCAATTAAACTATTGTCAATGTGCATGACAACCATGACACCTTTGTCAAGACCAACCAAGACCAAGTGCCCTGATTCCATTAGAAATTACCCTGATACCCCTTGGTGGAACTATTTACCTACAGGAGTAATTGTAGTCATCTGACTGGTTTGTTGTTTAAGAAGTGAAGCAAAATGACAATGGTAATGCTGCAAAGCCCGAATTGAACATAGACAAAAGGCGAAGGTGACTGTGGGTTCTAAGATGGCGGCAATGCAATTGGCCGGGGGCCAGACATGGGCAAATCTCACATGTGGTTAGGGTGTGTGGGCAATTGACCTTTTTTGTGGTGAAAACAATATGGCTCTAAAATTGTATCAAACTCAAACATGAAAATCATGTGTTCCTATAAGAAAGGAAGCAGCAGAGACTACCACCAGTATTTCTGTTTTAGGCTACAATATGGACCTGTGCCCGAGAAAAGAAAATACAACTAATAACCAAACACGTTCATTTTTTACATATCTGTAGTTCTTTGTTCAAAGAAGAAACAGAAACAGCAGAAAAATGTGTTACCAAATGATGCCAAAGAAGACAGTTGCAAACCTTCCCTTTAGCTAAAGCCCGAAACAAAGGTGGCCTACTGTCTTAAGTACTTAATGAGGGGTCAGGGCTAAATGTATGTAACTCGACATTCTGAACATAATCTATTCGCATAAAAGGGAATAACTTACCTCATCCAGATCCATTTTACGACTTCACGCTTAAATTTTAAGAAAATTACACACCATGCCACTAAGTAAGCTTCATGTAAGCATGCAATTTAACAAATTGAGCACATATATAAAAGGGACTAACCTCATTTACGACCATTTCAGCACTTCACCCATACTATTAAAAAAGTTAGACAGGATGCCACTAGGTTTCACCTACATGCAATTTAACAAATTGCCCACAATTCTCCAGCTAATTATGTATGTGCCATTTTAACATTTTATCCCTACTTTTTTTGACAATTTGCCCACACCTCTCCACATAATTATGTCTGGTGCCATTATAACACTTTAGACCTACTTTTCAAACCAGTTATTTGATTAGCCACGCACCCTCCATAAAATTCTTGCGTCACTGGCAATAATACCCTAACAAGAATGACAATTTCCTATTATCCCATTATCTAAGAATGAGAATTGACAGTTGTGCTACTTGATTTTGATATTGCATTCCATGCCACAAAAAACAGGTAATACTTTTGTATGCTCGTCCCTAAATGATAAAAAGTCTAATGTGCATCTTCTAGCGTTGAATGGTTGTGAATTTAGTAATAGACGTGAGAATTTAGCTCCATTCTTTTTAATTACACTATCAAAGACAACCAAAAAGCCTATTCAAACCTCAAAGCTAACCTCAATATAAGAACATTCATGTCATTAATAACATTAAATATTCTTAAGATATTTTAGTACTTTCTCATATATGAATTTTACATCTCGTGTCGCTGTTGATAGTAAATCTTATGAACTAGATGCAATATCAAAATCAAGTGCTACAATTGTGATTTTGGTTTTGATACTTTTACATTCAGTTTAATCTTATAAATGAGTGAAACAGCTTTATCACCTCTGCTAAAACATGTTTCATAAAAAAGTAAACATTCGCAACTTTTGTTGAGAAACAAGGAAAAAATTATGGAATTAGCTTACGATCGTTATGGAAGAAATCGTTGGAAACACAATCCTTTCATTCAAAGAACGATGGTCTAAAACTAAGGACAACGATTTATCATTTGATGGTAGGTCCCGATTCTGGACTGGAGGGGATACCAAAGGCCTCTTCTTGATAGTTAGTTACTTAAACAGAGGATAGGAGTATCATCTATGTCAGTTTTTTACCTGAATACAATCCAAAATGGTTTTGAACTTTTTACTCGCCTAGCACATTCTTTTGGCACTTGTAAAGGCTTGTTTTCATTTATTACAAATAATGGATCTATAACTCTTTTTCGGTCTTACGAAAAGCTTTTTCTTTTGGTGTAAACCGGAAAAGAATCCGTTCAAGATGTTATAAGAACTAGTGTTTGAGAATACCTTTGTTTGCAATTTTCTATAGCTTAATGTTTGTCAGCAAGGGTCCCACGCACAGAACGCATAGGGTGCTGGCTAGTAACTAAATAATTCATGAAGAGATTTAAAGGTTTAAGAACAATCAGGACCTCAACAATAATAGGACTTGAGAAGAATACCAGATTGTGAACTTGATGATACCATCCACTAGGAACAAAGATTATTTCGTTTTGCTCTTGAGTGCATTCCAACCAGATAGCCTGGACACATTATATGCACACATGAGCAAACTGTGCAATTTGAACAGAACCTTACAAGTTTAACTTGAAGATCTAGACTGATGAATTACCTTCTTGAAACCAGGAAACTTAGCTTCGCTAACATCCTCAAAGATGTTATATACAGAATTTTTCATATACCTGAATGAGAAATGACAAACCTAGTCAAAAAGGTGTGCCAGTGTGACTGACACAAGAACTAGAAGGGGCAAACTTACAAAGGATCTGAATAGATTTGTTATTATCATTTCGCAAATGGCGTAGCAACCCATTATTAATCAATATTAGTCCTAATACAGGGGAACCAGATCTGTTTGGTAAAACGCAAATAAATACCACATGACAAATACAAGCGCCCATATACTTGCTAAAAGGGGGGATATCAACCATTTCGGGGTAAACCAATTGTAACAGCAAGAGAAAGTGGCAAGAGTACCTAAGCACCAAAAATCTCTGAGCTAGTCAGAAAAGGCAAATAAAGGCCACGTTGCACTTAGAGCGGAAAGAGCAATTTGAATCTCAGAACTCTTCCACCTTCCGCCTGCACCAAGGCAGCCAAGTTTGACAGCATCCAATTCTTTACAGTTAACCTTAGCAGATGGTTTTTGGGCATTATCCTTCATGAAGATGGCATCAAGCCAATGTAGGACTTGAGGAATACAATACAGGGATTTCTTTCTAGAGGAAGAATCGGTATTTTCAGCATAAAACCTCTTCACCCCTTATCCGCAAGTAGATATTTTTACAGCTGGGATGGACTTTTAGATTTGGGATAGGAAAGGCTCGGAACTGAACTAAAAGCAAAGTGACATCATTTATAAAGAAAAGGCTCGAATGAAAGCTCCTATGGAACTGTTTTCAGGATAAAACATATTCTTGATTCAACTGCAGACATAGGACCGGATGAAATAGCATCTGTATGTAAGAGTAGTGGCCCCTTCTTTTCTTGCAAACATAAAGAAGCAACCACTGCGGTATTGAAAAAAGCGGTAAAACCCATCTATGATGTCATACCCATAATTCTCCCCCCTCACGTTGAAATGACGACATGGTAAACAAAACTTCAAACCAATGTCCAAAGGCTGAACGCTAGAATAAATGACCAAAAGACTGAATAAACTGACTCACAGCTTGTGAAGCGGTATCTTGGGTTTAAGAAGAAAGGTTGGACATTGCATCTCTGCTTATCATGGATATATGACCAGTAATACTTCTTTCTTTTAGCTGTAGACTTTTTCTCGCAATTGTCACACATTAACTCCAAACTGACAGGCACTCAGGAAGCACCCAATTAACAGTCATATCTAATGAACATTAAGTTTCAAATCTTATCCACAAAAGGCACATTGTCTGTTAGACCCGTCATAATTAATATGGATCTACAGCTTTAAGCGGCCAAAGCATTTTAACTTCTATACTTTAGAGTCCGGTTTCCTTGAAACTTATACAAACCCTCGGTAAACAACTACTGATGCAAGAAGATTTACTAATACCTGTCAAAAACAAGGTGATGTTGACTTGGAGACAGAAAATGCCATTGTTTCTTGCCGCACACATTGGCTGACCAACTATAAGACCTGAAAACATCAGCATGAAGAGGAGTCCACGTACCTGCATGAAAAGCCAACAGTTTGGTACTCAAATTTTGCATAAACACTACACCATGTTAACATTATTAGCCATGCTAAACATATCTTTCAATGCAAAAGATAAAAATGATGTTTCATGTCTTACAAGAAAGAGGTCAACACATCTGTTCTCAAACCTTTTGCCCCCATGTATACGAAGCGATAATCAGAGCAACTTATGTCATTTCTCTCTTGATAAGTATCACGATCATTATGCATATGGTAATGGTCAAGATACAGATTCAGCCAATCATCAGAGAAAACCAGTGGAGTAGTGTATGCCAAATACTCCGGATACTCCTGAAAATCCATATTTTCATTAAGCGAGGATGAGAGAAACAATAGAAAGAAAGCATATTGATTAGACTAAATGAGAACCATATTTAAACTAATAGATGGGACTTCAAAACTCAGTGGTCTTGGGTTGAACTGGTGTGTTACTGTTATTAAATTACAAAAGTCCAACCATTCCAGATCCACACCAAACCTAGTCAATTAAAAGTGTAGACCAATACGTGATTTTGGAGCACAAACCCATAGCTATCCTCATCAATGAGTGTTACCCACCAATTCCTATTAGTGGAGAACAACGAGGAGAGTTGCTGCGTTGCTGGTATTAATGATGACTTATCAGTTTCTCAAAGCAGAAGGAAGGATACTGCAGATGTTAGGTTGACAAGAGGCATGATATCAAATAAACCACGCCCAATATGACTAACAATTAAAAAAGTTAAAAAAAGAAAAAAAACATACTTAGAGGTGAAGAGGAATGACCGAGAATCAGGTGAAGTGCCATATAACCAAGTTTGTCAATCTGATGGCCAAGTAATTTCAACTGTTCTAAACACCTCCGTAAGTAAGACAATAACCAAACACATAGAATGGCAGCTCATACGGCAAAACATGAAATTGGTGGATAGCATAGTTAACATCATCTAATGTTCACGGGGGTTACCCCATACCCACCCCCAAAACAAAAAAAAACACACACACATACTCCTTTTAATCTACATTTTTGCTTACTGAACATGAATTTAATAACAACGTCAGTAAAAAACTATTTAAAAAGGATCACCAAGTAGATAAAGCCATATCCAAATCATATGATTAGAGGTAATCCACAAACGATAACATCATTAGGGGCAGACAATCTTGACATATGATTGCGAAATTCTATATTAGATTGTTAAATTGCTCTACTTATTTCAAAATGGCCATAGATGTGAATGAGCTAACATCGTCTCATTGTAATTCCTGAAGGCTCACATATCTAGTTTCCTTCTTTCTTCTGTCACGTGTGTGATTTATCTACTACTCGTCTACCTCTCTAGATTGCCTTTATGGGCACTCAATATGAGCTGTAAACCCACTGAGGTAATATATATAGACACTAATAGTGGTGATGAAAGATGCCTCTGCAAGCTGTAACATAGATCTGTAACAAGAAGATAGACAAACAAGAATACATTTTTAAGCCACACCTTCACAAAGTGCCAGTCTTTCAGATACAGTAGGGACTTGCCACAGTCTTCTTTAGTTGAAATATTATTATAGTCCTTTAAAGAAAGCTCGAGCCAATGTTCAATGAACTCTGAAACTGACATTTCTATCCTCTTCTGATCCGTAAAATCTCTACTACCACAATCTGCAACCTGCAAGTGACCAATGATATTAGAAAGTTCCAAAATGAAAAAGCAACTGTATGTCTTGCACAAGATCGTCTGAGCAATTATTATGCAAAAGCAAACAAGAAAGACGGGAAGAGCACACAAATGATCTGATTATTTGACTCCTAATGACAAATCCACTCTAGTTCTTTTTTTTTTTTTTGGGAACTCACTCTGTATACTTGTTGCCAACCAATCAAAGGAGATTCATGGGACCCACGAACCCATAGCTTTGTCAACAAGCTAAGTTATACATTATGACTTGCTAAACGGCTAACATTACAAGAAGCATCACCCAGACATGAAGAGATGCTCCAAGACTATCTTAACCCTATAAAATGCTTAGGATTTCTTGGGTGCCACGATGATCTTTCTTAGGGCCATGATGCTCTCATTTGAATACATATCCAAGGGTTTCGTCTGGATTTAGAGCAAAATTCGAGCAGTTAAATAACCTTAACATGACGGGAGGCTTCTTGAGCACCTCGATATCACTGGGAAAGGGTGCAAGGACGATGAGGTGGAGGATGAATCTAGGGGTCAAATGGGGTAAGACACCCTTTCTTGCTCGTATCAACTTGAGAAGTCACTCTGCCGTAACCCCAACTTGAGTTATTGCACGTTTCTTGCTTGCTCAAAAGTCGCTTGACATGGTAACTTGTGCCTGCACTTGCAACTTCAGTGGTGTACTCAGAGGCAGACGCGTGTCAATGGAGAGAACAGCTACTAAACTCCATAAGCTTCTGTCGCCCAGAGCAATTATGACCAAGGAACGAAGGCACTAAATACTCCAAACTGAGACACGTATAAAAACACAGTAAAATCCAGCTTCTCCGGTACTCCAAACAGGGGACTTGTTTGCTCACCCTGCTCCCTAGTTGCCCTAGATTCTGTCCCTGTCCTCCTTGCACTCTCCATCTCTCGCACACTAAAGGCTTCAATGTTCAACTAATTACTGTTTTACGCATCAGCTTCCAGCTCGACTTGGTTTTATAAGGACAGTTCTTGCCACCTAGTACGCATTACCCCAGCAAATTAATAATCAGTTAAGCAATTCATGTTCTCCGGGTGAACACTTTGGGCCTTTTGGCGACTCTACCGACCATTTTAATCGCGCTAAATCACCAAACATCAATGCATCAAGTCAAACTACTTCTTCCAGAATAAAACCACACAATTTCTACCGAGTTAATTCACCAAACACTGGGATTAGGTTTGCGGTGTACCTGGACTTTGGAGTTGCCAAAGTGGGAAGATAAGAAGGGGAGATTGGGGCGTCCATCGTCGAGGACCCAATCTTTGCAGGACCTCCAGTCGTCCATGAGCCCGGTAAGAATCACTGGCCGGTTGGTAAGCAGGTATCTCTGCACGAAATCACTGTAAGTGAGCTCTTTGCCGTTCACCTTCTCTACGTGCCCTCCGATTTCCACACCCATTTTCTTGGTCGTTTGCGAGAATTGCTATTCCGACAACTTCTTCTTTCTTTTCCCGCCGTCCAATCCTACGGGATGCCAATTGCCATAAAAACTGAACTTAAATAATTTCCTGCATGCCTTATGTTTTCACTTTTAACCCCTGAATTCTTTTTTCTTTTCTTTTTGGTACTTGTTAAGTTCACGTTGTTAACTTATGTATTTTGTGTAACCTTCCGTCTATTTTCTTTAAACGAAAAATGTCAAATAGTCCTATTTAGTCAGGATGTACGGGAAAGATTGAAAAATCATTCATGTATCGTAATCCTATCACCACCACGAACCAACACATGTAACCTTCAGCACCCATGACCACCCCCACCATGTCTATCACCGCCCATAACCAACTCCACCAAAACCATCACTATTGTGACCACAGCTTCAAAACTATCACCAACCCATGACCACCCCCACCAATACCATAACCATTGTGACAACCCGACCGTCATCGCCCTTTCTTCTCGCCCGACCTGTCGACCTGTCATTACCATTTCCAACTCCCAACTACCGTAGTAACCACATCCCCCTTCACCAACAACCACCCACTTCCACACCCGTAACAACTGCCACTACAATAGCCACATTTCTTCTCCCAGCTCCACCAATTACTAAATTACCAATTCCCAGTCCCTCTGTCGGCCACCACCACCACAATCAATTACTATATCCCCGCTCCGTCGTTAACCACCACAATTGCTAACTCCCCGCTCCATCGTTAACCACCAACTCTGCTCTCATTCCCACTCAATTTTTTTTATTCCAAGAGTAAATTTGTTAACTCAAGTTTGATCTTTTAGGTCGAAGATAAACAAAGTTTGTGAAACACAGCATAAGCCAAGAGGGTGATTAGCTCAAGTGCAACATTCTATGTTCAACTAAAATTACACCTTAAAAGCAGAATTAATATCCCAACTCCTTTAAATTAATTTCCTTTGTCTCTTTCTTCTTAACATAATTCTTTTGCCTCCCCAAACTACCAAACATAGCAATTACTTTTTATCAACCAAATAAGGTTTCAATTTATTTCCTTATAGACCCGGCCTAATTTTGGACTCAACTATGCCTAGTTTACTGTTTCTCGCTAGAATGGTCAAAAGACCTAACCAAGCCTACCCGTTGTCTGCAAGTAGACCTTGGTCGAGGCAAAAAAGAATATGATATGGACTTTAATTTTTAATAATTGTAGACTTGTAAGTATTTTCTACCGTTTATCCCGACTGAATAAGAATGGACCGAACATGGGCATACTCGCGGGAATATAACTCCTAGGGTTTTAACTTTCTATCCATCCGATCTTTGTTTTCTTTCTCACACTCACAACGGAACTATGTTTCCATGGGCTCGTGTCTAGTATCTTTTTGGTGGATTCTTTCCATTTCATGGTCTTAACGTTTGAGTTTTTGTTTAAGACTAAATTTATTGTTTTCTGGCGAAGTTGATTTAATGTTTTTTGGGAGTTTTAGTTGTCTAAATTTTCATTGACTTAAAAGCTTGTGTTTTTGTTTCAACAACAAGGCTTTCCTTTTCAAAAGTGCAACATCTTTTAGGCTGAAGAAACCTCTAAAACCTTGCTTCACATACAACAACCTGCCCCAATAAGAACTCCAATAACAAGTTTAGAATGAGCGACTTTCTCAAGTTCACCCATAACTTAACATTTCATCACAAAACTTTTCTTTTCCATCAATTAATTGCAAAACTTAAAATGCGTGGATTTAAAGTACCAATCTTACCCTCCACCACGATTATCACCAACAACCTAACCCCACCACCACCGTGACCAACAACCAAACACTACCACCTCGGTCGTTCGCCGACTGCCACAACTAGTGTAGAAGCCACTCAAAAGCATCACCTTTGACATCTTAACCATCTTTAAGATCGAAAGTCAAACCAAAGCTTAGATTTGCATTCTTTTACCATATTTTGTACTCTTTTCTCCCTCGGCTTTGGAATTTTAATGCTCAACTGCAACTCGACCCTTTGACATCCTCTCTCTACTACCGAACAAGGAAATGTCTTTGTTGCTGTGGACTTAAACGGGCTGTGTTGTTCTTTTGTGCCACATAACATGATTGAAAGAGAAGTGACATTTTTGTCTATCAATCCCTAGTTTTAGTTCTACTTTGACAAAAGCCACAATTTCGTTGGGAATAAAGATTGCCTTTGGATAACATGCTTCTTTCATACATCTGGCTTTACAACGTAGGTGAGGAGCCGTGAGTCTCATGCTTAAGAGAGTGGTACCACGAGTGTAGACTCCTCGCAACATTTGGCCTTAGTTTGTTTATCAAAAGACCTTATTGCCTTCTTGGTCTTGGTATAATGCATAGTATGGTAAATTGTTTGGAAGGCTCCATTTTCTTCAACTCCCAATCCTCTCAAGAAGGTAAGCAAGCAAGATGCTTGAAAACAAGTTGATCATTGAAATAAAAAAATGGCTTATTTGGGTCCAAATTTTGGTAATTATTATTCGATCTTGTTCCGTTAAACGGTTCACAAGAACTTGATTCCATAAGTATGAATAATTTTTGAACTAAAAGTTCATTGTGTTAGGCGGTTATCATAGTTTGAAAACAAAAAACCATGAATACCTCTTCAAAGGTGAAAAAGTGTCGCCAAAGTACAAGCAAAAATGTAGGGAGAGAGAACGAGAGAAACAAAGTTTCTAGTGTGTGAAAATGGCTCAACCTGTAGCAAATATATAGATTCTCTGGTATCTGTTCACCATTTATCGATGATTCAAACGTGACAACTTTTAATACCATTTTTGGTTGAACGTTAGACAGGCTTAACAGTGAAATCATTTATGGTCGCATGCATTTGTTTGATCGTATGTATGTATACATATCTATACTACTTATTAAGGAAAAAACATGATTTGATGTAACACCTTTTGACAAGTGACGTTCCAAATTTTTTTTGGGATAATTGCGTAAAATACTCCTGTGGTTTGGGGTAGTTGCAAAAAAGTCCCTGCTGTTAAAAAAATTGCAAAAAGACACCGGAGATTGCAAAAGTGTTGCAACTGACGATTCCTGTAACAAAATGATGCAAATGTCTAAATTGCCCTCTATATATACTGTAATTTGTAGATCTTAGGTCTTTTTATTTTATTTTTGGGTATGAATGGTGTTGATATTGGACAACAGGGCTGAGCTCGTGGTGGCGGCGCTGGTGCTTATGGATAGGGTTGATGGCGGGGCTGGCCGACGGCGACGTAGGTTCATGGAAGGTGGACAGGGCAAGTGGTGGCAGCGCCTGGCGGGGTTGGGGTTGGCCCGAATTGTAGATCTAGGGTTGGCCCTAATTGTAGATCTAGGTTTGTATTTTGAATTGTAGATATAGGCTTGTGGTTTGTGAATCAGGTTGGTGGAGGTAGCGCAATAGGCTACGGTTGGTAGCGGGGCTAGCAGCAGCGCAAGTGGCAGGGGTTGATGGCGAGGCTAGCAGCGGTACAAGAGGTTGGGGGTGATGAAGGCGATGGCGACATGGAGTTCGCGGTGGGTGGAAGGCACCGATGGGGGCGGTGTACTTGGCTTGGGTTGATGAAGGGGCTAGCGACGGCGGCATATGGGTCTCTGTGGGTGGTTGGGGCTAGTGGCGTCAGAGGTACATGGGGCTGGACGGTGGTGGCATAAACGGGCGGTGGCAAAAAAAAGGGTGGTGGTGGTCGATGGGGCCTGGTAAAGGTGGCAGCTAGGGTTTTGGCTTGAGGGGGCTGAGGCGACGACGATTGGGCAGAGCAGGCGGCTGCGATGCCAGCGATTGTGCTGAAGCGGCGGTGGTGGCAGAAATGGGTGGTGGCAGAAATGTGTGGTGGTTAGGGTTTAGGATTTGGGGATGGAAGAAGAAATATTTTTGTCATTTCGTTAAGTTAATTTTTACCAAACGCACTCTTCAGGAGCGTGAACATCACACGCCATCACTTTGAACGATTTTTTTGACGGTTGCAACACTTTTGCAATCTCCGGTGTCTTTTTGTAATTTTTTTAACAGCAGGGGCTTTTTTACAACTACCCCAAACTACATGAGTATTTTACACAATTATTCCTTTTTTTTTTCAAAGTGACACAAAATAAAATTCTTTATTGGTAAGTAACTACCTATAGAAATAGGTTTAGTTTTCACAACTTAAAATTCATCAACAAATATAGTTAAAAAAACTTTAAAGGCCAAGTTTGATACGATAATAATATTTTGCTAATTTTTTTTTTTGGACACGCATGACTAACTTATTTTTCTGTTATTTAAGATTTATTTTACTAAATATGACAAAAAATACATATATGTGATGTTTAATTTTTTATAACAAAATTGTACGATTAATTTTATTTTCGCACACGCATCGCATCGCATGTGCCACGGGTGACTCGTTAAAATAATCAGAATTGTAATTTACATGACCTATCGCTATGCAGATTCGAAGTCGAAAGAATATTTTTCAATAGCATTTATCACTTTACCTACCCCTTGAGATTACTTATTCATATTTGAAGCGCCCCTTTATCATCCCTAAACAAGACCGCCAACCAAAAAAAAAAAACATTCTCGTTTCTGATATTATTGTTAAACCGAACAGGGCCTTAGATAATTCTAGAGACCCATCAAAGGGGACATATGTACCAAAAATAAAAAATAAAAAAAATCAAAGGGGACACGTGTGAGTAAAGCGAAAGGACTCCTGTTACGTATAAAAGTGACGCAGCACACAGCAGCTTAGATGCTCAGAAGACCACCTCAAAAAATCGTGTCATCACTCTGAAAACTGAAAAACGAAAACCCTTTAATGGCGGATCCAGGCTCGTCTGGCCCAGTTATTGGGCAGCCTTCTGCTCCCTCCGATCCGTACGCCTTTCCCTTTACTTATCTTAGTTAGGCATCTGTGGTTACTCCGTATTTCTTTTGTGTTACTGTACTTGGGAATTTTAGTTGGTTCATTTGGACTAGGGGATTTCTTTGATAAATCACGCACCTTTTAAGGGTTTTGTAGGGTTCTAGTCAAGTAGAAGCGCCACTACGAGCTACCCCTTGAAGGGTTTTGTTGTTGGAGCCTGGGGTTTTAGAAGCCATTATTTTTGCTTTTTAGTTGAGTAGAAGTCATCATATTAGCGTTTGACCCAACTTATTTCGTTTGTACAGTGAATTATATATGGGTTTATTCCTTGATTTTCAGAAATGAATTATTTGGAACAAGAGAGATCACTAGTATATGGTTAGCTGCTGGCTAGCAAAGCAGAAATGTTTCTCAAGCTTGTGCCTTTGTATGTATGTCTGTCTTTTTCACTTCCAAAAAACGAAAGAACGAAAGAAAACAAAGAAATGAAAAACCCGAAGTGTCATTGAATAATGAAATGAAAAGAGCGTCATCAGCCCTGGCAATTCAAATAAGTGGGGCTGCTCTCACGTGAAAGAATACTTGCTTTTGGGCCATGAAACTTTTAAACTCACAAATTTTAAGTCATGATTTAGGAGAAGATTTTCTGTGGAACCAAATACTAAAGATGCATAAAAATTTGCAGGCAGTAGTGTCCATCAAAACAACCAGGTCCTAGGTTCTCGTGTATTGGTAAGCCTTCCTCAATGGCGTCTGTAATCTTTCTTTAATACTGGTACCTCAGAACGTTACACATTAGAACTGAAATATTGTGAGAACAGCCGCCCTGACTTCCCATTCTAGCTGTGCCTGTTCGGCTTAAATCGACGAAGACATTGGCCAATTGTCATCTTCTAGGACTTCTGATATTTAGTCCTTGAGTTCTGAACTGGAGAGCGCAAGCACTCATTTGACATGTTGATTTCCCAATTCATTTCGGTTTTTTTTTTGCTGCATGCCTCATAAAAGTTGAGCAGATATTAAGGCCTCCCATCTGAGGGAAGCTGCATTATCTTTACTCTTCTGTTTTCTTTATAATTTTGTTTTCTTAATTGTTCTTCAACTTTAGTTAGAATTAGTGTTCATAATTTATTCTTGCGTTCGGTTGAGGTTTGGCGCATAAACACCCGAGAATTAGAACCCTTTATTATGTGGCTTCATCTTTGTAGTATTTTTCAGCTCCAGGATCAGTAAGCTGTGATTTCTGTTGCCTGTTCATGGCATCTGTACACTTTCCTAGTCCCAGACCCCCAATTGGGAATGCCAATGGGGCGGTTTGGATGCGGGTTTCAGGAGAACCGTCCCTGCCTCGCCACTGCATACCACTCAACCCGGCCCCGCGCCACCCTCCGGTAGGGAGATGAAGTTTCCTTTCCCTGCCCCTGTGGACCATGGGGTTCCCGGCTGTTCATAGGAAATTGGAACTGGGAGTAATGTTACACACGAAAATATCAACAAGCAGGAGCAACGGCAGGGTTATTGAACAAGGGAAATATTTCTTGCAGATTGGGATTTTTTGGGAGCGAGCAAAATCACTAGTATAAAGTGAAAACCAAAAGCTTGGAAAGGATATAGATACGTTTGTAGAGCAGAAAAGCTAGATTAGCGGTGATGCGATGAAAGGAGCGATGGAGCCTGATCTAGATGAGATGGAACCAAGAGAAGAAGACAACTAGAATGAATATGAGATGAATCAGGTAGGGTAAGGTTTAATAAATGGACGGTGAGATTCACCTTATTTTGAATGTAGGGCTGGGATTAGATTTGGCATAGCCATATAGGGTTCAATCTACTTTAAACATAGCTGTAACATACCCGGTCAGAAGTAAAAAAACACTGCCCCAACTGGAGCGGGGCAGGTACTAGTCGGTGCGGGTTAAATTGCCATCCCTCTTGTCGATTGGGGTGCCATCACTTGGGTTAACTTTTTTGCCTGATTACAAGTATGCGTAGTATGTGTTCATATGATCACTGTTTACAATGGAGGTTCTTTTTGCATGAATGATTATGTCATTTCTTTACTATTAACTGCATAACAAAAGTGAGTTTGAGGATTCATTTAAGGTTGCTGTTTACCACCCCTTCATCTTTGTCCACTATGTATATAATTTGTGCAATATAAATCAGGAAAGATAACAAAAGAGATTACTCCACTGCGATTTTGGAACGCAAAAAGTCCCCCAACCGCCTTGTCGTTGATGAGGCAATAAATGATGATAATTCAGTGGTTTCTATGCACCCAAGTAAAATGGATGAGCTTCAGTTGTTTAGAGGAGACACTGTTTTGGTTAAGGTAATGGTCCTCTTCCGACTCCCTAAGTATGGTTGTGTTTGCTTATGAGAGTTTATAGAGATTTGCATGCAATACAGGGGAAGAAGCGAAAGGATACAATTTGCATTGTTCTTAGCGATGAACAGTGTGAAGAACCAAAAATCAGAATGAACAAAGTTGTTCGAGCTAATCTTAGGGTGCGTCTTGGGGATGTTGTATCAGTACATCAATGTCCTGATGTGAAGTATGGGAAGCGGGTTCACATCCTTCCGGTTGATGATACAATCGAGGGCCTCACAGGGAATCTCTTTGATGCTTATCTAAAGCGTAAGTCTTAGCTTGACTTTGCTGTAATTGTCTTTGTCATTCCTGTTTCTCTATCCATGAGGAGGTAAACTTGATGCGTCTCTCTCTCTGTTGGTGGAACAGCATATTTCTTGGAATCTTACCGACCTGTAAGGAAGGACGACTTCTTCCTAGTTAGGGGTGGAATGAGAAGTGTTGAATTTAAAGTAATTGAAACAGACCCTGGTGAATATTGTGTGGTTGCACCGGATACGGAGATCTTTTGTGAGGGTGAACCAATCAAGCGTGAGGATGAGGAGAGATTGAATGAAGTTGGATATGATGATGTTGGTGGCGTCAGGAAACAAATGGCTCAGATTCGTGAGCTAGTAGAACTTCCTTTGAGACACCCCCAGCTGTTCAAGTCAATTGGTGTAAAGCCCCCAAAAGGTATCTTGCTTTACGGGCCTCCTGGTTCTGGGAAAACCCTTATCGCAAGAGCTGTAGCTAATGAGACTGGTGCATTTTTCTTCTTGATAAATGGGCCGGAAATCATGTCTAAGTTGGCTGGTGAGAGTGAAAGCAACTTGAGAAAGGCATTTGAGGAAGCTGAGAAGAATGCGCCATCCATCATTTTTATCGATGAGCTAGATTCGATTGCTCCGAAGAGGGAAAAGACACATGGTGAAGTTGAAAGGCGTATTGTATCCCAGCTGTTGACTCTAATGGATGGCCTCAAGTCTCGATCTCATGTGATTGTCATGGGGGCTACCAACAGGCCAAATAGCATTGATCCTGCTCTGAGGAGATTTGGAAGATTTGATAGAGAGATTGACATTGGTGTGCCAGATGAGGTGGGGAGGTTGGAAGTTCTCCGGATTCATACAAAAAATATGAAACTTGCCGAGGATGTGAGATTCTATACCTTTGACCTTACTTTCTATGGGAGTTTCCTGTTAATTTGGACGACATGGTCAATCATTTTGTGCTATTGTTTTTCAGGTTGATCTTGAACGAGTTGCAAAAGATACGCATGGTTATGTTGGTGCAGATCTTGCTGCACTATGCACTGAGGCTGCTCTTCAGTGCATCAGGGAGAAAATGGACGTTATTGACTTAGAAGATGAGACAATTGATGCTGAGATATTGAATTCTATGGCTGTTACTAATGAGCACTTTCAAACTGCGTTGGGAGCTTCTAATCCATCAGCCTTACGTGAAACGGTAAGTTTTTCTTGATATACATGTTATCCTAGTGCTATAAATGTTCATGGGCGGAAAAAAGTTTCAGATTGGCCAGTATTCCACCAATTAGTAATCCAAACCGAATAAGAGATTTCGGGCCTTTTGTTGATTAGGCGACACTCGGATTTGAACTGGGGAAAAAGGATTTGCAGTCCCCCGCCTTACCACTTGGCCATGCCGCCAAAACAATGCAAAATGGGTGCAGCAAATTTTCTCCTCACATGAATTGCTAAGGATCCAATAAGTCCAACACCTGGACCAATAGGGAAATCCCAATTCATTGGGCCTTTCGATACAATCAAATAGAAAGCCCCCGCAGAATTCTATATGTATCTATGAGATCCTTTATCAACCGCCATCTACTCCAGAGATCCCTCCCTCCCTCCCTCCCTCGTTTTCAGAGTTGGACACGAAGTTGAGTACAGTGTACGTTGATGGTTTAGATTTTCGCTTAGAATCTGAGATTCCACCGCTCAGTTGCAAGAAGCGGGGGCACAAAGCATAGGCATCTAGAAGGTTGAGAGTGTGGTCCGACACTTCTTTCATGAGAAGCAAGATCAATTTCTCATTCTCATCCTATCTTATTGTGGTTCTGGAGTTTAAGATAGAAAATTTAGGATTTAATTAGGCAATGCCATATGTGGCTTCAGGCCGATTAAGGAAGTTTGTCAGTGACAAACTCGGTGCTATGTCTACTTCCATTCTCTTCCTTCCTTTTATAGATTGAAACAAAGCCTAGCTTAGCTTGAGATGAGGACTCAAATAGCTCTCAAGTAATAAATGCAGCATTAAAGATTCTTGGCTCGGAGTATACTAGGGCTGAATAAGCCATCTAATACAATAATTTTTATGCAACTTTATTTCTCAGATAAGGATAAATTGTGGCTGGAGTCTTCAAAAATGATGCAACTTTCTAAAGTCTCTTTACCAACAATTTGGTGATTTTGACTATTATCCTTTTTAATACTAACGTTAGATTACAGGTTGTGTCCTCAAATAGAGTTGGCAAACAACTTAGAGTTTCGACTATCCTTGTTTCCATTAGTATGCTATAGTTGTATCTTCCTGATCAAAGTTGATTTGCTTGGTTGGCAGGTTGTGGAAGTTCCAAATGTCTCTTGGCAGGATATTGGTGGGTTGGACAATGTCAAAAGAGAGCTTCAGGAGGTAAGAGCTTTATTGAGCGTCATTGAATTTTAAGGTGCTGAAGACATTTGTGGAGGTATGGGAAATACCATGTGAATATTGTTGTGTATACCCATTGAATGAATGAAGGAGAACCGGAGAACCAAAAGGGTTACATTGGCCTGAGCTGTGTGCATTGTGTGAATGATACAAGGTGCCTTAAATAGGTGTACATACATGTGTGAATGCAGGTGGAAATGTGGAGTTATGGCTCACTCTTATGGACAAGTAGGGTGGCTACACTTAACTATGGGTGACTTAACATTGACTTTAACAAGTTGTATAACAGTAAGTTGTGCCTGTTCTTGATAATGGATGGTGCGATTGCTTGGTTTACTGCTCGGCATTAGTTACTAAACTAACTATCTTCCTAACTTTGGAAAATGGTACTCAATGTAAAACTTCCCCCACCCTCCTGGGCTAGCCGGGGAGTAATATTTCCATATCTATGTCTTAATGTTTCTTATTTTGCTTTCGATGATTATAGTTACGTGGCAAGTTTGTGTTTGCTGCAGACTGTCCAATACCCAGTGGAGCATCCTGAGAAGTTTGAGAAATTTGGCATGTCGCCTTCTAAAGGAGTTCTCTTTTATGGGCCTCCTGGATGTGGTAAAACTCTACTGGCCAAGGCTATTGCTAACGAGTGTCAGGCCAACTTCTTAAGTGTCAAAGGACCTGAATTGTTAACAATGTGGTTTGGTGAAAGTGAGGCTAATGTTCGAGAGATATTTGACAAGGCACGCCAGTCAGCTCCATGTGTACTGTTCTTTGATGAACTTGATTCCATTGCGACTCACGTACCGCTCTGAGACCTTAATCCCCTAATTTGATTAGTTTCCATTAGTAAAAATAGTTACTGTAGATTTCATATTCCATAGCGTAATATGGTTCACTTGTTTCACATATGCTGATCACCATTCTTGTCCACTTTCTCTTGCTTCTCCTCTTGCCCCCATTCTCAGCGTGGTGGTTCTGTAGGAGATGCCGGTGGTGCTGCAGATAGAGTTTTGAACCAACTACTTACAGAAATGGACGGGATGACAGCAAAGAAAACAGTTTTTATCATAGGGGCCACAAATAGGCCAGACATTATTGATCCAGCGTTGCTCAGGCCAGGACGTTTGGACCAGTTAATTTACATTCCACTTCCTGACGAGGCTTCCCGTCTTCAGATATTTAAAGCATGCTTGCGGAAGTCTCCGGTTTCCAAGGATGTTGACCTATCAGCTCTCTCACGTTACACGCATGGGTTTAGTGGTGCAGATATAACTGAGATATGTCAGCGTGCGTGCAAGTATGCCATTAGAGAAAACATTGAGAAGGTAAAATATTCTTATTCTCTAAGAGATGGATTGCATTTATAAATTTCTGTCAACTTATGTTGTTAGTTTTCAAAAATTCATTTCACCTTTCGTCTAAACCCCCTTCGGGAATTGCAGGACATTGAGAGAGAGAAGAGGAAGAGCGAGAATCCAGAAGCAATGGAAGAAGATGATGTTGATGATGTGCCCGAGATGAAGCCGGCTCACTTTGAGGAGGCTATGAAATATGCCCGCAGAAGTGTGAGTGATGCAGACATTAGGAAGTATCAGGCTTTTGCTCAGACTCTACAGCAATCTCGTGGATTGGGAACCGAATTTCGGTTCGCGGACCGAACCGAGGCTGCAACAGCGGGAGCTTCAGACCCGTTTGCTTCCGCAACTGCTGGTGGGGATGATGATGACCTGTACAACTAAGTTAAACAAATGCTACCCACCCAGTGGTGCGACAGTAGGTTCTAATTTTGTGTATGTTCCATAGATCCAAACTCGTACTTAGTACTTTGTGCTCGTTTGTTGACTTATGTCTGCTTAATATATATTTGCTCAACGTTTGTTAATATGTTACTTTCGTCAATACCAAGTATGAGTCCATCAGTACGTCGTCTTCTTTGGGTACCGAAGGAATCCATTATCCTGGCAGGTAAAACTGAAAGGCCGCACCAGTTACCTTCTACTCATTCCCTCACGGTGCAGCTTTGCATTTCAAAATAGAGCGATGCAACGTGGAGTTACGCTCTTGTGTGTATGCTTTCTAAGTTTTAGCTGTTCAGATGATGATGATTCTGCATAGTAGTTGGAAATTCGAAGGAGAAAGTATGTATCAAAACGGTTTCACATCCTGTAATTTGACTTTTTCGTTCACTTTTTTTTTTATTTGGAATCAAAGAGGGTAGAAAAAGCAGCAATACAGACGGTAAATCATGGAAAGGAAATAAATCTAGGTGCAAAATGAAAGTGGTTGATACAGTAACAAAGCTGCAGCCTTATGGGACAGAAAGTATCAGATACTGCAGTGTCAACTGTAAAGGTTAAAGGCTACCTGGTACCATGCTTTCTCTCTTTTCCCCAACCTTTTGGTCCAGAAGACCCTTCTTGATGAGTATGAAACGGATATACCCTGCAACACCCCTCCATAGATGGAACCGTAAGTGGGTCTTTCCTGTGAGCTACACTTGGAATCTTTGCACCAAGGTGCATAAATCTAGATCTGTGATCTAATCATGTCGAGATTATTCCACTTGTGTCACGTGAGATCAAAATGCTCTGCCAAATACAGCATCTTCGTTCTTTACTTGAGTATCCAACCATGTTACTTGTGAAGGAACACTTCGTATAGAGATTCTGGGCCAACGGGAGCGGGGTTGTCTAGCTTGTTAAAGTCCTGCATCAATTATATATCTGGATTGATATCGATTTTAATATCTGGTTGTACATGCTTCGGATTGGACACCATGCTTTCACATGAGTGTTGCAGATTTGGTTGAAGAACTTGAACTAAATTTTGACTTTTCGACCTTTGGCCTGCCTAAGATAATGTTGTTGGAAGAAGCATAAAGAAACAAGGAGTAACTAGTGAATTGTGACTAGGAGGTGTGATGATTTCTTGATCTTAGATGAGCTGAATAGCTTATCCTGTTAGATTTTTTGAGTGTTTTTTTCGATAGAACAGAAGAACTTTAACGTTAAAAATCTAGTCTAAAGGTCCCTGATCAGTCGTTTTGGCCCCCCCTCCCGTGAGTCGTCCACGTCTTAGAGTTTGTGGTTATCTGAGTTAGCACATTGCCATCACTCTAGATACCCATTCCGAATTATAGAACGTAGGAGGGGCCAAATTATTATAGTGTCTTAAAAGAGGTTTGTCTGCAATTTTGAGTGCGCAAACAAGCCTGTCTTTGCATGTCAAACTTTCAATTCTTGCAAGTGTGACCACAGATGATATGCTGCATCAAATATGCAACTCTCTCACGTGGTAGGGGCCTTGTATAGTTTTTTGCAATCAAATCAAAACTTCCTTCTTATCTTTTTGGGCAATTATGATGGAAGGGGTCTCACTCTCAATCATTGCCCACAATCCCCACCTCCGTACCTCCTATGTTCCTCTCTCATTCCCCGAGGACACATAAATCATCCTCGAAGTCTCGTAAACTTTGCGAAAGAAACATTTGATTTAACCATCGACGATCTTTTTAAATCTTTTTTGAGATTTGATAGGGAAATGACTGGACCAGATGCTTCTGACAGCAAGGAATCACAAAGAGGGGTTCTTCATTTCATGCGCCAACGTCGGTGCATGAAATGATTGGAATAAGACTTTGTTGGATAAAGTTTTGTAGCCTCAAAGGCGCACACTAATTTGGTCAAAAAGACTATAATGAACCGTTGCAAACTGAAACATCTTAGGAGTCGGAGAAAACAAAGGCAAAATTGATTCCCATACTAGCGGTGAGTGAAATGGGAGCAAAACGGGGTTGTGAGAGAGCATTACAAGCAGTGTGCGACTAGGCAAATCGGTGGGGGCGTTGCACCCTGGATGGCAAAAATCTAGTTCAGAATAAACACGTACAAATGAATTTTTGCGCGTGCCATATTCGGAAAAGGTGAAACAAATTACAACATATTCTTGTCCAAATATAACATCTGACCTATTTTGAATGATTAATTATGTGATTGAGACATAGCCTGGTCCAATAGGAAAAATAATGTTAAGTTGCTGTACACTCGCATCTCCAGGTTATCTCCAACAAAACAGTAAGCATCCTTTCTAACTTATCTCTTTACGAAGCCAAATATATCTTATTCCTAGTTAATCATACTTCACCACAGTATGCTAATATTGACTAACTCCTAGAGGGATAGCTAGCCGAGGAAGATGAGTAAGCGAGAGAACAATTAGATGATCCTTTGAGGAGAAACAACTGAGCCGGGGTAACCGAGGAGGACGAGTACGATGCCACATTGGGATTCTCTGATGACTTGCCGGCCGGCTTCTTGCCGTCACTTCCTGGTTGGGGTTCGTGTCGAATTTCCCTCAATAGTGCCACGACATCTTTCATTGTCGGGCGATCTTCCGCCCGATTGCTGGTGCAGAGAAGGGATATTCCTAGCGATTGGAGCATCTCCTGCATTTGCGTGTCAGGATGGCCTTGGAGCTTCAAATCGATGATGTCGACCGGGTCCTTTTGGCTCTTTAAGTGGTCTCGGACCCATTGAATAACATGTTGGCCATCATGAGCGAATGATGGATCGACCGGCTTTTTCCCGGTTATGATTTCAAGCAATACGACTCCATAGCTGTAAACATCGCTTTTCTCGGTGATTTTTAGGGAGCAAGCATACTCTGTAGGCATATATCAAAAGCAAAAATTATAATTTTTCCTAATCAGATAAAGTATGAAGTTCAACGATCAAAGGAAAAGGTCAAAAGGGCATGGCCAAGTACTAGCATTTAAGTTTGTAACCACACTTGTGAGATGATGTTCAGGGAAATGTAAACCGACTGTCATGCATACGCAGGCAATGAGAATATTAGAATTGTGCATCAGCCAAATACATGAGACAAGTCTCTTATCACACAACTGGAACAAATCACATGACTTCACATGCAGAGTTCCCTCTTGTTGTGTAATCAAACTACTTCAGGTAGTGCAAATTAGTTGAGATCCAACAATTTGCTTGCGCTTTCTTGTTCTGCATTGTCTTTATTTTTGATTATTTTGCTGCCTTAGCTTTTTCAGAGAGAGATCGGATTTGGATCATCTGGTTTTTCAAGTTTAAATTCTTGTTTGTGCCTTAAAGGTGCAAATAGGTCATTCAAACTTGATCATATTACGAAGCTAATTATTAGAACATGGGAGTTCAACACATATGTGATCATCCTAAATGACATGAATTGAGACAGTGTAATGACATGTTAGTAAAAATAGATTTACCTGGAGCCATGTATCCATACGAACCAGCCAATTGAGGGTTCGCTGAAAACGAACCACGTTCCTCTTCCACTAACCTAGCAAGTCCAAAATCAGCTAAGCACGCCTCATACCGATCCCCCAACAGAATATTCTCCACCTTCACGTCTCGGTGGAGTATCGGTGGGACGCAGTCGTGGTGCAAGTATGCCAACCCCTCGGCCACACCCAATGCTATCTTGAACCGTGTCTCCCACTCCACACTGACTCCACGACCCTCGTGTAACAACCCGCCCAATGTACCATTAGCCAAGTAATCATAAAACAGTAGCTTCGTCTTTCTATTAGCTGCCCAACCCAATAGTCTAACGATGTTTCGGTGTCTTATCCTGGCCAACGTGGCAATTTCCGACGAGAATGCTGATGCAGAATACTTCTCCGATAATCTGAATCTCTTAACTGCGATAGTCGTTCCGGATTGGAGATCAGCTCGGTAGACGACGCCAGACCGGCCGCACCCGACTACGTTGTCAGCTGTCAAGCACTTTATCACGTCAGCAATCGACAACTCGAGTTTTTGGTACACAGTCACATCCCAAGGTGGGACCATCTCCACATCGTCATCGCCGTCAAGGTCTCGATCGAGGGCCCCACGGCCCCGCATTTTGCCTCCGAGGATGATGTAGAGAGCTGCCAATAGCAATGCACATGCGGCGCAGAGTAGCACCACCATCGCCGCCCTCGCCCCCCTGCCGTGCCGGGACATTCCGCCGGCCTTGTCGGCAGCGCACTGGTTGCCGGAAAAGCACAACGCTGGGTTGCCGGCGAGGACGCTCAACGGCAGCTTCGAGAAGAAGGACGTGTCAGGCACGTGACCTGAGAAATTGTTGTGCGATATATTGAGCACCACGAGATTTTGGAGGTCCGCGAGATTTGCGAGATCTCCGGTGAGTTCGTTGTGGGAGAGATCCAACACTCCGAGCTTGCCCAGCTCCGAAAATTCCGCCGGTATGTCGCCGGAGAGGTTGTTCCAGCTGAGATTCAGAGCAATCTCCAGCGCCGGAATCTTGCCAACACTCGCCGGGATCTGACCCGAAAGTCCATTACTGCTCAAATCTATTAACTGCAGCTTGGAGCACGAACCGAGTTGATACGGAATTTCACCGGAGAATCGGTTTTGGCCGAGGACGAGTTTGGTGAGTGAACTCAATGATCCGAGACTCGGACTCAACGTACCTTCAATCAGATTATCCGACACGTCAATGTACTGGAGAGAAACAAGCTGATTCAAACTTTCCGGTAAGTTCCCGGCGATGGAGTTCGAATGCAAGTCCAAAAACGTCAAATTCCGGCAGCCGGAGATCTCGGACGGAATAACTCCGTTTATCCGGTTCGATCCGAGATCCAGGAAACTCAAATCCTTCAAACTCCCAATCTGCGGCGGAACCGGACCGGTCAGCTTGTTGTTACTGGCTCTGAACCGGATTAGCGACGAACATTTACCAATCCCGGCCGGTATTGAACCGGACAAGTTGTTGGACAAGAGTAACAACTTATTCAGCTTCTGCAACTGGAATATAGCTTCCGGTATCGAACCGGTCAGCGAATTTTGTGACAGGTCAATCGCTTCAATGTTGTGACAGGACGAGATAGACGCGGGTATATCGCCCTCGAACCGGTTTTGCCATAAGAACAGCAGTGTCAGATTCCCGAGATTCCCGAATTCGGCAGGTATCGTACCTGTAAGCTGATTGTTATCGAGCTCGATAAGCGTGAGGCTTTGGCAGTTTCCGAGCTCAGTTGGGATTTGACCCGAGATTTGGTTGACGCTTAACTGAAGTTCTTGCAACAAGCTCAAGTTTCCGAATGTGGCGGGAATCCTTCCGGTTAAGGAGTTCACCGAGAAGTCGATGAGAGTTAATTGGTGGCAGCTTCCGAGCTCGGGCGGGATGGTGCCAACTAAGTTGTTTTGCCAGAGTAGGAGGTTCTGGAGGTGGATCAAGTTGCCCAACCGGGTCGGGATTGACCCGGTGAGCGAGTTCTCGTACAAGTAAATGTTTCGGAGCTGGGTGCAGTCACCCAGCTCCGGAGGGATTTGGCCGGAAAGAAGGGTGGTGTAGATTGCTAGTGTTTCGAGTTTTTTGAGGTTGCCGAGGGTGGGAGGGAGGAAGCCTGAAATGCTTGTTTCTGCTAGGCCTAGCATGACCAGATTGGTGCAATTGCCAATTGCTTGTGGGAGTGAACCTACAAGGTTCTTGTTTCCACCAGCTCTTATCACTTCAAGCTTCTGCAAGTGGCCAATGGTGCTTGGAATTTCACCACTGAGTTGATTATCATAGAGCATCAACGAAATCAAGCTTGTAAGATTCCCTATTTCGTCAGGAACGGATCCTTCTAGCCGAGTTGAACTGAGAATAAGGTGTTCGAGTTTAGGCAAGTGACAAATCTCACTTGGGATTTCACCTGTCAAGGCATTGTCACTCAAGTCTAAGGTATTCAGTTCCTGAAGAATGCCAAGCTCTTTTGGGATCGATCCAGTAAGGTTTGTGCCCGATAAATCGAGCTTGTTCAGTGACAGCAACGCGCTAAAATTAGAAGGAACATTCCCAAGCAGATCCACATACCTCAGTTTCCATTCCACGACTTCGTTGTGAAAGTTGCAAGTGATCCCAGACCACTGGCATGGAGTTTCATCAGCCGGGTTCCAATTACTTATGGCGCCTACTAACGAACCATTTAAGGTGTTCTTCCACGAGAGAAGAGTTTGGCCTTGCGGGTTGACGGCGAAAGCGGGTAAAATATTGGAAAAGGAGAGGATTACGAAGGAGGAGAACAGGAGGGTCCATCGATAAACAGGCATTACAAACTATATGTTACAAACTCCAATGAAAGGAGGCACAGAAAGGAAGTAGGATGAGCCTAGGGAGGGACAAATAGTTGGGAGAAAAACCAAATCATGTCTTGGTGGGCTAAGGCTTTTAAATGGACGGATGCATAATATATTCAAAGACCCAGAATCTCCGGATCCAAGAAACAGCTAGGCCATGATGTTTGTGCAGGGAGAAATGGAATTTTAGATGGGGTGTTTTTGGATTTGTTTAAGGTGGAGGGGTTGAGGGTTTGCGGGTGGGGAGGGAGATGAGAGTCCTCTTGTTGTTTTGAAAATTGAAAGGCAGAGAGATGAGGAGTGATCAGTGACAATATGCCCATATGAATTGTTTATGTGAACTTTTATCACTTCACATGTGAGCTTTCTATATCTTCTCTCGGATTTATTCGGAATGACTAATAAAAGTTCAGTTGAAGGTATCTGTAATGCCAACATATGTAGATTTTGACAGTTCCATCACATTCAGCCATTTAGCACTGAGCCTTGTCTTGGGTGGACTTGAAATGAGCTACTCCACCGAGATTTAATAGGTCTCCCCCCCCCCCCTCCCCTCCCTCCCTCCCTCCCTCCTTCCTCCAAACCCTCACCACACAAAATGAAAAGGAAGGAAAAAATTGGAAGGGAGCGTCTGTTGGACTTGTATATGTAAGAGATACAGATACGGTGTTCATGAGTCTTGAGACAACCAGTTACCAAATGCCCCTTGATGAAGCTGTTATATAGGATATCAGGCCTCGACAATTGATGTGCGTGCTAATCATGAGAGCTAGCAGTCGTCGTTATGGTGGATGCGGGGGTAGTGTTGAATTCCGTACTGCTGCAGCAGTGCTGCTCCCGTTACGCCTGCTGCGCCATTGTCTTCTCCTTCTCCTTGATCTGCACTAATATGACTCATTAATGATGATGGATCAACAAAATTTTACAGTATATGACAACAGTATGTTACTTGCTGACCTAATTAGAAGCCTCCTAATTACAATATTCAGTTTGTCGCAAAAAAAAAAAAAAAAAAAACCTTATGGCATGGGTGAATTTTGGATGTTAATCTTAATTGGCACAGATGACATGATATATACATGCACAAATGTGATACATGAAAGGTACTCGAAATATCCCATCCTCAGGGTTCCAAAGTGGGCAACCAGATCCACTCGAAATATCCCATCCCTGGACACACATGCCCACGCTCCAAATTTGTTCCTTGTCTCCACTCTCCACCAGATCTGTTACACAATTTGAGCTTATGGATCTTAATTCAAGCAGTACTTAGCCACTAATCATACTGACCGATGAATGTGATGTAGAACCTGTGAAGTCATTGATTCCTTACTATTAAATATTGGCACCACATATTAGTCTTTTCTGTATTCCACGCAGACTAGTATAGATCTGCTGCAATTGTATTTGGAAAATGTGTGAAAACCCAGCTATGGGTTTTGCAAATGAGACTAAGCTAGAACAATTTATAATGTTAAGGTATGGTGTTCAGACTAAAAGTATGTTCAAGAGAAGGAAGTATCTACCATGTTTAAGAACCGATTTGAAATTACATGGCAAGTCGATATCTGACTTGATAATTGCCCTCATGCATCGTGTGAATATGAGGTGATTTCAAGGCTCAGGTCAAATAAAGCGGACTACACATCTGAAAGAAGCGGCGAGAAAGAGACCTGAAAACCATAGGACATGGAGCTGGGAGGGCTTAGTTCTAACGCCATGTTAAAGCCTGATGAAAAGAAGTCGACTAGATATAAGAACCGGACCTAACTCCATGTATAGTCCATTTGAGACTTGACATTTACTTTATTCAATGATAGTTGTACAATATATTGACAAAAACGTAGTCGAACTGAACCTCACAAAATCAAATACCCTTCTTAATTATAGATGAAATCTAATATCAATCGCGTGACGAGGGGCTACGCATCTTAACAATAATGATTCGGGTTTTGGTTTACTTTCACCACATACGTTTAGTCCATTTATATATTGCTTGTCTCGTGATTATGGTGGTGCTTGATCTTATTTTACTTAAACTATGTCTCAAGAGTGTCTAATTTGGAATCTTAGCACGAGAGGAGGGGCCAGTTTGCACATGAGAAAGGCATAATTATACAAACACTATCACTGTGTGTGTACGCGCGTGTGTATAATTATATGTGGAAGGCAAGGAGGATGAGACAAGTACACCCATGAAAAGTAGAAAAGTTCCCACAAGAACACCTCCCCCCCCCGCCCAAAAAAAAAAAAAAAAATCAAAGTACTAACATCATTAACTAAGACGTAGACATTAAGCTTTACCCTTTAATGAACAGACCTTCCCGTTTTGTATCATTGCTACCACTGCTACATGTAATCTGCAGGCAGCCCATGCTAGCTGGATCAGTTCGTATGTTTGGATCAAAATAAGCAAGACATTTGAAATGCATGGGTATGGTCATTCATTTGGGAAGTACTGGGGTTGATGAGAGATGAACCATTGTGGCGGCCAACAATAAATAGGGTTCTATCCAGGAAGAAAGAGTGCAACTCATTGATGGTTTCCCATATGCTTCATTGGGTAGAGATGATGGAGGCCATTTTCAATCGGCTGTTTTAGGGGGGCATGAAAGTTTGCAGTGTCACATCTTAGGCACATCATGTGTTTTTAAGTGGCCAGGGCAGCGTCGTTTTCGGCGTTTGATTCTTATCTGGACTTGCAATCGCATTCTAAAAAAGTAATATTTGAGCTCTGATTTTAACTTTGAATTTTACTATTATCACTAAAGATTATATAGAGACGACCTTCAAAAGACATTTAACGTTTAAAGTGTCACTAAATTTTTTTAATTTATTTGTGCTGGATGGAATTTTTGTCCCTTAAATAAAGGAATTGATTTTCTCACTCAAAAGTTGAATCGATTCACTCTATCTTATCAATGTTGATGCACGGTAGATTGTACCTAGCATTGTAATTTTTTTCTAAATTTTCTTGAATTTACTTGGTAACTCGCATACACATTTTTTGCTAAGATCTTTACACCATCACTTGCACGCATTTGCTGCCACGACAAAATCAGTTTGACATGCTTTTGTTGCTAAAAGCTTGACTAAATGTCACTAAAATGTATCTTCAATGACAAAAGTAAGCGTACGAGAACTAATTTTTGCACAATATTTTGTTACTGATTTTATTGCTAAATGCGTTCATAGCTAAAGACGATCGATTTCAGCCCTAGCCTAATTTTACGAGGAAGATAATGTGGATGTGATATCTAAACTAAACATTCACGATTCATGGAGATTAGATGTTTATGATTCCAAATTGAAATATAATGCAAGGTTGTTTACAACAAATTAACCAAATTGCAATTAATTTCAGCCCCACCTTATATTTAAGAGGAAGAGAATGTGGAAGTGACATATTCTAAATCTGAACAAAATATTCAGGCTCATAGAGATAAGTTATGCTGTTATAGTTCTACATTGCAATGAACTGCAAGATCGTTTATACAAAGTGACAATATTGAAATTAATTTCGGTCCCACCGTAATCTTAGGAGGAAAATAATGTGGGAGTTATTATTTTTTTTTTTTTGGGCAAGTGATAGTATCGAGACAAAATGAGAAACACTTCGCATGGACTGACAAATCCTAGAGAGATAATTACAGTCAATTCTGCCTAAGGAATCCTCCTACATGTAGATCAAGTGTAAAGCTTCTTTTATGGAATCCTCCTCTCATTGACTGTTTCTGCTCCATAGAAGGCATTCTATGTAAGCCCAAAAGCAGCCCATTTGATTATATGTTATCCTTTCCTTTATAATTTAGGGAGCTCTTAGTATAAAATGCTTTCTATTGGATTAGGTTTTTGACTAGCAAAGCACACGATTGTGTGTTGATATGGTAGTCTTAGATTATGTATAAAAGCAAAGCACTAGTAACACTCCATTCCTTTTCCAGTTTATTTGTTTTCGTTCTTGTTCTTGAAAATATGAAAAATATGCATTTTTAGAAAATTAAGAAAACATGTTTAAACTATGGGAACTCGTCAATGCTGAGCAGTGACATGCTAGTGCACGATTCGAGTCTCACCAAGGCCATAAAGGTTGCCCTTTTCCACCCTCCCTCCTATCAATCAGCCAAAGTTAAAAAAAAGAAAAAAAAAAAAAAACTCATTTATTATGTTGTTTGATTACTATTTTTATACATATATAAATCAAAATTGAGTACGGAGAATTTTGATACAATATTTGCAAAGAGTTAATCAATCGTATTTCAATTTGTTGCATATGAAAATAGAATTTGAGAATGATAATCAAACTAAAAATGAATTTTAAAATATAGAACATGGCACCCAGTGAATGTCTGAACGAAACGATACGCTATAATTTTGTTAAGAATTGTACAATGCGTCAAATTTCTTTGTTCTTTTTCCTTGATTAAATTGTAAATTGATAAAAGCAAATCGTTTTAAACAATTTGCGTTATTTTCAACCTTTTTGCCATTTTCTTTCTTTGTTCCAAAGGGAAAATTAAATACCCATAATGCTGCAAAAAGTAGCCTTACCCTTTTTTTTTGGGGTGCTTTTACCCTTTTCGAATATTTTCAAACTTCAAAGAAACGTTCATGCATCTTCTTTCTTTAAATTAGACTGCACGTCCTACCATGCAGTCTGTACGTATACTAGTATTTAACAAAAAGGAGACTCAGAGATGGGCAAAAGCCATATCCCAAGCAGTCTTTAGCAGTATTAACAATGCACTAATCACCTCTTTTTAGCCGAAAGAAGAAAAGTTAAGCAGACCATTAACCTTCAAATAAGGCCACACACACACATTACACACACATTTGTGCGATTCATACTGAAAGCAAAAGCAGAATGCCCACCAAATTCAACATACAAGAGATACCAAACCAACAACGAAAGAATAGCTTTTCACTAGTGCTTAAGACAACCATAATGCACCTTATAATAAGCCAAATCTCATGATACCATTGATGAAGTTCATGTTTGGGAAAAGTTTGCTCATTCTAAGATGATTTGAACAGTTGACCAGCTATTTTTGATGATGGAAGCCTTTTTTTTTCTTCACCCCCCCCCCCCTGGGGTCAAGGATCTTCGTACCTTTCTCAATAATTGCTCGAAAGCAGCATTTGAGCATTGTTTACTTAGCATGCAAAGCCATGCAATATTGAATGAAAGGTTTTGCTGAAAATGAACAAATAAGTTAGAAGGTGCATGATTTAAATTGCAAGGCTTTCTATGTGTTAAGAAAGGGATAGCTTATAGTCAATAATGTCGAGAATATGGTAACTGTTAACTTATACTGATATAAGCCTTGTGAGGCTATTTATTCATAGCCAATTAATTTAGAGTTGGATCTCACATAATATGAGAGCATGTTTATACAAACCGAGCATACAATTCAAAATTTGTATTTACTTTCATCCAATTTGATTCATCCACATGTTTGTCTCACTCGAAAGAAGTCCAGCCACAGGTGATGCATCATGTTGAGATATAAATCCCATATCTTGACAATAATAATTAACACTTCAATATATGAACTTTGTAGACAAAGATAATCTGAGTTAAGAAGTGTACCAAGCATGATAACCACTAGTCGAAGATAATAGTGAGTAATACTTTAGACCAACAAAAGGAACAAGCATGTATTAATAAAGCATACAGTGTTTTCATCAACAATATGGCGACTAGTTTCATCAGTAGTTCTATCGGTATTCCCGTAATGATGGCACTATATATACTAGTACTTATGCATGCACATAATTGTACAAAGAACAATCATACAAAAAACAATGCAAGAGGCGTCGCTAATCTGCATAAAGAAAGTGCTAAAAATACTACCCTCAATTCTGCTCAACTAAATAATCTTTTCTACTCATTATGACACATAAATCATGTACTTTTGTAACGAAGAAGATACATGCACCAAAATAGCTTAACACTAAAACAACCATAAATTGCTATGAGGGGTCAATATCCGTACGAAAATCAAACTAGCACGTACCTACGCAACTTGGGCAAGAACTTTTTTTGAAAGTTGAAACTCCTAAGCTCTGTTTGGTTATCATATCACTGATGACCATTCCATCTTATAAGGAATGGTTGATTGCGTAGAACCTTTCCCCTGCAAACTTTTTTCCACACTCTTCCCCTGAAGTAGCGTCTCTCCTCCATCCTTCTTCTCTGAAGGATTCCCCCTGAGCAGCTAGTGCTCATAGCCTCCGACGTCCGCTATCACTTATTCCAACCTCCATTCCAATCTGTTTACCAACACCCATCACCAAAGCATTCACTTCTCCGCATTCATCTACAAGCCTCATTATGACCCACTTGCAAACCACGCCTGATTTGGACACACTTATTTCTAAAACCAACCAACTTCATTGCGAAGAACCCATTGAACTGGAGGAAGATGAAACCAATGCCAACCGTGAATACTCCCTTATGATTCTAGCAAAACTCATCAGCACCAAAAAACCAAACTCCAAGATCGTCCAAAATATCCTCGCAAAGGTATGGAACCCATCAAAAGGAATGAAAGTTCAAACCTTGGAACAAATACCTTCTGCATAGCGTTAAACCACGAATGGGATCGATCAAGAATTTTAGAATCCAGACCTTGGTCCGTAATGAGCTCGCATCTGGTAGTCCGGGACTGGCCCCCGAATATGTCACTCAAGGAAATCGAATTCAACATATCCCTCTTCTGGATACGGATCAATGGCCTCCCTCCAAATCAAATGACGAAGGCTAACGCAGAGAGAATTGCCGGGAAGATTGGTAACCTCAAGGAAATCGATTTCACCTCCAATGGTAAAATCTCTTGGCTTAAATACTTGAGAATCAGAGTTGAAATCGACATTCGCAAGCCCCTTTATACAGGTTTCAGTAAAAGAAGAGACACCCAAAATAGAGCATGGATTGGGCTCCAATACGAACGTCTTCTAGATTTTTGCTTCAATTGTGGAAGACTGGGACATGTGCTACGAACCTGTTCGCACCCACCTTTAACTAGCCAAGCACACCCCAAGAGCCCTTTCGGACCATGGCTAAGGACAGAATCTCTGGAACCCATACCTGGTGAAGTAGAGTGGAACCCAATTCCTGGACCAGATGGAAATCGGATGAAATCAAAGGTAATCTGTGGCAATTCCGAGTCAGAAGAACAGACCCAAAAACCTCTCATCTCTTCCTGCGAAACACCAACCTGTTTAGATGACCAGAATCCACTCGGAACCATCAATCACCACACTGCCCAACAACTCCGACCTCCAACCTCAGCCCGCTTACCGAGGAAAAACATCATTTCGCAGACACCCCGCAAACCTACCGCAGTAACCCAGTCACATCCAGCCCCCTCTTTCTGACACAAAAACCAACTCTCTCAAACACACAACCCCTTTTTTCCCCAATTTCAGAACCCTTACTTCTCTGACCTCCACAGCAAAAGCTCTCACGTCTGTCAACACTGTCAACCCCCCAAACCCTTTTGAACCGATTCCCATTAGCCCAAAAAAAAAAAAGAAAAAACCATTTTGAGGAAGCCCAAAGCCCGAAAAAGCCCAAAATCACAATGCTCAACCCGAACCTGTTAATGTTTGGCCCAAACCCAACTCAGTTACAACACCCCCTCAAACCCATCGTGGAAGTCCAAAATAAACCAACTAGCTCCCATAACAATCCCTCAAGCCCAAGCACATCCAGAGCCATCCAATACAGGAAAATCAAGTCTCAAGCCAAAAAATTCAAAGCTCCCGCCAACAATCCCACTAGTGCAAACCCAGTTCAGTCCAAGGAAAACAATTCTCAGATTATCTCTTCTCTAATCGGGGACTCAAGCAATGGCTTGCCCTGAGAACCACCATGATTGTTCAAGCTTGGAACGTCAAAGGGCTTGGACGTGCCGCTCGTGTCAGGGCCGTCAAAAAGGATGCTAGAACTCTCAACTCTGACATTCTATTTCTCTCTGAGTTGACCCTCTCCCCCTTCTAAAATCATTCATGTTCTTCACTCAATTGGTTTCTACAACCACTGTTTCGTCCCTCCATCTGGAACTAAAAGATTAGCTGGAGGGCTTTGTCTAGCCTGGAAAAATGGAGTCGATTTGGAAATTACCAACAAAAACTGCAACCTTATAAATGCCTTGATCTTTTCAGACCCACCAAACAGCCCATGGATGCTCACTGCCGTCTACGGTCCACCTCACTGGGGTACCAAAAGAAAATTCTGGGATGATCTTGATATGCTTGCACAAATGTTCAGAGGTCCCTAGGTTTGCTTTGGAGATTTTAATGCAATTTCAAATCAATTGGAGAAAAAGGGAGGCATGCCAGTTCACTCATCATCTTCAGGAGGTATTAACGGATTCATTGACAACAACCAGCTTGTTGACTTGGGCTTCTCTGGAAACCCATTTACCTGGAGCAATAATCAACCTCTAGCAGCAAACATTAAAGAGAGGCTTGATAAAGCTTATGCCAACATCCAATGGAGAAGCCTTTTTCCGGATGCTTCAGTGTTACATCTCCCAGGTAAAAGCTCTGCTCACCTGCCCATTGCTATCAAAACTCATAAATCAAACCATCCAGGTCCCAAACCTTTTAGATTTGAATCAGCATGGATTAGGGATCCCTCTTCTCATCATGTAGTAAACTCATCTTGGAGATTTCCAGCTGGATGTAGCCGAATGAAAGTTCTGCAAGAAAAAACTGAAATCACCAGCAAAAATCTAAAGAAGTGGAATGTCAATCATTTTGGTAATATTCAATCAAAAATCAAATTGCTCACTAGGAAGCTGAACTCTGTTCAACAAAAGGAACCGACAATCAGGAACCTTGAACTTGAAGCGAACATCAAAGCTGAGTTGGATGAGCAGTGCAACAGAGAAGAGTGGCTTTGGCATCAAAAGTCACGGATCACATGGAGAACAGAAGGAGATTTGAACATCCGTTTTTTCCACCTCAGCACTCTGATTAGAAGAAGGAAAAATGTAATCGACTTCATCAAAGATAAAGAGGGAAACTGGATATCGAGCAGGGAAGAAATTGGTAATTGTTTTAATGATAATTTCCAAAACTCTTTCTTACTTCTAACCCTATAATCCCTCAAGACCTTGAAGGACTCTTAGCCCCTGTTCTATTTGAAGATGAAAAAGCCTCCCTGTGTGAAATTCCTTCCTTTGAAGAGATTTCCAGAACTTTGATGCAATTCAATCCCCACAAAGCACCTGGTCCAAATAGAATGCCAACCCTTTTTTATAAATCTTACTGGCCTACTGTTAGAGAAGATGTGTGCAAGGCCATCCAAGATTTCTTCAGGAATGATCCAAATCTCCTTGATCTCAACCATACATATCTTGCCCTGATTCCTAAGATCAATGCCCCAACCAAAGCTGAACACTTCCGTCTAACGTGATCTTCAAAGTGATCTAAAAAATTCTGGCCAATAAGCTGAAACCAATACTCTCGAAGTTGATATCACCCTTGCAAACAGCCTTTGTTCCGGGTAGAATGATCAATGATAATAGCATCTTAGTGCAAGAGATTTGGCATACAATGAGGAAAAAGAAAGGCAGGGGCCTGATGGCGATAAAGATAGACATGGAGAAAGCTTACGACAGAGTAGAATGGCCTCTTATAATCAAGGTTTTACAGCAATTTGGTTTCCCAGAGACTTGGATCAATTGGATGAATCGCTGTATTTCATCTGCAAGTTTCTCAACTCTACTCAGCGGAATACCTTTCGGTTACTTCAAATCCCAACGTGGAATACGCCAGGGCGACCCGCTATCCCCTTTCTTTTTCATCATTACATCTGAAATCCTTACAAGATTAATTAACCGAGAAGAAGGAAGAGGAACGATCCATGGGATCAAAGCTAGTCGTGGCAGCCCATCAATCTCCCATCTTCTTTTTGCGGATGACTTGTTTGTATTTTGTAGGGCTGATACCATGGAAGCAGCTCATGTTCGAAAATGCTTGGATACCTACAATGCATGGTCAGGGCAATGTATCAACAAGGAGAAATCCCAAATATTCTTCAGCAAATCTACTAATGCAAATACAATTCGGGATATTTTCCGTTCTCTTGACTTCCAAAAGGCCTCTACAAAATCAAAATATCTTGGCTTGCCCCTGTTTACGAACCAACCCAAGAAGAAAGCCTTTGCTGAAATCGTTGAACGGATAGGGAAGAGACTATCAAGTTGGAAATTAGGAATCCTATCCCAGGCAGGTAGAACCACGCTGATCAAAGCAAGTGCCATGGCAATCCCGACTTATCTCATGTCCACCTTTGTTCTTCCCAAGGAAATAAACAACAAACTGGATGGTTGTTTTAGGAAATTTTGGTGGGGTTTCAACTCGGATGGGAGGAATCACTATCACCCGAAGAGCTGAGATACAATTTGCACCCCGAAATATGTTGGAGGCTTGGGATTCAAGAAAATGCAAGAGTTTAACTTAGCTTTAATAACAAAAGCAGGATGGTCGCTTCTCACAAGACCAAACTCTCTTTGGGCGCAAACAATGACATCGAAGTATCTTAGAGGCACCTATTTTCTCGAGCATACTCCAAAACATTCAGCTTCTTGGATTTGGAAAGGGATTTGTAAGAGTCAGAAGTTAATTGCAAAAGGTTTGGGGTACATAATAGGAGATGGAAAATCTACCAACATCTGGAAGGATTTATGGATCCCACAGCTGGGAGGATTTATGACAAGAAAAACCTCAGTGAGTGACCACATCATATCAATGGTTTCTGATCTTTTATCCCCTGATGCGAAGACATGGGATATGACCAAGCTTCACTTGTTTTTCGACAACCCCACTGTCGAAGCAATCATAAAAATCCCCCTCCGAGCAACTCAAACCCAAGACGTCATAGCTTGGACCCCCCACAGAAGAGGCATTTTCTCTACAAAATCAACCTATCTTAAAGAAAATGAACTCAAGTTTGCACCAAATACCACCTTCCCGCCTCAGTTCTGGAAAAGAGTGTGGGCAGCTAAGATTTTAGCCCGCCATAAAATCCTCATTTGGAGAATTGCCTGGAATATTCTTCTTCTCAGAAGCAAACTTGCTAACCACAACTCTGAGATTGATCCCAACTGCCCTTTATGTGACCAAAGTCCTAAAACTGCTAATCACATTTTCCTGAATTGCAGTTTCACTCGACTCCTATGGGCTGCCTCACCTTCGGGTTTCCGCCCCTCTCAAGGATTAGCATTTTCCATTGAATGGTTAAACTTCATACTCAAACCTCTCGGACTGCCCAAAGATGATTAAATTAGGTACTCAATTTTTGTTGTTACTCTCATGGATTTAGTTTGGATGGAAAGAAACAAGAAAGTGCATGAGATGAAGAATCTGGATCCCACAAAGTTAGCGGACCGCATCAATACTACAGCTGCTAACTATTTCTTAGCACTAAACAAGATGGCTTCTCTCAAAGTTTCAAACCAGGTTTGGACCCCTCCCCCGGTAGGATGGTGTAAGTTTAACTTTGATGCTGCAATACGGGGTGGAAAAGCTTGTCTTGCCGTTGTTTGTTGAAATTCATCAGGAGAATTCGAATTTGGAAAAACGGCCATGGTCGAAACAGGGGTACCGGAAATTGCGAAGCTGCGGTAGCACTAATGGTAATTCAAATGGCTATAGAACATCATAAGAATCACACCATCTTTGAAGGGGACTCGGAATCAATTACCAAAATGATCACAGCTGGTGACACACCCTTCTGGAACATCAGAAACTACATTGAAGACTCCAAGTTCCTTCTAAAAAAAATACCCTGTTGGGATTTTGTTTACTCTCCTAGAGATTCTAATAGAGCAACGCACAACTTGGCTGCTACTGCTTTCTTTCATGGTCATTTTGACTTTGTTCCTCCTTCTTCCAAACTTTTGTCCAATTTGGAAGAGGTTAAGAACTTTGATGTAATCTCTGTTTCAATTTAATGCAATGACCCTTTCACCAAAAAAAAAAAAAGGAATGGTTGATTGCGTGGTTAACCAAAACCACTACCTCGCAAGTGAATGACACTTGGACTCAAATGCTTTTCTTTTGCACCCAATGGTGCATCTGGCTTCATCATCACGAGCGTATATTTTGGTAAGTTTCATTCTGACCTTCCCATTTAATTTAATTTATAGGGATAATTACAGTAATGTCCCCGAAGTTAGGGTAAAATTACAGTTAAGGACATTAAGTTTCAAAACTTAACAGATCGTGATTAACAACTTTAAAAAGGTGTCAGTTGTATCCATCCGTAATTGAACCGTTAAGAAATATTTTTTTTTGCTGATGTCACCATTATGTATTTTTAAAATCTCAATACTATATGGACAAGGTATATTTTCACTTTTTCCATTTTCAAATCTATTTAAGTGTTCTTGAAATAGTCTATATAATTCTCAAACAATATTTTTTGAATATTCTTATATAATAAAAAAATTTCACTTTTTCCATCTTCAAACCCTTATAATTTTACTTTTCCTATTTTCAAATCTTTATATTTTTATTCACTATATACTATAAAAGATTTAAAACCCTAATTTTCTATCTCTTTTCCTCCAAATTTTCTCCTCTATCCAGCCGCCACCCCCTCCCCTATGCTGCTACTGCCCCCAACCCCGCCATCGCCTCCACCCTTCCTCAACCCCACTGCCGCCCCAACCCTCCCCTCATGCTGCAGCCGCCTCCTCCCTATCCACACCATGCTGCCGCCCCTCCATGCTCACCCCACGACGTCACTGCCCCCGCCCTCACGCTTCTCCCCATCCGCTGCTACTCCCTCCCTCCTCCCACCCCGCCCTCTCCCTCCCCCATGCTCCCCCCACGCTGCCGCCGCCCTAGCTCTCCCCCCATGCTGCTGCTGTCCCTCCCTCCCCTCACGCCACTGTTGTCCTTCTCTCCCCCCACCCCGCTACTACCTCCTCCCTCCCCTCACCCTACCGCTCGACCCCTTTCTGACCCACCACGAATCACCTCTCTCTCTCATGCCACAATTCAGAATCACGGTAGGTTTGTTTTTTAGGTTGTTGAATTGATGGTGGATTTTGGTTTGGGAAGAAAGAAAGAAGAAAGAATAATGGGTTATGGCAGTGGTACGGGGCGGGTGGGTAACGGCGGTGGTGCCAGGTGGTTGGGTCATAGAGGTGGTGCATGGTGGTTGGCAGTGGTGTGTAGGTATGGTGGGTTAAGCATTGCTATAGTTCTGAAAAGAAAGAGAGGAAAAAAAAGAACAGCAGAGAAGAGAGGGCAATATAGTCATTTTATGCAAACCGTTAAGTATTTTATGCTTTCATTTGGTCAACGGACATCACTGCTATTTGTATAAACTAATGGACACGCGTGTAATTTCAACATAACCTCAGGGACATTGCTGTAATTATCTCTAATTTATAAGGCCAACAACTTATGTCGTCAGTCAATAGTTAAGGCCTTTGCTAATTCTCTCTCTGTCCCAAATTGTTTAATTAAGTTTGACTTGTACCCTTATTTAGGATCGGAGTCATATTTTTTGAATTTCTCATTCTATCCCCAGGGGGGTGGGGGTGGGGGAAGAAAGTACTGGAGAGTGAAAACGGGTCAGTGAAGGATTAAATATGAGAGAGAAATATAACAAATAAAGTGTTAAAAGGGTAAATATGAAAACATTCTAACATAATTTTTCTTAATTTGAAAAATGATAAATTCTCATAGGACAACCCAAAAAGAAAATATGATCATTTTTTTGGGGTAGATGGAGTAATATGCTACATTCTTCAAACCAAAATAAATTATCCATCCAATGCAGCGGACACAATCTATACTAGTTTTGATCCCGTGCGTTGTACACTGAATACTGTGTAAATATTATAAAATTTTTATTTAACTATTTGAATGGATTTCATAATACAACCGTGTCATGAATAATCATATATATAAAAACATATAAAAGAAGAACATGAATTTTTTCGAATGTTAAAATTACAAGCGAGATCTAAAAAGTATTTTCTGTACATTAAGACGTTAGATAATTATAAGGGAACTTCTTGAAGTGTTGACCCTGTCTTGTGATATATTAGTAAGGAAAAAAAAAGTGGAGTTCAATACCCTTTTATTAGAAAGGGAGTCATGAAATATTGTAAATAAGATTAAAAAAAAAGAAAGAAACGATAACACTAGAACACGCAAAAGTAAAACAAACCAATTTGGTAACAACTAGAAGGTTGAAGAAGTAAGATAAAAATAAAAAATAATAATAAATTCAGCATACCTTGGCCCATGTTTTTATGTAAAGGTACAATGAATAACATAAAATTATCAAATTTTACAACAACAAAGAAATGCATTGAAACTCTTTTTCACCGAAACTTTTCTTTTCTTGAATCGACATTGGCGTCTAACTCCTAAAGCTTCCAATCCGCAGGCTAGTTCTTTTCTTACTTAAATTTCAAACACTACAAAATTAGAAAACAACAATCTTAAAAAGAAGCACAAAACATGGATAAAAAAGAACAAAACCAAAGTGAAGGTCGTCTAACATCATTGAATCGTGAAACACGTTTTCTACATAACGTTCAATATGAGAAAACAAATATATAGGTTAATTCACAAAAAGTATTCAAGATAAATGACGTTGTGTGAAGGAAACACATAAAATCTTTACCAAAATAAAAAAGAAGAACAAACAAAAGCTTGTCAGTGCCAAAAATGCTTGAAATGGATAGAGGGTTTATACTGTTGAACAAAAGAGAGGATAGAATGGATGAGACATTTATAACATATATGTAAGTCAGAGAGGAAATATTACAAATAGTTCAATTGGAGAGATTCAGGGAGAGATTTACAGCATGTTTGGAGCCAAATTCTTTTGGAATTGGAATTCGTCTGGAATTTGAAAAGTTATTAGAATTGAAATGAATTCTATTTTTCTTGTCCGGAACAAAGTGGAATTCAAATCCACAAAATTCTTATCTTTTGTTTGGAAGAAATGAAGATTGGGAAGGGAATTCTTCTTTTGACAATTATATTCTTTTAAACCTTCTAACTTTAAAAACAAACATTACCGTATTGAGCTTAAAGGAATAAAAAGACTATTCACAAAAAAAAAAGGTCTTAGGCCAAATATAAGTATTTCTTTAAAATTTATTGGGTTAAATACACTTTAGTTTCCCAAAACTACCCCGAGATCTCACCTAAGGGTCCAAATATTTATTTTTTTACACAAAAAGGTCTATAGTTTCTAATTCGTAATAAGTAAGGACTTCCGTTTAAATTCCTAACGATCTAGTCAAAATCGTCAGGGACAATTTTGTCAAGCCAGTTTGGTTTTATTAAAAACCATCGATTGATTTAATCCCACATATTTTTGAAAAGTATAACCACATATTCTACAACATATTAAGATATGTGAGGGGGAGAATGAGGGAGGGGGAAGGAAAAATAGAGGCGTCGGTTGCCGGAGAGGGGTGTGCAGATCGGTCACCGAAGGAGGTGTCATTGTAGTGGCAAATTTGGTGGCTGGCTTGAACAACCCTCTTCTTTTTTATTTTTCTGTGACAGTAAGCCGTGGGGGCAGCGACGTCTGGTTTGGATCTGGTTCCTCGTCGGCTATCGCGGGTCTTTTATGATATATCTGTGGAGATGGCACAACCGCTCATCGCGGTGGTGACTGGGCTATTCACCCATGGTGGTTATGCAGTCATTGTGGGCTTCGACTGCTGATATGCTAATAAGAGTTAGACGACGGAGTGGCATTGTTGTTGGTTGGTGCTGGTGACCATCGATGGTGGAGGACGGCGATCAGTGGTTGCGCTGATTGGCGCTGGAGACATCAGTGTTGCTTCTACCTCTTCGTTTCTTCATTTTTTTGCTCAACTTTTTACGACGGTGCCTTCGGTTGACGACAACGACACCGCGACATGGTGGTGGTTCGGCAGTGGTGATGTCGATCTGGTGTTGGCCTGATTTGCGGTGATGGCAATGCTGAGATGATGCAGCAGCCGATAGGTGAAGTCGTGGTGATTTGGGTGAATTTGGTGGGGTTGCAGGTTGTTGTGATTTGGTGTCTTTACAATACGGGATTAGGGTTACGATCACGATTTGGGATTTTTGCAGTACGGGATTAGGGTTACAAGATTGGAGTTTGATTTGGGGTAGTTGAAAGGTTTGGGCCGTTAAGCAGATGATTTTAAATGAGGATTTAAAAAAAAACAAATATGGCTTGTCAAAATTGTCCCTAAAGGTTTTGGTTAGATCGTTAGGAATTTGGACGGAAGTCTTTACTTATTGCGAATTTGAAACTATATATTATTTTTGTGTAAAAAATAAACATTTAAACCTTCATGTGAGATTTCGGGGTACTAAAGTGTATTTAACCCAAATTTATTCTGAAGGGCCAAAGAATACCCAAAACAAATATAATACCCAAATTTTTTTTTTTTAACTATCCAATAATATCATAATATAAAAAAAAGGAGGCTATGGTGGAGGAACTGAAGATGAAAATATCTTAAAGATAGGAAGCAACGTTATATTAGCAAGCTGTCTTCAAGGACAATTGAGGAAATTTCATGTTAGATAACTTCTGATGAAAAAATCCCACCAAATCCGACCTTTTTTGCGGGATTTCAGCAAATTAAACAAAATTTCATGTAATCCCATTAAATCTCATTCCAAACACTTTTCAAGGTTCCAAATAAAAGAAATTCTACTTTCAATTCCAAATCCCATTAAATCCATGCTTCCAAACAGACTGTTTGGAGATTAATTGGAAAAAGATGATGATGGTGACAATTTTAAATTGGGTTAATTACAAAACTGTCCACTGAGATTTACACGTTTTTGCACTTTGCCCCCCGTGTTTACAACTTTTACAATAGTGTCCCCTAAGGTTGACAAAACCGTTGCAAACGGTTCCAAAATTGGATGTCCGTCCAATTTTGGACGTTAAGTCCGCATTTGCAATGCACATGCCATTTTGGCATGGGCAAATGTGTCATTTTCCGCAGCCCATCTTCTCTTTCTCCCTCTATTCTTCTTTTTCCTCTCTCTCTCTCTCCCCGGGATTTTGTAGATGTCTGTGAATTCACAAACGGGCCTTCTCACTGTCTTCAAATTCCGACAAGCAAAGAGCGCATTCTAGCAATGGCAGCTTCAATCTTCTCTTTATCCGTGAAATGCAAAGTCTGCAGCAACAGAACCGAAGGCTTTAGGTCGAACTTCTTCCTTTCAAAAGTCCTCTCCATCTGCCATTTCAAGGTGTCGTGCGCCATGGGGGCAAGCCACCACATCATCTCCGTCAGCGCCTCCCTCCACCCTGCCGCCAGCGACTCATCGTCCTCCATCACCCTCACTTCTTTTTAAGCTTTGTTCTCACAGACACCTTCAGATTCTCCGGCAACATATGGTACAAATTCTGGCGTGCGTCGTTTCCTATGACCACCGCCGAGTCCAAGTATTGCTCCGCCAGTAGAATCACGTTGGCATAACGTAGTGCCAGCCCCGAACCCCGAACCGTCAACGGCCCCGCCGCATGAAACACCCTATTGTTCTTTCTAGCTCCGTTTTCCCCATAGCCATCATCCTCTCACAAAAACAAGTTCGACTTTTGGGAATAAAATCGTACTAAAGTTAGCTTACCAGTTGATGGAATGGGCCCGGATCGGAAGCAAACCTGTTCCTTAATTGGTTCGATCAGGCAAAACTTCGGTTCTACTCGAAGAATTTGGGTTTCTGACCTTGCATGGCAACGGTGTTCTTCTTCCACTGCTTTAACTTTATCTCTGATATCTCCATCTCCGTTAGAGATTCCAATGTCGTGTACAGATTCGATGTCGCCGATATTAATCTCTCCATCTTGTCTATCCTCTTCTGCATCTCCTTCGAGCCGTATTCTTGTTTCCCCATATCAATCGTACCAAGTTTGAGGTCTGTGTAGACGAGGTCGAACCAGTTCAACCTGGAATCGGAGCATTTGCGGCCTAATCGTGCCACCGCGGTGGCGGCTCTATCGAGGTCTTCGAGTCTCTTGGCACACGCGAGGCTCAGAAGGAAGGCAACATCATTGGAATTTAGGTACGTGATGCCGTACCGGTCGTCGGTGATTATAGAGATATCTGATTATCCATCTTTGCAGCAATGGATAATCCAGAGGAAGTGCTGATTGCCATTGTTAAACTCAAAACAGAGGGGGACAACACAGACGGTATATCTGGGATGAAACAGAAAAATGGAAGATGATGCGGCTGTTGGTGAAGTTCCTCCCACCAGATGGACTATTGTTCCAATAGGGATATGCATGGAGACAGCAACGAGGTAGAGAGACTGAGATGAAAAGGGAGAGAGAGAGAGAGAGGAAAAAGAAGAAGCAGAGGGGCAGAGGGAGAAATAAAGGATGGGCTGCGGAAAATGACACATTTCCCCATGCCAAACGGCATGTGCATTGCACATGCAGACTTAACGTCCGTCCGTCCAATTTTGGAGCTGTTTGCAACGGTTTTGTCAACCTCAAGGGACACTATTGCAAAAGTTATAAATACGGGGGACAAAATGCAAAAACGTGTAAACCTCAGGGGACAGTTTTGTAATTAACCCTTTTAAATTTGAAAGAAGAATCAGTTAAGGCTAAAATTTTTAAATGAATATCTTTAATCACTCATTTGAGTGACTAAATTTTAGGGATGTAATTTTAGAAGTGAATATATTATAGTAGAACTTTTAGTCCACATGGCATAAAAAAAATGTCCAACTAGACGATGAGTTGGACACATTCTCTCAGTTTCGACTTTCGTATTATATATATATATATATATATATATATATATATATATATATATATATATATATATATATATATATATATATATATATATATATATATATATATATATATATGTATATATATATATATGTATATATGTATATATATATATGTATCTATGTATATATATATATATGTATACATATATATATATATATATATATATATATATATATGTATACATATATATATAGATATATATACATATATATATATACATAGATACATATGTATATATATATATATATATATATATGTATACATATATATATAGATCTATATATATATATGTATATATGTATATATCTATATATGTATATATGTATATATATATATATATATATATATATATGTATATATATATATATATATATATATATATATATATATATATATATATATATATATATATAAAATTAAAGCAAGTGGAGCATTTCCCTTCTTTGTGAAGCAAAGCATAATACATGCTAGGACCAATAATACACATGCTACTATCAAAAGCATAAATAATTATCACTTTATAAAAAGCAACAGCTATGATGATGCATAATACATGCATCTGCCTCAGACATATTATCACTTTATAAAAAGCAACAGCTATGATGATGCATAATACATGCATCTGCCTCAGACATATTGATCAATGGTCTGAGAATAGATGAGGACATCATCAATGTAGACAATTGAGAAATCCATGTAAGGATTAAAAATATCGTTCATGATATTTTGGAATTCAGAAGGGGCATTTTTTAGTCCAAAGGGCATGACATTCCATTCAAAATGTCCAAAAGGAACTGTAAAAGCAGTTTTGTAGCGGTCCTTTTCATTAACTTGGATTTGCCAAAATCCAGACTTCATGTCAAATTTAGAAAAAATAGCGGCTTGATTAAGCCTATTTAATAAATCTTTTTTATTAGGGATGGGATACCTAATCCATCTTAAAGCTTTATTAAGCGGTTTGTAATTGATAACTAACCGGGGAACACCACGCTCCTTTTCAGCTTGTTTGTTGACATAAAAAGCCGGGCAGCTCCAAGGAGAGTAGCTTTTCCGAATGAGCTTCTTATCTAATAAATCTTGTATCTCCTTCTTGCAATGATTAAGGAGTTCTTGACTCATTTGAATAGGGCGAGCTTTAGTGGGAATATCCCTTTCATTGAAATCAGGTTCATAGGGAAGATTAATAATATGTTGCTTGCGATGCCAGAATTCATTAGGGACTTCAGCACAAATTTCGGACTCAATAGTCCTTTGAAAGTTATGGATTTTTTCTTTTTCTCGATCTAAATACCTATTAATTTTTTGGAACTTTAGATCCTCATTAAGAAAGCAAATTTGATTTTGCCTAAAGATAAGTTCTTTCTTAAGAGAATGGATGATCTGTTCTTGAGGCGGCGGATTGATAAATTTAAAGCATATGTCATGATCTAAAGCTTTCGAGTGAATACCTTTATCATCAATAGTCATGGGATTAAGAAGGGAGAGAAAAGGAGTGCCTAGAATAATGGATTGGCTTAAGCCACGAACAACAATAAAGTGGGTTTTTAGGCAGATACCATCATTGCAAATCCAAGATTCAGAAATTTTATAATTAATTTTCATCCTGCCGTTGTTGGCGGTGGTAAGGGCTTGCCTGGTGGTTTCACAATACTTAGTAGGGACAAGGCCTTCCTTGATGCAATTTAGGTCAGCACCAGAATCAATAAGGGCTATTTCCTCAAAAGTGAAGTCTTTACTGATAACAACTTTGACACTGACATACCATTTTTGAAAGATAACTCTGTCCATGCTGAGGATTTCCTGTTCCTTAGGGATATTGGTGTCATTAGCAAAATCAGGATTAATTTTAAGCTTATTGTCATTAAGATAAATTTCTTCTTCTTCTTCTTCTTCACTTCTGACTTCTTCAATATTATGAAGCTCTAAGAGGGAAATTCTGGTGGAGAGGGTCTTAACATCTTTTTTGAGTGAAAGAATTTCTCCTTGAAGGTCTTGGATAGTAGGACCCTTGGGTTCTGAGGTTTGGAGTCTGTCCATAACAGTAGAAAAATTAAAAGTATTTCCTATAGTAGGGATTTGTCTAGAATCATTAGGAGTAGGAAGGCTTTGTTTTCCATGAAGATATTTAAAAATAACTTGTTTCTTCTTTTCAGGATCATCAATTTTGTCAAGAAGATCAAGAATAATGGATTCTTCAGAAGTAATGACATTAATACTTAAACCATTCATATCAAGGATTGCTTTATAGTAATCAGTTTTACTATTGCAATCATGACAGGTGTCTTCATGGTCAGAACTATGGTTAGAAGAGCTGCAGGAGCTGTTGATGTCTCCATCAATGTTGTTAAGCTCCAAGGAATGATTATCTTCAGAATCTGAAGGATTTAAGAGGATTTCATTTAATTGTTTCCTCAGGTCTTCATCAATGATGAGTTCATTGATCTTTTGTTTGGTGTAACATTTGTTGGCATAATGGCCAGGCTTGCCGCATTTATGGCAAATAACTTTGGATTTAGGAAAAGATTTTCTTTTTGAAAATCTTTTAAAGGGTCTGGGTGATTCTTCTTTTCTGTATTTTTTAGAAAATTTAGGTTTTCTAAAAGGTTTTCTAGTTTTGGAGACTTTTTCTTTTGTTCCATAATTAGGAACAGAAAGGGTGTCATAACCAAATTGATAACAAAATTGTCCAAGCTCAGTTCGTCCAGATTTATGTTCCTTTTTGAGCTGATTTTTCAATTTGATATCATTACATAAAACTAGGCCTTCAGCGCATATTTCGCTAATTAACTCTCCAAAAGTATAGAGGGAGAAAGGTAAAGCACCATTATGCTTATTCCTAATTCTAGTCCTAACTCTTTCACTAAAAAGGTTTGGAAGACCAGCAATAAACCTTTCTTTCCAGAAATCTTGCTGGGCATCACTTCTCTGATATAATTTGGACAGGAAGACATCCTTGTACCATCTGAAATGAGTGAGGGTAGGACACCTAAGATTAATAAGGAGTTCTCTGCCTCTTTCAAGAACAGTACTAGCGTTGCCTATAAAATGCTTAGTGATGGCTGTGACCAAAGTAGTAACAGCATCAGAAAGAGGTTGTTCATTGATTAAGATGGGGTTACCATTAGGTTCAATTTTAATAGAATTCAGAATATTATTCTGATCAGTGGGGGTAAGATAAAAATCCCACCAACCACGAAGTTGGCCAGTAAAACCAGCAATGAGATAACGGGCTATAATAGCTTCACTTTCTCCGGGATTACGGTTACGGGCACTATTGGCCGCCATAAGCATGTGTTGTAGAAGAGTGATGACCTGGTAGTCAGTCATTCCATCTAAATTCCATTCATAGATAGAAGATCCATTAAAGGATGATGGATTAGAAAAATTCTTTTCTTCTAATTGCATATCTACAGGGGTAGGTCTGGTGTAGTAATTTCTAAGAGGAGGTCTTGAATTAGTAGCTCCAATAGCAGTAATAAATTGCTTTTCTAGTTTGTCAGGTTCAATCTCAGACTCACTCCCTATATATATATATATATATATATATATATATATATATATGTATATAGATATATATATATTTTTATATATATATATATATGTATATATATATATATATATATATATATATATATATATATATATGTATATATATGTATATATATATATATGATATATATATATGTATATATATGTATATATATATATATATATATATATATATATATATATATATATATATATATATATATATATATATATATATATATATATATATATATATATATATATGGGAGCTGATCCGTTGATAGCTCTAGCAACTTGCTAGCGCTGTTTGGCCGTCTGCTACATCATGTAGCGGACGATAATTTACCGCCCGCTATATAATGTAGCGGACGGTGAAAAAAATTGTTGTTGTGGCGCCCGATCTAGCCACCCATTCTCGCCCGTGGACTGGCAGATCGCGCTAGCAACTTGGGTTAAGTTGCTAGCGCTAGCACTGGATCAGCCCCCCTTATATATATATATATATATATATATATATATATATATATATATATATATATATATATATATATATATATATATATATATATTTGTGTGTGTGTGTGTGTGTACGTGAGCTGATCCCTTAACAGCGCAGGCAACTTAAGTTAAGGTGACAGCGTCATCTGGCTGTCCATCTATCGCGAATGGACATACCAGATCTAACTTTTTAAAAAACTTTTCCTACGTCCGCTACATAATGTAGCGGACAATACATTTTACCATATTACCTCTCGTCTGTCATAAGTTAACATGACGTCCGCTACATTATGTAGCGGACGACAGGGATTGAATTTGTTTTGTCTTCTTGAGTGTTCTGGGTTCTGTATGTGTTTGGATGTTTTTTCAAATATAAACTAACAAAATTTTTATGATTCAAATGTTTGTTTGGTGTATTTTTAATCACCCAAAGCATCGCCAAGCAAATTCTTTTGTCTTTTTAATAGGCTGATGAGGCAAAACAGCCAAACCCACATTGCATAACAACCATCAACAGACCACAACAGAAACCACCACAGCAGATCCACCGCACCACTCCACCATAACAAACAATCCCATAATCCTTCAGCGAAGACAACATCACCATCACCCACCACCACCAATATCATTCTGCCACCACCACTGAGAAGAAGAAGCAGCTGCTTGTGGTTAAAAAAAAGATAAAGATAAAATCCAAACCCACTACAATTCAGCGATTGATGAAACCAAGTCATCCCAAGACACCACTATCCTCTGTCAAGTGTTATTATTCAAGCTCCCAAGATGAGATAATTACAAAAAAATTACAAATAAAAAAACAAAATACTTAGATCTAACGGTGGTAGTCAGAAATTAGGGCAAGTTACAACGGCGGTGGGTGTTGAAAAATGATGATGGTGATGTGTGGTGGGTGATGTTCGTGCAGCGTCGGTATGGGTGTCGTAACCGATGGTTGTGGGTAGGGCGACAATTGATGGGTATAAGGGGTTGCGACAAATGGCAGCAGCGGGTTCAAGGAGATTGTCGGGTAGAAGGAGATGGAGGGGTAGAGAGAGAGAGAGAGACGAAGTGTAAAGAAAGAGACAGAAACTGACTTATCTATTAAGAAGCAATGAATAGTCTATAACCAAATCGTCTGCTGCATTTTGTAGTGGATGCATTTTATTTATTGCGGGATGAGAGATAATTTTGTCAAGATGAGCGTCCGCTACATTATGTAGTGGACGACGAAGCATTTAAAAAAAATCAGATCTGGTGGCAGTGGCAACTTAACTTAAGTTGCCTGCGCTGTCAACGAATCAGCTCTGAGAGAGCTGATTCGTTGACAACATGCTACATTATGTAGCGGACGACGGAGCATTTAAAAAAAACCAGATCTGGTCCGTCCATTTATTGTAGATGGACGGCTATATGGCACTTGCAACTTAACTTATAACTTAAATTACCTGCGCTGTCAACGAATCATCTCTTATATATATATATATATATATATGTGTGGGTCGTGATCCATTGCTAGTGCTAGCATGTTGCTAGCGCTGTTTTGCCGTCCGCTACATAATATAACGGATGATAATTTACCGTCCGCTACATTATGTAGCGGACGATGATAGCGCTAGCAACGGATCAGCTCCATATATATATATATATATATATATATATATATATGTGTGTGTGTGTGTGTGTGTGTGTGTGATACCCCGAAAAATACCGAAAATTAATCTAACCGTAAGTTTGATTAATTAAGGGGTGCTATTTTTATTAAGTAGCAATATGTTGGTGATGATTAAGTGTTAGGGAGCTAAATAGGAGGTTAGTGTGGTTTTGGGAGTTGAAATGTAATTTTGGAAAGTTAAGGGGCAAAAATATAATTTTTGAAATTTTCGGGGGTCATTTCGTAAATTTTGAAACATGAGGGACTATTTTGCAATTCTTGAAAATTAATGCCTAGTTGTCAAGAGGAAAGTAACCGAGACATGAGAAGTGGTCACCTGGTATGGTGACTAATAAAAAAAATGATATAAAACTAAGTGGATAGTCTTTGGAAAAAAAAAGAAAGAGACAAAAGGGGAAATCTTTCCCTTTCGGGAAAGGAGGAAGAACCAGAAGAACAGAAGAGGAAACAGGAAGAACAGAGAAGCAAAATAGAGCTCGTGGAGGGAAAGGAAGAAAAAAAAAGCAGGAGAAAAGGGAAGATAAGAAGGGAAAGATTCGGGAAAAGAAACCCTATGGGTAAGCCCTTGTCCCTTTAGTAAAACTTAATGTAATTATAGGATGGGGGTGTTCTTATACATGGAGACATAGATGTATAAATATATATATATACACATCCGCGTATGTGAGGTTGGTGGAAATTTTGTGTAAAAGAGGCTTGTAGGTGTATAAGAAGGTGTATAGGAGGATTTAGAAAGAAAAGGCGGAGAAATTGGTGGGTTAAGGATGTACGGGGTGTGGTTGTGTGTGTGTTTTCGGTATATTCATAAGTGTGTGAGCCACGGGTGTGTTGATGTGTGTGTTTATGAGTATAACAATGTGTAATATATGTGTAATAAGGTGTGGGATGTATGTTGTAGGTGTAGAAATGGGGAATTTGGGTGTAATTGTGACTGGGTATGGATGAACTGTGTGTGTGTGTGTGTGCAGCCGCGGGGGATGTGAGGAAGAGGAAGAAGACTGCGTGAAAATAAGGTGTGATAGTGTGTGCCAAATATGAATAGTGACGTGTAATTGTCGCTAAAGATGGAAAGGCATGAAGCAGTTTCTTATTCGAATTTTTAAAAAATAGTTAGGGTCAGATTTAACTAAAGTTTAAAAAATAGACCCTAGTTAGTTTTGGGAGACCTACATCGTGGAAAAGTTTCAGATTTTTCCAAGAACGGGAAGGGGCTGAACGGACACGAGAAGTTTGGAAAATTACGGTAAAATTTAAAATACCAAACGAGCGCGATTTTGCACAAAACATGAGGACTCTATGATGCTGAGAAGTTCCATTTCTCAAGATTTCGGGTCATTCCGAAGTCGTTAGCTATTTTTGGCCGAACGAGCTTTTAAGCGCTCGGTCCGGACACCGGTTCGGGATTTTTGGGCGAAAATTTTGTAAAATACTTTTTAGCTCGAAAATGATTTCAGGACGCTTAAAATAGCGTTTAAAGCGGTTTTGGGATTTTTCTAGTTCCGGGAACCCTCAGGGGGGATATTTTGGTAATTTGTCACTAGAGAGGGGTATTTTGGTAATTTTTCCGGTAAAAGTTTTCGAAGGACTTGTTAGTCCGGGAAGGGTTGTAAAATGCCTGAAAGGTTGTTTTGAAGTTAATTTGGGGTGTTGTGGTGGTAGTGAACCCTCAGGGGGTATTTTGATAATTTGCCATGTTGGCACTAAATTTTTGAGAACGCGCATAAGTTGGTGTTCGGAGTGGTGGGAAGCGCGGAATAGTAGTAGTATGTCTAAAATGAGGGTTGTTATCGATAATAAGTCGATAAGGTTAGATTAAGGATCCGATTATCGGATCGAATTAACTAGCTATCGTAAGACGCTATGAACGGTTAAGTGGGAATGGGTAGAATAAGGAGTGCGTATATGTTGAATGATGTCTAATGAGCACAGTGTTATTTGACTAGGTGATGCAGCTCGTTGCGATCAGAGACTGCGAGTTGCTTCGGCTATAAGCCAATCAGGTAAGGACAATACGGTTCTGATATGCTAATTCATTGTTCGATTAGCATGCCATGTTGATGACGTGTTGTTGAATTCTTGTTATTATGATGGGTCACCGGTAGTCATTGTGACCGGTATATGCATATTTGAATTGTGCTGTTGAGGACTTAGGGTAGAATAAATTCCCTTGGTCCGCCCTGTTGATAGAATTTATTTAATGAGGATGATGCGTGTCCTAGTATGCTATGATTCGATTCGATTAGCATACCTGAAGTCGATGATGCTATTGTGTAGGAGTTGTTGTGTGGTGGTTGTGAGATGCCGGTAATTATTGATAGCCGATATCTCTTCTCTTTGAGAACACTATTGAGGACTTGTGGCAACTTCTCCCGAGTCCGCCCTATCGTTGATAATGATGTTGTTGAGGTCGTTGCATGTTGTTGTGAAATGTTAGCACTTATTGGTAGTCGACATTTCTCTTATGTAAGAACGTTGTTGAGGGCTTGCGGTAGTCTTCTCCCAAGTCCGCCCTGTTGATGATGTCACGTTGAACTCTTGTTGTTATGTCTGAACACCGGTTGATTTGTTGATCCGGTATTCCTTGTTAAGCTGTGTTGTTGAGGTCATAAGGTGGAATAAATTTTCCCTTAGTCCACCCCGTTAATGATGTCTTGTTGCATGGCTGTAACGTGGTTAGGGAAAGCACTCTAAATGAGCTCCCTGCCTGTTGACAGTGTCTCTTCTATTTATTTGAGACTGAGATGAACATCCCGTAAAATGGGACATCAATATGAGGAGGATGGCATGTGAAACACGATCACTGACAAAGAGGATGTATGGCGCGCGAGTCGAGTCTGTCATGTCTGGTCAAGTCTAGTCTGTCGTGTCTTAGTTGCATTGCATTTGATTTTCTTTTGATGTTAATGATTTTAATGACTTGTATTTCGTTGATGTTATCTTTTTAATTTCCTATTTTATTGCTCACTTGCATAGTCAGTCAGTCTGTCTGTCGGTCAGTCAGTCTTGTCCATGAGGAGGTGGTAGTAATGCTGTTCTATTGGGCCTTAAAGCCGTTCAGTCCAACGAAAGAAAAATTATCGTTTGACAAGTTATGTTGATGCTGAAATTTATTGACTACTCTTGATTCATTGCTATCGTTGAGATGATTATTATTCCTCCGAGTCTTTTGAATCATTTGTATACGATACTCCTCGTGTTGTCTTTACTGGGCGATTTGCGCTCATTCCTTATGTTATATTGTGCAGGCTATGAGGTTGATCAAGTAGAACCTTTTAGCAAGGAAAAAGACACAAGCTAGAAAAGTTGAGTAAGGGGATCAGTTGTGTGAGGTAAGAACAGCTAGGAATGGTGGAATGAAGAATGTGTTACGAGATAGGCTGATAAGAGTCCTACGACTACAGTCGTATATTAAGTTGTATACTTTCATGTTGTTTAAAGACTTGAAAGTATTCCGCTGCAGTATGATGTATGTTTGTAAGAAAATTTTTGTAAGGACGCAATTTGGAGCGTCTATTAATGATGTATGAGTATGAGGATGTAGTTGCTCTGTATTCAGCACAGGGTTTTGAAAGTGATTATGGTTGATAACTCAGCCCGGTGATGTCATTTGGGTTGAGGGTGTCATAATATATGTGTGTGTGGGTTTCCTTGACCGCGTGAGCAAAATGGGCTAAGTTGTCCGCATGATCTGGTCCCACACGCGATCTGTGGACGGTCCAGATCTTTTTTTTTTTTTTGTATTTTAGGGCTAATTACAGTAGTGTCTCTAAGGTTAGGGTATAATTACAATCAAGGACAATAAGTTTCAAAATGTAACATACCGTGATAAAAAACTTTTAAAATGTATCAGCCGTGTCCATCCGTCAGGGTTTCGTCCAAAAAATATACTTTTTTATAATGTCATCAATACGTATTTTTAAAATGACGATACTACCCTTGTACTGTATATACTGAATATTTTTAAAAATTTTAAATTAAAATTTCAAACCTTAATTAATTTAAAGAATAAGGTTTTGAAAACCCTAAAATTGGTTAGTTCCCCGTCTTTGCAATTTTTTTTATCAAAATTTCTCAATCTACAAATTAAGGTTTCAAATTATCTCAATCTTCAAATTAGGGTTTCGAATTATCTCAATCTGCAGATTAGGGTTTCAAATTATCTAAATCTGTAAATTAGGGTTTCAAAACTCTAATTTATCTCAATCTGCAAATTACGCATCGAAAATTGCTCAATCTGCAAATTAGGGTTTCAAAAACCCTAATTTTTCTCAATCTGAAATTGTCCCACACGCGCCGGCATCCCTCTTCCCTTGCCCCACGTCGACAGCTCGTGCCCGATAGTTCTAGTCTAAAGTCCTCCTTAGATTGGAGTGGTCACGTGGCTGTTGTGGATACGCTGAGCCTTTCCTTTCATCGGTTGAGGTGGGTGAACACCCTTGTTGGGTATTTTCATGATTGCTGGAGTTCATCTCGTAATCTTGTGCAGTTGGTTGCAACCAATGTTGGCAGCTTCAAGGGAAGTAGAGGTTGAATTTGTGGGGTGAGTTTTTTTTCCTTAGTTCTTTGCTCCAGTTGATTTAGAATGCTTGTTAGTCGATGGCCCTTGGAATATTCAGTGCCTTGCTGATTTTTACGACAGTGGACGCCCTTCATGTGTGCAATCGGACTTCCGTCAGTGTAGTTATGGGTGTAGCTGTATGAAATTCCGGTGGAGATGTTCTTTCACGAGGAGGCGGCGGCGTCACCCGGCGAAGGTTGGTGGGAGACGGACGGAAGCTGTCTTTTCACGACGTCTATGAGGGCGATGAGGCTGCCGTGAGGTGGCGGCGGCGTCAGTCCCTCAGTGGTGCGATTGGTGTCTACATTACCTCCCCCACGCTCCCTGCTCCGCTGCCATTTCCACTTTTTACCGGCTCTAATTAGGGTTTGCACATTGTATTAGGCAGTTCGGGGAGATGAGAGATGGTGGCATTTTAAAAAATTTCTGTTAAAGTCAGGGGCATTCAAGTCTTTTTGTCAAATCCGTTATGTATTTTTGTATTCCGTTTTGTCAACGGACATAAGTGTAATTTGTCCAAATTAATGGGTACGCCTGTAATTATACCCTCACCTCAGATAGAGGTGTCAAAAGGCCGGGCTTGGGTCGGCCCAACCCAGGCCCAAAGGGCCAAAAAAAGGGCCAGGCCATTTAGGGCTTCAGGACTTGGAAATTGACCCGAGCCCAAATCTAGGAAATAGAGGCCCTATTCAGGCCCAAGCCCTAGGCCTTAACTTTAGGGCCGGGCCTAGGGCTGGCCCGAGCCTTTTTTTTTAATTTCCTTTTTTGTGTTGCAAAAATATTAATTCACGGAATAAATGTAATTGATATGGCCTAAACCATTCAATATCTCTTTCGTGGCTAATGAAGTGCCTTAGAGCTTTACTTTTACTCTATTTGAGAATATTGATTTGCAACAAAGGGTAATTTTGTTCGTAAAAAGACAAAATTTTCACAGGAAAAAAATATAACTTTTAGTCATGAAGTTTTTTGTTTTCTAAACTCAACAATGGATACTTACAAAACTTTTTCCAATGATATCTCTAAAAAATTTCACTCAAATATACCTCTAGCTTTGCATTTTCACAGTATTAAGTATCTCATTAGAAAGCATGCATCATTAGACTACTTTTACCATGAACTTTTCTGTGTTTTCTAGAGTTATGTTCCCCATTTCCGTTACCTAAATTGTGTTGTTTCTAGTTCCTAGACAAACAAACATATATTTTCTCTTTATAATTCTATGAAACTAATACAAAAGAGCCTTGCAAGTAAAAGTAGATAAAGAAGTAGGAACCATCATCATGAGCCGAAAAGAAATGTGCATGTCCAAAAAGTTAAATAAAAAAAGAAAAATATGAGGTAGAGAGAGAATGAGGGGCGAGAAAGAAAGGGGAAATAAAAAAATGTAAGTAACTCAAAGTGGTTTAGGGCCAGATTTAGGGCCAAAGGGCCGGGCCAGAATAGGGTCAAAAAGAGGGCTAGAACCGGGCTGGGCCAAAATTGGAAAATATTAGGCCTGGCCCTAGCCCTGGCCCAAGGCCCTATGGGTTAGGGCCAACACTATTCATCTTTAGGGCCGGGCCAGCTCGGGCCTATTTACAGCCAAGTCGGACCGGCCCGGCCTTTTTGACATCTCTAACCTCAGGGACACTGCTGTAATTAGTTATTTTTTAAGTATGTCCGCTACATAATGTAACATACAAAATTTTTACGGTATTACCCCCACTTCTGCTACATAATGTAGCAGACAAGTCAGGGTGAAATTTACCAGATGGCAGACCCAGCTCTCCAAGGTCAGTACCTGCTAGAGGCTTATACCAGGCTCTTGCCATTGCTGCAATGTGTGTCCGGGAACAGCCTGAATTAATAAAAAAATTCTGCATCTACTTATCCCCCAGAAAAATTCTGCATCTACTCCCAAAGAGCAAAATAGGCGACATTGGTTTTGGCTCTGTGTATTTAGGCCGGCTCTAGGATGACCGAATTGTTGCAGTGAAGTACCTCCACAAGCACCAACCAACTATTTCCACTGTTGCAGGCGCTACGAAGGCCCTTACATCTACAAAGTCCTTCTGTAACGAAATCTTGATCCTTTCCTGTATTTTCTCTTTCACATCCCCACACAAATTCACACAGATGTCTGTAGCCACCAATCCCCTCCAATCCCGCCGGCAACACCAATTGTGCCGGCCGCCACCAATTGCCTTCAGTCGCGCCGGCCGCAGACCCACGGCCACCATCTTACAAACACAATAGTCATCACACACACATTCAAATTCTGCCCACAACCGCTTACCACAACCACCGTCATATTATCATAACCACCACAACGCCGCCGGTGGCCACTCCGGCGGTAGAACTGGTGGTTGGAGGCGACGGTTTATCCGGTGACCACTCCGGCGGCAGATCTACGGCGGCGTGAAGAATTGGCGACGGGGCCGAATAATTCATGGCGGCAACACAGTGAATTCATGGCGGCAGATCTAAGTCCAGAGAGAAAAGATAGAGAGAGATGAAAGGGAGAATGGTTTTTTTTTAATAAATGTAATCCGCTACATTATGTAGCGGACCAATACTGTAATTGGGGGTTGAGGGGCAATTTTGTCAAAAAATCGTCTGCTACATTATGTAGCAGACGTACTTTAAAAAAAGTAAAAAAAAAAAAAAATCTGGACCGTCCACAGATCGCGTGGGCTACTTAACCCATTTTGTCCGCGCGGTCAACGGATCAGCTCATATATATATATATATAGAGAGAGAGAGAGAGAGAGAGATTTCTCAATCTTCCTTTACACTTCCATGGTGAACCCAGAACCAATTCGGAACCAAACACCCTCAGATTTATCTGTATTTGTGAGTAGTTTTGAATAACTTGTTGTTTAGAGTAAGCATCGGTCTAATTGTCATGGATAATCATAACAGAACTGAACACACAGCGCATGCCATTTCAGCGACTACAAGCTTGCTATTGACAAGGCCTTCGCCTTAGTATGCCTCTTGCCCAACAACAACGCGTATCCATATTGACTTTTTCGGGGCTTGGGGTTCTTAGAACCAGATATCTGTCTGTGACTTGTAGAGGCGGAAGGTTGACCATGGTGGTACGGTGTGGTGATTGGTTAAAGGAGCGGAAGTATTTAATAGTCAAATTACGAGAAAATCTGAAATGTAACAATGATAGTGAGAGAACTACGAGATGGAGGAATTCCGAGACAATATGGGATCGATGTTTTATTACTCACTCATTTTATACGTTAGTTATGTCTCGTCATTACTATCACCTCCAGAAGTTTTTTCTCAAATCAGTGCACTGCACTAATGTGTTCTGAACTGTCAAAACATTATATCAAAGAAATTTGCCCTCCTTACCCATTACATATTTTAGTTAACATGACTCCACATACACTGCACGAATGGGTCTTAGCACTAAAAGAGGCCCAAAAGTGCAATAAATTCTGGATTTGTGGCTACGGGACCAGATTCACATGCATTTGGGTCTTTGTAATAGATTACCGTGCTAAAGAATAAAGTTTGCCTTATGATACAGTTGAATCAGATCAGGTATTAGCCTGTTTGGATATTATTTTGTTGGAAAATATGCCACCAAAGTCAGCAAAGCATGGGAGCAACAATCAAGTAGTGCACAAACCAACCAACACAAAGCACAATATCTACAGAGAAAATAGAGAAAAATAACGAGACCAATGTTGAAATGATTTCAGTATATTATAGATGTGGCAATAACAGACTTATAATATGTCTTTTTTTTTTCTCTTCCTCTCCAACTAGAGACTTACAACTAGTGATGGGGATCTCACCCAAAAGTGGCCGTAGAAGATATTATGACAAGATTATTGTTTTTAAGATCTCCGAACACGATTTTGACTATTGGATATCACGTTAGCTTCGTAAAGAATCTGCTCATAAAATGTTATGACGATTAGACCATGTTTCATCGTCCGATGTCCGATGTCACAAATCAAAACAGCATTGCCATCATTATTTTCCCAGCTTTTCCGTCGGAGTTGAAATAAGCACTTCAAATTTTCATACTTGCACCTGCAAGGCAAAAGGAAAAATACAATAATGCTGTTACCTTGAATTGAAATTTGACAAATAACATGTCCACAAGATGGCAATTTAAACTTGAGAGCACAACTTGAATTTTCTTTTACAGTGGAGTGCAAGTGTGAATAAACAAAATGCAGATCTCATCACCTTTTTTCCTTTTCTGTTCACTGTATTTTTCTTCTTGCTCTAACTCTAATTTGCTAAATATGCACCCATTTAAATTTGGATTTAAATATCCAAGTTGGCTCCCCTTTTATTTTCGGGCTATCATCCATGTACGATGGAAAAGCTTAATACATACATTTAAAATCGGGTGCAAATTTCAAGACAAATATGGAAAAGCTCTTATGTTGGTCGAATACAGATTTTCGATACATTTTGTGGATCGAAATGAACTGGTAAAGTACAAAAATGATAGAATAGTGCAGATTTTCTTGACTTCATGTATCGACAATTATATTTCTAGCTTGCAATGATTTATTTCCTATAAAAAAAAGAAAGAAAGTAAATATTGATGTTCTTAAAAAATTAGAATCTGAAAATGATAATCAAATGCAATATTTTCGAAAATTAAGTTAATGGAGCCCATTGATAAGCGTATGCTTCTTCCTTCTGGGCCTTAAGAGGCCCCCAAACCATCTGAACAACAAAACTAGGACTGGAAATTTATATAAAGCCCATTTTGATTTACACAATTGCTTTTGTTCATGGCTATAGATGTAATTTGTAATAGTGTTTACGTTCAAGTCTTTTTAGAACTTTTAATTACATCCTTGTAATAATACTAATTTCCAAGTAAAAGCAGTTAATAGTAATTATTTTTAAATACTAGCTAAAATCCCGTGCTATGCACGGGCATTAAATAAAGAGTTATTAACTTTCAAGCCACCAAAATGTTTAGAGCACAAAAAACTAGAAATAAAAGAAAACAAAATAAGATTTATATATCTGTGATAAATCAAATATGTATGTCACCAGCACAATTATCCATTAAACGGTGCCATTTAAAACATAATAATAAATAAACAACTTTTGCACTCTTGTTGCTCTCGCATATCTATTGACTACCACGACGACTACCACCCCCTCGATGTGGCATCTAGGATCCGCATCTCTTGCATATTTTTGGTGCTAATTTTGTTTGCCTTTGCATTTCTACTATATAGGATCCTTTCTAGCACCTTGCAAAATACTATTTAAATGAGTCCGAAAAAAAAAAAAACGAATGTTAGTTTGGAGCAACTAGAGACAACCGTTGTGTACACATTATTTTTCTCTCAAATATGCTTTATTTGCATGTGCAACTCCCTACCATCATGCTCAAGAATACATACATATCTCTTCTCCTACGTGCTTTTTAGCTATTTGACATGTGTAGTCTCGACTATGTATTCGTTAGAAGACTGAATAAATAGTCTGGAGTTGAACATTAATAAAAAAATTTCATAACATGAAAACAGATAAAAGTTGCATTGACACGCAACTGTAAAAGCTCTTAATTTGAGCTTGTTAAGTTACCATATGTTTTACAAGTTTAAACTGTTAGAGAATGGGCCCAACCATGTTATAATGCTTAACACTCAAGTCAGAAATAAATAGATTGTATATGGAAAGACAAACCAAGTCAGAAATAAATTGAAGGAAACCAGATATGCAAGCGAGAAGAATTGAACCCAAAATCTTGCAAAATCAGAGTTCTGATATCATGTTACGTTACCAATTGCTCTAAAATGGGCCCAACAATGTTATCATGCTTAACAGAGCTTCTAGTAGCTTTGCTTTATGACTTGGTCTATAAATAGACTTGTAGAAGTAAAGAAAGATTTGAAACCTAAAATTCTGAAAATCAAGCAAACTAACACAAGGAATTGTGCCGTGGAATGAAGGAAAATTGTAGGAACTATATATGGCTTTCTAAGTTTCAATATTTGTATAATACCGCATAACTAAAAAAATAAATAAAAATGTTTCCGTGTATGAAGAGCTTGCACACTAAGATCATTTTAAAACAAAAATAAAAACCCCAACCCAGCAACAAATGAAGATGGAAGCATAAAATATACAAAGTTGTTGACCTAGAGTTTTCTTTTCTCCTTAGTACTTCTTAATCTTGAATCTTTTGTGTACAAATGTCTAACTCTTTGTATTGGTGAGATTTAGCCTAGATTTTGATCGATAAAACTAAGCAATTGGAAGGTAAATGACGTTTTTAAAATGAGATCATAAAAGTGCAATTAGAATGTCACCAAACTAATGTAAAATTTGTGCTAATTGAAGTGAAAAATATATCTCCACATTTTTGTCACTCAGTAACAAAATTTAGCGAACTTTAGATATATAAGACGTTAAAAGTTGAATCAGAATCTCAGCAAAGTACCGTAGAATTGGCACTAATGACATTGAAAAGTAATGATTTTGTATTTTACCACTCAATTACAAAGTTTTAGTTAAAGAAACTATATAGCATCACCAAATAGTATAAGCTCCACATTTTCTCTGACATGACATCTTTAAAAACAGCAATAAGATTTTCATATAGAGACAATTCTCAAGTGATAAAAGTAAATCAAAATCGTTAAGCCAATCTTGAAGTAATAAAACTGATCAACTGGCATTACATTTTTGTTATTATGCACAATAGTTTGGAATGACATATAAAATGGTAAAAAATGTGTGATTTTCGCCTTTGTAGCATCTTCGGTAAGAATTACTTCCATTAAGTTATAATTTGTCACAATATAAATGCGTAAATAATTAGTTCGCTTTACATTTTTGAAAGAAGTTAATATCCATATCCATACAACATCACACGAAAGCAAGCCATCATTTCATCGCCCATAATTGAACCCATCACTGCCGCAAAACACCAAACCGAACAACACCACCATCAACCACATTAGCCACAGACCATTGACGTCGTCAACCACAATATTTATAGCATAAATCATGACAAAATCAAAATGAATACTGAAGGATGAAGTGCCGGTTATGAAAAGGAAAACTCAATTTAGTGGTAGTCAGTGAGGCTACTGAGGCTACCGGTGAGCAATGGTGGTTGAAACACTATTGGTGTTTTGCTTGAATCTTTCTCCGATCTGCAATTGGTGAGGTCGATGGTGATCATGGTTGTTCGGTTATGGTGGTGATACTGGTGGTATAAGCATGATGATGGTTGCTGGAGAAATGGCGGAAGAGAACAGGTCTTTAGCGACCACATTTAACGATTGCCAAATGGTGCGGTCGCTAAACTAGCGACCATAGTTTAGCGACTGATGCCTTAAGCGGTAGCTAAACATGTCAATAAATTGCACGGTCAAAGAAATTAATTTGGCGGATATTTTTAGCGACCGCGTTTAGCGATTGCCTAGCGGTTGCTAAATATAACGGTCGCTAAAGTGGTGGCTATTCCTCTCGCTAAAATTAGCGACCGTTGAAGTGGTCGCTAAAGGCAGTCGCTAAATTAGCGACCTCTAATTGCGGTTGCTAATTTCCAGGTATAAAAAAATTCTGCCCTAATCCGTCTCTTTGTCTCCCAAATACAACCGCCCACTGCTGTAACAGTCCCAGAAATCCGGAGCTCCGCCGCCCCGAACTCCCGGGTCATTAACCTACCGAATCACATCAAACCTGTCAGACCTGCTCACTAACACATATTCCAAATCATTTAATTCAGCATCAACTCAGATTTCTCAAAAATACTGAATCACAATTGCTTAGCTTAAACTATTACAGCTTAGGTTCTTCGCAATTCAAATTCTCTAAGATCAAATAAAAGTACCGACCCACGCAGGGGTCTTACTATACCCTAGTGATGGGCTCATCGGAATCTCGGAATCTCACCCAGTCTCTAACCCATTCCCGGACATGCTACAATTGATCGTCATCTGCAGAAGTGAATCAAACGAAGGGTGAGCTTTTGAGAGCTCAGAAAGGTCGCTCAAGGACCAACAAAAGAATCACAAAACGATTTCAAAGAATCCAACGGACAAAAATTTCCAGAATACTTCAGATGGTCAAAAACTCGATGATTTCCAAAAGGATAAAAAACTCATCAGAAATAGATACCAAAATAGACCAGAATAAACACAGTGGATTCCAAAAACAATCAATAATAGATCATTTCTAGAGTCATCATTTCCAAAATACAATGAAGATTTTCCAAAGGATTTCAACAGAAGCACATATCATTTCAGATAATACTTTTCAGACATTTTTGTAATAGTTACGGAAGTATACAGAGCAGATAAAATAAAAAATCAACGTTGATCCTGGGCGGTCACGATGCCATTCCGGCAAAGCACAGAAGTGTACACATGCATGATGTACCAGAATAATTACTAGTTCACTTGGGTACTAGCCTGCATTCCATGCAGGATTCAGACCAGCCTTATAACGCCCGCCTCAGAACAGGACATATAACCCAGGTCAACACAGAAAAATCAACAATATCAATGAGCATTAACATAAGCTCAATCACCGAAATCAATTCAGATTCTAATAAAAATAATCATACTGACACAAGTCAGCAATCAGAATTTTCATAAGAAATCAGAATTTTCAGAAGTAAAATCACAGATAAACAACAAAAATGATTACGAATAATTATCGAGTTTTAAGCACAACAATCCGGAATAACGGATACAGACAATTGTCAAATCTGCTCAGCACAGAATAACAGGCGAGCATCAAAAGATTTCCAAATAATCGATTCAGGTTCAATATTGAGGTTTTTTGGGCAATAACATGCTGATAGCAATACACAATTCAGAGTTCGGCATTAGCCATAAGTAAATCAATGAGTAATTACGAGTATGAGTTATCAAAATAAGGGTTTGGACGAAAGTCCTTACCCAGGGTTCAGATAGAATCACTTACCTAGATCCGCAGCTAAATTATCCTAATCAGAAAGTCTTTAACGTTAACCTAAACGGAATAATTGAACCATTAGAACACAGATTATAGCAAAATATTATAACTTAATACAGACTCACGCATACTCCCAAAATGAACCTCCCCTCACCGGGTATGCAAAATTACCGAAACGCCCCTAGGGTGTAAAATTACCAAAATGCCCCTCTCGGACTTAAATTACCAAAATGGTCTTCCCATAAGTAGAATCACTGAAATAAGCTTCCCATATGTAAATTTATGCAAAAATACATTTCTTAGGTCAAATTACCAAAATACCCCTTCGGGGTGGCAAATTACCAAAATGCCCCTGGGGGTTTCCGGCACCGGAAAAATCTCAAACAATATCTTAAAAAATTATTTTAAGCATCCTGATATCATTTTTGGTCTAAAAAGCATTTTAAAGAATTTTTGTCCGAAAATTCCGAACCGGTGTCCGGACCGAGCGCTAAAAGGCCAGTTTCACGAAAAATACCTACCGGCCTCAGAATGGCACAAAATTTTAGAATCTGATACCTATCAGTGAAATAAAATTTTACTAAAAATTTCAGATTCAAATAACTTGGTTTACTAGGTTAAATAATTTGCTAATTCTGCTAAATTGATGCCCTCATTTAGCGCTCTTCACGGATACCAAAAATTCCCAAACAATTCCAGAGGGTACATCTCGTGACAATATAGAGGGTTACAGTTTTGGACTTTACCTAATTGTGGCTTTAACTATTTCTGAAAATTCATGGAAAACTGCCCAAATTAATTATCCATATTTAGTGACAATTTCAGTTACTATTTATGATCTACACATACTAATTCACACTTACACACACACAGTCGTCCCCTAGCTCTCTCTCCTTCACTGCCCAAGCATATGGCTGCTTGATTCTCACCCAACACCCACTAAATTCGTCATTAATCCATCAAACAACCTACATAGGATTAATTTCATCAAAAGGACACATCCTAACACAGTTTAGACACACAATCTATCCCCCACCACCTTACCCGCAATACAACACACACAAAAACACACCTGTTACACACACACTATCACCCTGTCTCACTCAATGCACATACACCTCCTTCAACCACCCTGAAAACTCACTAATTCCACTCATTATCTTCCTAACACACACAAATTCAAAGCTTATTAGCATGACAAATTCAAAGCTTATTAACATGACCACCCGTATACACATATAATTTCCCACCCGAAATTCTCACGACATAAACACACACACCCAATAACCGTAGACACACTCGGCACTCACGGTGACACACGCACAGTTGCACACACCTGAACTCACACACACACACACACACATAATGAAATTTCATGCACATGAGGGATAGGGATTACCCATAGAAAAATCTCTCAATTTCTCTCTAGCTTTGTCCGAGCTCCCTCTCTTTCTTCTTCCCTCTCTGTTTTCCTTCTCTTCTCTGTTTCTTCCCTGCTCAGTCACTGTTCCTCTCTTTCTTTTATTTCTTTTCGTTTTGTTCCTTTGTTTTCTCTTGTTGTTTTGTTTTCTCTTTCCGAAATCTTCACTTATCCACTCCAATATTAAATAGTTTAGTTAACTTAGTCATGAAAGCAAGTAGGTGGTGGCAACCCTAGAAAAAAACATGGTTTCTAAATAAATTTATAAAATTACAAAAAGACACCCAAACTTTACTTAATTACAAAACATAACCCATATTTTGTATAATTGCATTCAAGCCCAAAATTATTCTAATCATTCTCAATTTAATTAAACATCGCTGAAAGTCTACACTAGCATTCATTTTATTATTTTTCATTACTAAAACCGTAATTTACAATCATGCCCCCAAAGTTTTCCAAAATTATGAAAATGCCCCCAAAATTTTGAAAATTATATTTTTGCCCCAAAATTATTTTAAGCTCCTACACACTACCAATACCTGAGCATTGCTCAAAGTTAATGCCCGCCTATTTTTCGGAGCACCAATGATTATTTTAACCCGCTCCCAAAGTTCGGGATATTACAACTGCCGCTTCTGTTTGCTTCTCTCCAAAAACAAGCGCCCACCGCCGCCGTCTGTCTCTCTTTCCCTCTGTTTAATTTTGTTGATTTTTCTCTCCAACATGAAATGTTCACAACTTTGCATTAACTGTGGTGGAGTCAAAGCATCAAACCCTCATCTTCTTCTCCGTCAACTTTCCTTGAAATAAACCGATAAGGAGTCTTTGCAGTGCCATCCCACTTCCTCGTCTTCTTCGAATCCAATTGTTCAGGTAAGATTCTGTTTAATTAACTTTTTATGCATGGGGGATTTATTTATGTTTTTAAGAAATGGGTTTAGGTTAATTCATGATTACAAGAACTGGGTTTAAGTTAATTCATGATTACAAGAAACTGGGTTTAGGTTAATTAATGTTTATAAGAAATGGGTTTAGGGTAAAAATCAATTCGTGAAGTACCCAGTAGAAACTTCTTGAGCTTCTGGATAAAGTATTTGATTAGAACCTTTAATTAGAAGACACAAGAGGTGGTACTAATTAGATCTGAATGTGTTTGTTGGATTCTTTGGTCAAACATCAATGTTACAGATCTACAGATCTACACAGTTCCCCTAGAGAACGATAAAAAGTCGATAAAAAAAACATTCTTCAGAGTTGTATAGGATCTCAGCTCATAACTGTTTGTTCTTCGAATTTTAGCATAAGAAAGTGATTCATTAGATATACCAACCATGTACATTAGGACAACCAAAATCTAAGACTTTTGACTGGTGAAGATGATTGTTTCCATTGGCACTGTAGAGTAAGCAAACATGTGAAGCTTTGTGAGTGTTTTGGACAAACAGTGAAATAGAGAATTTGCTTTGGATTGACACAAGATGTGGGGTGTGAAATTGCTGTTGTGTTTACATGTCATTCCTTCAAAGACAAGCTCTATTCTATACTACTTAGTCAATATGCACAAAGTTGGTTGCAAATGAAAAATAATCCGAGGTTGCTATACGACTCTTTTAAGTACTTTGTAATTTATGAATTATTTGATTTGATTAGCTTGTTAGTAAGTTTTATGTAATTAAATATCCTAAGATAATGTTGCTTGAAATTGACCTTGGACTGTTAATACAAATGCTACCACTTTGAGTTTATAACTCGTCTCTATATATGAAGGGCTGCTGAGGCTATTTTTGAAGATCTCAAGCAATATAAATTTATTTATCACTTTTGGGCAAAAAACTAATTCAGTAGTTGCAACCAGTGTTAGGCTTTGTTCATTCCTAGATTTTAGACTTAAATTTGTTCTGGTTATGCACGAGTCAACTTGCGTGGTTGAAAGTCACTGATCTTGATCATTAGACCTGGCAAAAATGGACCCGGACTCGCAGGTAGATTTGTACATGTTTTGAAGACCGGCAAAAAACAGACCCGTACCCGAACCGACCCGTAAATATCGGATAAATCCGGGTCGGGTACGGATTACCCGGGCTACCCGGGATTTTTACTATAAAAGATGCTAGGGTTTCAATGTTTCATGTATTGTTCACTCATATTCTCCTCTGCGCCGCTCTTCCCGTCCTCTCTAATCTCTCTCTCCACGTCGCTCTCTCTCTCTCTTTCCACGTCTCTCTTACTCTTTCTCGAGTCACGATGTCGCTCTCTCACTTCAACTCGACGCCGACGTCGCTCTTTCTTACAAGTTACAGCAACTCAACGCCGATATGTCCCCCACTCTCTGCCGTTAGATCCACCGCATATTTGCAACGCTCCGCCCCCGGTATCTCCGATCAGATCCGCCACAGCCACAGCTCCGCGCCACTGTCTCTGATCAGGCTAGAGTGAGGTACGGGAGTTACAGTAGTCCAAACCAAAGTGACCTCCGAATCCGATCGTGGTCTGCGATTGCCTTTGATAGCTCTGTTAACACTTCTTTTATTTTTTGTTTACCGGATAATCTTTTTCAGATCTACTTGTATTGTTTCGTTTTGTGTCAATTTTTTGCATGTATTTAAGTGTTTTGGTAGTATTTTGTTCGGTTGAAATGGTTGTGTTGTGGATTTGAGAACCGAGATGATCGGATTGATCGCTGAGCTGTAATTGTAGGAATTAAATTACTCAGTGATTGTTTTTTTTTGGTAATAAATTACACAGTGGTTGTTGTAGTAATAAAAAAGAACGAAAAAAATACTCGTAAAAAAAAGTCTGTGTAAATAATTTTTTTAAAAAAATTAACAACTTACCCGCGCGGGTAGAGTATGGTTCCCGAAAAACCTTATCCGGAAAAATTCGGGTAAAAATAACCCGACCAGTTTATATCCGAACCCGACCTGATTTTACCCGTACCCCTAGTGATCGTGCAGGACTAAATAGAGCGGAACCAATTACATACTTCAATTTGCTTAACGACCTTTACTCAGTTAGATCGAATTAAACCTTGATCCTGGGTAATACATTATTTTGTTACAACTCTAACCTGTGACTAAGTTGTTCGAGGATTAGGATGTTTTCACTACACTAGACATGAATAGCAAGCATATCTTATTACTGTTCAGTCAGAACTGTAAGTTCGTACTTCAACTGAGCTATATAAGATCAGAGAGATGGGAGATAGAGAGAGGGATATATAGAAAGAGAGAAACAGGCTGCAATGGTTACAATTTTGTGCCTTGTTTGGTATTTATAATCTTGGCGAAGATACTATGAACTCTTTAAGGTGCGCAATCTGCGTAGAAAAGGGATAATCTTGCTGATATGAAATATACTGTTTCTTTTATTGTTCTGAAGTGTACACTTGTATCATTACTTCATTGTGTTACCAATTAAGTGTACAGTGGTAGAGTCATGCTTTGCGCACCATGGTGCTCTAGTTGATCTGAGTAGCAACTTGCAGTTAATTGATTATTTATTAGGATTGTGTTTACAATCTGCACTCCATCGTTACAACATATGCATATTTAACTTTGAGTGATCGTTCGTTCTCTTATTTCACACTCCATCCTTTGTTTTTGCATTTTGAGAGTTGCATCTTACTATATGCCCATATGATATAGATGAAATGGTTCTCTTATGGTACTGATGCAAGATATTTGTAACAAGTATACGCAGTAAGCCTGATTGAACACCCCAGCCGGATATATAACCAAATTAAAGCACCATTTGTAACAAGTATACCCAGTAAGCCTGATTGAACATTTGTTCAGCGAAGCCGCGTTGAAGTTGCTAAGGAACTCCAAACTAAATATCATGTTAGGTTACCAATTGCTTCAAAAGTTTAAGCCGTTAACGAATGAGCCCAACTATGTATATGATGCTTTAACACTCTATCTCCTGCATTCATTTGCTCTCTCTTGTCCTTGGGTTTGTTTCATTTTAGGAAAAAAAAATCTTAGGATGATACTGTGATAAGAATCATCATGCGGTATTATTAGTAGATAATGAAGTAGTGTGGCAGTCTTCTATCCATTGTAGATGCAAGTTTTTCTTTGGGTACTGTTTTGTATTTTTTATGGTTTAAACAACAAATTTACTCCACGATTTTAATTAGTTCGACCACATACAAGTTGTTTGAGGCATTAGGGTACATTCATTGCTAACTCTAGAATTAACTCTAGTTAATTGAATTGTAGAGTTAGCAACACTGAGAGTTTATTTTGCTTTTGGGAATACTGAGAGTTTAATTCTCTTTTCTTCTTCAGTTTGGAGGATTGTTAGCTTAAAGTCTGTTCTTTTGGACCTAAGTGTGCTATTACTGGGAAGAGAATCGAAGGGGTATGTATTTCTGCTACTTACTTTTGATTTTATTGGTTTTAATATGGCGGGCAGAGACCATCGTTTTAATTCATTAGGTAAGCATGCAGTATGTGTAAAGCATGCAGTCTACATCTTATTTTTGCGCTGTAGTTTCTTTGTTCTTATGGATATGTTGGATGCATACTATGTTTTTCTTTACATGCCTTATTAGTTGTCTTTAGAATGTCTCGTAATTTCAAGACAACATAGTATTTCAGATGGTTTGTTACTTCAGATGGTTTGTTACTAGCACATGTTGGATTAGCTGTCTTAGGATTTTAAAAGCATACTTGTTCGTTTGGCAGTTTTTAAAAGCATACTTGTTCATTTGAGAATTGAGATTGTGGATAGAGGATGGGACCCAATTGGATTGAGATGATCGAATATGTGATTTAGTTGAATGGTGGGTTGAAATTAGGTTAATTAGGTTAACGCTCTTATGAAACATGAAATGGTGGGTTGAAATTAGGTTCATCTTCCATAGGTTAATTAGGTTAATAAGAATCATCTTCCATGGGGTGAAATTCTAGTTCCGCCACCGATTAGCCCTAATCAACACTTGTTAATTCTGATTAGTGCTAATCAACACTGATTAGCAGTGATCAACACTGATTAGGCTAATCAAACCTCATTATCACTAATTAACCCTAGTTAACACTGAGTAACCCTGATTAGCACCTAGGAAGCACCGACACTTTATGTGAGTCTACGTATGGTGTCCGACAACTACCGACACCCCGACACCTCATCGATACCTCTATGCGGTGTCCCGGTCGATGTCGGTGTTGGACGCAGTGTCCGGGTCCATGCTACATAGATTAGCACTAATCAATACTGATTATGCTAATCTGCCCTAATTAGCCCTAATTATCCCTTATTAGGGCTAATTAACAATGATTACGCTAATCAGCCATAATTAACACTGATTAGCCATAATTACCCCTAATTAGTTCTAGTCAACACTAATTAGGCTAATCAACCTAATTATCCCTAATTGACCCTGATTAATAATGATTAGCATTTATTAGCAATAATCAGCTCTAATTAACACTGATGGACACTAAATAGCTGTAATTAGTATTAATCAGCCCTAATTGACACTAATAGCCCTAATTAGGGCTAATCAGCCCTAAGTAACACTAATGGACACTAAATAGCCCTAAATAACCCTAATTGCACTAATCAGCCATAATTATCCCTAATTAACCATGATTAGGGCTAATTAACACTGATTAGCACCGACACTTTATATGAGTCAAGGTATGGTGTCTGACACCTACCGACACCTCACCGGCACCTCCGGACACGTGTTCGACACCTCTATGCGGTGTCCTGGTCGATGTCGGTGTCGAACGCAGTGTCCGGATCCGTGCTAACTAGGTTAGCACTAATCAACATTGATTATGCTAATCTGCCCTAATTAGCCCAAATTATCACTAATAACCCTTGATTAGGGCTAATTAACACTGATTAGGCTTATTGGCCCTAATTAGCACTAGTAAATACTAATTAGGCTAATTAGCCCTAATTAACACTAATAGACAATGATTACTATTTAGTAGCGATAATCAGCCCTAATTAACACTGATGGACACTAAGTAGCCCTACTTAGCACTAATCAGCCCTAATTAGCACTGATCAGCCCTAATTAAAACTAAATTGCCCTAATTAGCACTAGTCAGCCCTAATTAGGCTTAATTAACACCGATGGACAACTAATAAACACGGATTAGGCTAATTAGCATTGAGTTGCCTTGATTAGACCTAATTATCCCTAATTAGCACTAATCAGCCATAATTATCCCTATTTAACCCTGATTAACACTCACTTGTAAGTGATTACTCAAATTTTTTTTTTTTTAAGTTGAAGGTTAATTTTGAACTCGACTTGTATAGGTTCAACATGCATTGAGAGATATATATCATGTCGGTGGATAGAAGTTGGATGCAACAGAGGATTGCTCCAAGTGAGATTGGGGTATCATAAGAGTTTAGACATGGAGTGAACGGGTTTATTCTATTTGCTTTGATTCAACGAGAGTTTGTGGATGACGGCACGATTAAATGTTCGTGCAATGATTGTCAGCTGTTAAGTTGGAAAACTCCCGACGATGTAACTTTTGATATGTTCCGTAGAGGTTTTATGAGTAACTATACGAATTGGACTCAGCACGGGGAACCAATTTTGAGGGTGCCCACTGAGGTCACCGCTGAGTTCAGACAGTACTGTCCTAGAGATCCAGGATTTTCCCAATATCAACATATGGTAATGGAAGCATGGCCTAGTGGGATTAACTGGGATAACTATTTTAACGATGGTAATCCTAATATGGAAGAAGAGCCAAACCCGAGAGCACAGAAGTTTTATAAATTGTTAAAAGACTCTAAGGAGCCAATATGGAATGGAAGTACAAAGCACACCAAGTTATCTGCTGTGACAAGGATGCTACACTTAAAGTCTGAGCATGGTCTAAGTGATAGGGGTTGTGATGCTTTTTTGAAGCTTAATAAAGAAATGTTGCCAGAGGATAAGAAGTTGCCTGACACGTACTATAGTGCTAAGAAAATGATGATGAAACTTGGTTTGAGGTACCAGAAGATAGCTGCATGTAATAATGATTGTGTCTTATTTTGGAAGGAGAACAATGACTTGAGCGAGTGTCCAGTTTGTGGCCATGCAAGGTATAAACTGACCAGTGGGAAGAAAAAGAAGATAGCATGGAAGATATTTCAGTACTTCCCGCTCACACTAAGGCTTCAAAGTTTGTATTACTCTTCTAAAATGGCAGAGCACATGAGATGGCATAGCAACGTCCGCAGCAAAGTTCCCGATTTATGGAGACACCCTAACGATGGAAAGGCATGGAAGGAATTTGATTACGGACACCCATCTTTTGCTGCAGAAGTTCGAAATGTGCGACTTGGGCTCGCTACCAATGGATTTAATCATTTTGGGCACTCTAGCACACCCTACTCAACGTGGCCTGTGATCATTGTCCCGTATAACCTTCCTCCGGACATGTGCATGAAGAAGCAATTCATGTTTTTATCATTACTCATTCCTGGACCTACGAGCCCGAGTAGAAATATAGACGTGTACTTGCGACCGTTGATCGATGAGTTCAAAAATCTGTGGGAAGTTGGAGCCCTTATCTATGATGCATCTCTTAAACAGAACTTCAACTTGAGGGCAGCAGTCATGTGGACTATCAATGACTTCCCTGCATACAGTATGTTGTGTGGGTGGAGTACACACGGTAGGTTGGCTTGTCCTTATTGTATGGAAGTGAGTAAGGCTTTCACCTTAAAGCACGGGGGGAAGGCTTCCTTTTGGGGGTGTCATAGACAATTCTTACCGCCTAATCATCCATTTCAAAGGCAAAAAGATAAGTTTGATAAAACTGTGGAGCGTCGCTAATTAGTGAGCTGCTAAAATTCTTACAGCCGCGTTTTTTGTCGAGAAAAAGGAAATTTGCACCTCCTATTATCTGTCTATATGTGTCCAGAAAAATATATATGTCTGTGAAAAAATCTTTATAAAGAATAAACGAGCATGACGAGTTTTACTTTTTCACAAACTGCTATATTCATTTACAACCCTAGATCCGACATGGGAAGAAGGAGAAAAAAAAGAGATAGACCTTAGTAACTCTCCGTGTCTTTATGCACATATGTCTAGGGCATTTGACATTATTATAAGTATGAGGCAAAAGCAAGGAGCTTGAACTATGTATTTATATACAGGGGTATCACTTTATGCATTGCTAGATTTATACAAGAAAGAAGAATCTTATAAATCTTTATCCCGCGGTTGCCGTAATCTTCTGTTTATCAGTGCACGCGTCTGCTTCCAAAGCTGAAGTGCTTCAGATTCATCATTTGCAAGGCTCGAACAACAACTCTCGTTACAGTCTGCAAAGTAACTCCCACTCACTCCTTCTGTTTTTTGGCTTAGAGCAACATAGCACATGGTGGATTCACCCTTTAGTTCAAAATGAAAGTCGCAAATATCATAAGATATTCCAAGGAAGATAAATCAAACATAATCACAAGATATTCGAAGGAAGATGAGTCAAACATATAGAATTAATAACCACACTTCATGGTCATCACTTAAGAAAAATATTGTCATTCAAAAGTCCTTGGGGGTATAATTAAATGCAAGTGGTGAAAAGTCGCGACCACCAATTCCCGACAATCGCACCCTTCGTCAAGGTTGTTGTAGAAATATTCACATGTGAAAGACTCAAACTAAAAGGGGGTGTAAGTGTATTTATCAACTTGGGTAACAACTAAGCAATTTGAAGGTAAATGACGTTTTTAAAATGAGATCATAAAAGTGCAATTATAATGTTACCAAAGTAATGTAGAATTTGTACTAATTGAAGTGAAAAATATATCTCCACATTTTTGTCACTTAGTAACAAAATTTAGTGAACTTTAGATATATAAGACATTAAAAGTTGAACCATAATCTCAGCAAATTACCGTAGAATTGGCACTAATAACAATGAAAAATAATGATTTTGTATTTTACCACTCAATTTCAAAGTTTCAGTTAAAGAAACTATATAGCATCACCAAATAGTATAAGCTCCACATTTTCTCTGACATGACATCTTTAAAAATAGCAATACGATTTTCATATAGAGACAATTCTCAAGTGATAAAAGTAAATCAAAATTGTTAAGCCAATCTTGAAGTAATAAAACTGATCCACTGACATTACATTTTTGTTATTATGCACAATAGTTTGGAATGACATATAAAATGGTAAAAAATGTGTTATTTTCGTCTTTGTAGCATCTTTGGTAAGAATTACTTCCATTAAGTTATAATTTTTCCCAATATAAATGCGTAAATAATTAGTTCGCTTTACATTTTTGAAAGAAGTTAATATCCATATCCATACAGCATCACACGAAAGCAAGCCATAATTTCATCGCCCACAATTGCCATATCCAATAGCACCATAACCACAATTGAACCCATCACTGCCGCAAAACACTAAACTGAACAACACCACCATCAACCACATTAGCCACAGACCATTGTCGTCGTCAACCACAATATTTTTAGCATAAATCATGACAAAATCAAAATGAATACAGAAGGATAAAGTTCCGGTTATGAAAAGGAAAACTCAATTTAGTGGTAGTCAGTGAGGCTACTGAGGCTACCGGTGAGCAATGGTGGTTGAAACACTGTTGGTGTTTTGCTTGAATCTTTCTCCGATCTGCAATCTGCAATTGGTGAGGTCGATGGTGATCATGGTTGTTCGGTTATGGTGGTGATACTGGTGGTATAAGCATGATGATGGTTGCTAGAGATACTTAGAAACTGTGAGAAAGAAAGAGAAATGGCGGAGGTGCTCAACCTTGTGGCATATCCGGCCCCTACTGCCTAACTTTTCACGACCGATCCCACAACCCCAACCTCTACCACCTTATGTCCATCCCCCAACCCCACGCATCCCCATCTCCGACCCCTAACCCATGGTCCACATCCTCCAAGATCCCCACAGCTCCCTCCACCCTAACTCCATCCCTCCACCCCCCCCCTGTTCCTCCTCCCTACCACCCACACCCCATAAATTCCCCACCTAGCCCAGTCTGCCTAACCGTCCACCATTATGGCCTGTGGCCATGATGACTGCAATTTTATGGGTCTATGGAAAGATGATAGGGGACAACGTGAAAAAAAAAATAGAAAAACTAAAAGGAGTTAGGTTTTCTTGAAGGGAAAAATTTAAGCAGTTTGGCGGCTAAAGGGGGGGGGGGGGTGGCTAGAATATTTTGCCAATGAAGCTATGACAGCTAATATTTTATTATGTAAAAATTTAAAAATTGATAAAATTGAATTGATAGTTTGGAAGGCTAAGAGGCTATCAATCAAATCCTATTATATATAGTATATATTTCTTAAAATCACAGATATCTCTCGATTGTAACCATCGTCCCACACTTCCAACCAAGCCACCTTAGGTAAAACTTCTTCCTCTCCCATCAACTGCCTTCTTTCTCATTTGCCATTGTTATGGTAAATTCTTTCTCCTTTGTCCAACCAGCAGAAATGCTCCCTTCTCATTTGCCATTGTTATGGTAAATTCTTTCTCCTGTGTAGTTGGTTGCATTCGGCTTTTAACAGCACGCACATTCACTACAAGAAAAAGGCCTTTTAGCGACAGATTTTTAGCGACAGAATGAAATCCGTCGCTAAAAGTCCGTCGCTGATAATTTTACTGACAGAAAGTTCCGTCGGTAAAAGTCTTTAGCGACGGACTTTTACCGATGGATTATTACCGACGAAAATTCTGTTACTAATTGTGATTTTCTTATTTTTGTAAAAAAAAAAATAATTTTAAAATAATTTTAGCGACGGAGTTTTAGCGACGGAACTATTCCGTCGCTAAAAGTCTATATTTATAATATTTTTATACTAATTAGCGACGGAGTTTTAGCGACGGCTAGAAATCCGTCACTAAAAGTTATTAAAAGGATAAAACCCTAGCCCTTTTTTCTTTTCCGTCAGCCGCACAACTTTTCCCCTCCTTTCTTTCTCTCTCCCTTCTCTCTCTCTCTATCTCTCTGTTCTTACTCACTTCTGCCGCCTACGTCCCACCCACACAGTACTCGTGCTACCGCCTCCCCTGCCACTTCTCTCTCACTTCTGCCGCCTACGTCCCACGCCGCGTCTGCCGCCCATCTCCCCGCATCCGCCGCCCACCTCCTAGATCTCCTTAACGATCTTTGCAATCAAGTGATACAACGGCCAAAATGTATGTAATTTTGAGTTATTCTGTGTGTTTTTGTAGTGTGTGTGGTCTAATTTTTTTACTATCACTACTTCGAGTAGGGTAAATGATGTGAATCGAGTGCTTAGGATCTAGAATTATTTTTTGTTTATATGGTCAACTATGTGATATATCTCTTCATACGATTGGGATGTTATTCGAGCACGTCACCCTTAAATCCTGAAATTACTGCACTTTGATTTGTTTCAATTTAATTACCCCAAAGGAGCAAGTTGTTATGTAAGAACAGGAAGATCCCTGAGAGTGTGCTGGCAACTTGATCATGTTTAATTTAGTTTTGTTGAGTTTTAACTGTTAAGATTCTAAGATGATTGTTTGCTTTACAATGGTTAATGAAGGACTTAATGAAAAAAAAGGAAAAATTCGGTAGGTCTAGGTCTTCTAATTTAGACCTTGGTTATCCTTTTGAATTTCTTTAAGTAAGTACAAAAGTGAACCTTTTTTCATTGCATTTGCTTTGGTACTTGGTTGGTTTAATATCAATCTATGACCCTTTTGTTTCAGCTAACCTCCGAAGTTCATAACATGCGTTGACAGGAAGGAACCATATTCAACAAGGGTTCTAAAGCAGATTTGTCTTTGAGGGTACCTGGCGGTGCAAGTTTTATCTAATTAGCAGACGTTTATTATGTTTTGCAATACTCTTTCTCCCCTTCAGTACCTTACACTCATGACTTTATGTTTTCTAAGTACATTTGATTTCCTTTTATCAGCATAGAACATGAATGTTTTGCAATGTATTGCAGTTCTACCTCAGCCTTGAAGGATGCTCAAGAAATCATGGTCGAGTGGGAAGAGGATATTGCAAACATTGCCAAGAGGATATTGCAAACGTTGTCAAAAAGCGTTCTGATACTTGGTTAAAGGTTTCATATGACTAAGATTGTCATTGATAATTAGCATCCTAAGATATTAGTGGTTGAAACTATTATTACAAGAGTTGTGAATATGGTTGACCTCTCTTATGTTTGTGGTGATAGTAGATTATGAGTAGTAATGATGCATGGGATAGATATCATGTATTTTAAAGATACTTCGAAATCAGCATTGGGTAATAATATTCCGTGTTGATGGTTATGCTTTAGAACTTAATTTTTTAAAAATAGATTTTAATTTTTAAAGATAATAAAAATTAAAAAAAAAACCTTTTTTAACCTTATTGTGGCCTTTTAGCGACGGAATTCTGTCGCTAAAAGTAATGTAAAACAATTCAGCTATTTTTAACAACGGATTATCCGTCACTAATAGTTTTTATTATTAGGCAATGAATTTTTAGTGACGAAATTTTTATTGATAAAAGTCTCTAGAGATGTACTTTTAGCGGCGAAAATTTCCTTCGCTAAAAGTCTTCTCAAATATTAGGACAAATACATAAAATACCTTTAGCGACGGAAAATTCCGTCGCTAAAAGTATTTTTTTTTAAAATCGAAAAATAAAAATTTTGGAAAAATATGAAAATTACCTTTAGCGATGGACAGTCCCGTCGCTAAAAGTAATAAAGTCCGTCGGTAAAAGTTTTACTTTTTCCGACAGACCACCAATTTCCGTCGCTAATCTTTTAGTGACGGCCTTTTTTACAACGAGCTTTTAGCGACGGACAGACCGTCGCTAAAAGTCTTTTCTGACGGAAAATGGACTTTTAGCGACGGAAATGTCCGTCGCTAAAAGTCCCTTTTCGTGTAGTGATTGCGTCTGTCAATGACCATTAGTGTTGTTATACCATAAAATATGCAGACTGAAAAAGTTAAACTTGTTAGGAATGAACTAACGAGTTTAACTTTTTCACGAACTCCTAACTTCACTTCCAACCTAGATCAGAGATGGAAAGACGAGGAAAAGAGAGATCGACCTTAGTAACTCTCTGTGTCTTTATGCACATATTTCTAGGGCATTTGATTTTACAAGTATGAGGCAAAAAGAAGGGAGTTTAAACCATGTAGTTATACACACGACCATCACTTTATGCACTGCTAGATTTATGCAAGAAACAGTGATAGAAAATTATATAATCTTTTTGTTTATAGTGCACGAGTCTGATTCCAGAGCTGAAGTGCCTCAGATTCATCATTTGCAAGGCTCGAACATTGACTCTCGTTGCAGTCTGCAAAGTAACTCCCGCTCACCCCTTCTGTTTTTGGGCTTAGAGCAACATAGCATGTGGTGGATGCACCCTTTAATTCAAAACGAAAGTCGCAAATATCACTAGATATACCAAGAAAGATAGATCAAATATATATATATATATATATATATATATATATATATATATATATATAATTGATAAACACACTTCATGCTTGTCACTTAAAAAAATATCATTTTTTAAAAATCTCTAGGGAATAACTAAATGTAAGTAGTGAAAAGTCGCGACAACCAATTCTTCACAATAGCACCCAAAAATTGAAGGTCGATGTGTAATTATTCACATGTGAAAGACACCGAGGGTATTTGCCTTAAAATAAGGGGGTCTAAGTGTATTTATCAACTTGGAAAACTATCGTCACTGATTAGTTGCCAATAGCAATCCCGATATGATTAGCTATATAGTTGTACATCAAACTGGCAGTAGCTTAAGAGGGTGCATCATTAATAACGACCTCTCCCCCTCTACTTCTAGTAATTGCACTTTACCATCCCTCAACTTCACATAATTGCACTAAAGCTATTTGTAATTTTAAAAGTTCGGGCAAACATTTAGAAAACCTCTCTGATATGGTTGAGAATAGTGGCATTCTCGGTTGAATTAAGACACAAATCAAGTTAGAAAGTTTACCTGAGCTGTCGATTTGAGAAATTTGCCAGGAACAAGACACAAAATATCTGAAAGAAAACCATCAAAGTGAATTAGTATAGTTTTCTCTAGGAAGAAAAACCAACGTCCTTTGTACCACAGCGAGCAATTGTTTGTAACGCGGCCAAAAGTTGGCAACTCATCGCTAAATAGATGTTGCAGGTAAGCCGAGTTATTACTTTCGTAACCTCAAAATTGAGCAACATTATTTGGGCGCGTCACATGCAACTCTACGTGGGCACAAGTTCTGAAAATGAAATAAAAAGGCACTGCGTGCCTGTTACAAAGCTTTTGTGACCCTTGATGATTCCAGTTTTCACAATTCCTGGGTGTACTGCATTGATAGTAACATTAGCCCTTCTTGCCTGTTAGATCCATGACCCAAAAAAAAAAATTCAATCCATATTACAAAGTTTTGCTTTTAGCGACATGATAAAAACAGATAATTTTTTGCTGCTATCCTGGTCCAAGGAAGATGTCTACAACTCCTTGTGTAACAACGATTAATAGTCTCTAAATATAGACATAGTGGCATTTCTGCTAACACTTTAAGCAACAATTCTTAATAACATTTTTTTAGTGTCGCTAAATAAAAGACACTAAAAACATAATTCCAATTAAATATCACTCTACATAGGGTTGTGACTATCTTCTTACAATTCGCGTAGCAGCCAAAAATTTCCCGTTTAAAAAAGAATGTTTTTCAAGAAATGCAATAGCAGTTTACCTTTAGCTGTCTAGCCAGTTCCTTGACATGCAATAAGTTGGCCAATTTAGATTGAGCATATGCATGATTTCCACTATAACTGTAAAACTCCAACCACAGTTAGCTCCCTTCTAAACTATTTGTACGTACATAAAAGAGCTTCTCATCAAACCTTTACTGGAGTTGAAAATAAAGTGGAAGATCATACGCAGAATTGACCCTACTAACAAAGTTACACGACAGAAGAAACATTTACTATTCTTCCTTGGATGCCTGTTTGTGCAGGCGATCATGTTACTGCAAAGTGTTACCATTTTTTTTTTTCTTTTTGCCGTGAAAGGTATTACTTTCAAAATTGTGAAGCAATGATATGATGACCCTACTAAGGAAGCATTCTTACTTCTTCGGTTGGAGCATTTGGTTGAAATTGAAGTGATCTCTATCAACCCATCTGTGACCGACAGAAGAAACATTCACTATTCTTCCTTGGATGCCTGTTTGTGCTGCTGTCTCTACCATTTTCTCCAGCAAAAGTTCGGTTAGCAGAAAATGCCCTGCCGAAGAAATACCAACAGTATATTAAAGTGACCAACACGACAACTCAGTCAAAGTAGCTGCCCCAAGGTATAATATTTAAGGAAATGGGAGAAAGATCCAAGGTAAAAGTCATGTTATTGCTACTAGATCACACTTTTAGCAACTTCACTCTTCTTAGAGTTATAATTAACTTGGTTACGCTTGTGGTGAAATATGACACGTTGTGTGTTGTATTTCGTGCTGTGAAAAAAGGGATGGATGAAAGGGATGGATGGCAATTAGCTATGCCGTGATGAAAGGGATGGATGGCAATTAGCTATGAGGTAGGATTATTTGTCTATTAACTAACTGCACTTAGCATCCATGAGATCTTACATGCATTCACATGAGGCCCATTTAAACTTGAAAACAGCTTAGGTAAACTTTTAGTTAAAGCCCTGTCCATATGGCTCAAGGTGCAGCCACCGGTGCTAACAAAATAAACTGGTGCAGGGTTGAGGATCTCACCCAAGTAGTTTGTAGCAAAAGTCATCTCAAATTTGTCTTCAGAAAACTCCAACTTATTTGAGAGTTTCCCAGCATTATTTCTGCACAGTCATTTTACATCCACTGTCAGTTTAATTAATCTGTCCTAATTCCCAACCACTTCTACATACAAGATTTATAATCTCAACGGCTGAAAAAGGCATAGTTGTAGTACACTTTGTGAACTCTGTAGAATACACGAAAAAATAATTGTCACGACAGTTGCAACTTAATTTGTCGCAGCTACTTACATGAGGATGTTCAGGGGCAGGTTCAGAGACAAGAACTCTGAACAAAAACTCTTGATTGAAGCAAATGAGCCCAAATCAATATCCAGCAATATTATCTTAGCTTCTGGACTCTCCTTTTGGATCATCTCCTTTAGCTGCGAACCCTTCTTCAAATCCCTGGCGGGAACTACTACTCTCACTCCTCTCTTTGCTAACACCCTCGCTGTCTCTACGCCGATACCCGACGTTGCTCCTTTTAACATAGAACATAAAAAAAAAGGAAAAAAAGAATTATTTATGCTGCACGTGATATCTTTGGGTGTAAAATATTACATACTAGAGGTGACATGATTGGATCCCTGGCATTCTCAATGATATTCAACTAACCAATGAAGGTCAGGGAGAGCAGTTCAAAGGAGACAAAATCGTATCTTGCTAGCTACTGCCAGAAAGAAACACTTTAGAAATACCTTATACTTCTTCTAGTTGGAAGATAAAATTAAAAGAAAGTTTGCATGTCAGATTTCATCATCATCAACCCAAATCCTTAAGAATATAAAATATGATGCCTGAACCAGTTGACTTTGAGATATTCAGTTATGGAAAAAAGGGAAGACAGATAAAATTGAAATCTGGAGTGCATAGTTTTCAACTAGTTGTGCTGGTAAAGCTTGTTGTCAATGGTACTCGAATATCTTACATGAGTTTTGCCTACAACGAGAAGGGAGTTTGGATGAAGAAAATATATAAAGAAGAAAATGTCCATTTTATGCATAAATATTTTCTTTGCTTTGTTTTTTTTCTTCTGCCCTTCTTCATGAAACTGCTTATCTGCCACCTTCTTCTCCAAAGAAATTAAACAAATTCCTGAATACTCAATGTTTGTTCCAATGGAAAAAAAGTGAAAGAAATCAATTTAGTGGAAATACAAGACCTAAGAAGTAGATGAAAAAGAAATATAGGGTCTCACAACACACACAGGATGTCTGAAACCTAAGACGAAAGTTTCACCTCGTATTATGAATATTCGTGTTACACAAATCCGTTGATGCTCAAAATCACTCGAAGGGAAGTCCTTCACTGAATTTCTATAAAAGGAAATTAAAGAGAATCTACGAACAAAATCAAAAAATTTATAGGAAGTACAAGGCCTGGAAGAAAAAGGGAAATCTGCGACTTGACTACTTGTGAGTCGAGACTAACCAGCTACGCACACTACGCGTGCACACACTTATGAGACTAACCAGTGATTATTGCAGTTAGAGGATGATGAGGAGGACGAAGGAAAGAACAGTCTTGTGTAACTTGCTCAGCTGTTGAATTTGAACCATAACCACTCGGACCTGCAACACCTGCCAAGTACCTCAGAGCTTCCTTCATGATCATGGTCAGCCTGCAACTTACAACCTTTCGCAGCAAGACTAGACGGCTATATATAATATGGTGGGGGAACACCATATTATATATAGCCTGTCATACATAAATAAACTTAGGTGGCCTGTTGTTAGGGTTGGTGTTGTTAGCCTGTCATATATTTAGTATTCTGGTGAGATAATTTGTCAGTCAGCACAAGTTATCTTACATGCGCGTATTTGTCTAAAAGTCCACTAAATGGACGTTTTCATTGGCTAATTATTAATTTTCAGCTTACCACGTGTCTTTCATCTTCCGGTGATTGGTGAGCTGCAAAGATTTTTACATGCGCGTTTTTGTTTTTGTAAGTGAAATTCATCTGGTGATTAGTAAGCTGCTAGAATTAGGCACGTTTTTGTCTTTATATGCAAAATTTGTTAGCTAATTAGTGAACTGCTAAAATTCTTACAGCCGCGTTTTTGTGTCGAGAAAAAAGAAATATGCACCTCCTATTATCTATCTATATGTGTCCAGAAAAAAATAAATGTCTGTGAAAAAATCTTTGTAAAGAATAAACGAGCATGGCGAGTTTTACTTTTTCACAAACTGCTAGCTTCATTTCAAACCCTCGATCCGACATGGGAAGAAGGAAAAAAAAAGAGATAGACCTTAGTAACTCTCCGTGTCTTTATGCACATATGTCTAGGGCATTTGACATTATTATAAGTATGAGGCAAAAGCAAGGAGCTTGAACTATGTATTTATATACAGGGGTATCACTTTAATTATGCATTGCTAGATTTATACAAGAAAGAAGAAGCTTATAAATCTTTAGCCCGCGGTTGCCGTAATCTTCTGTTTATCAGTGCACGCGTCTGCTTCCAGAGCTGAAGTGCTTTAGATTCATCATTTGCAAGGCTCGAACATCAACTCTCGTTACAGTCTGCAAAATAACTCAATTTAATGGTAGTCAGTGAGTCTACTGAGGCTACCGGTGAGCAATGGTTGTTGAAAGACTATTGGTGTTTTGCTTGAATCTTTCTCCGATCTGTAATCTTCAATTGGTGAGGTCGATGGTGATCATGGTTGTTCGGTTATGGTGGTGATACTGGTGGTAGAAGCATGATGATGGTTGCTAGAGATACTTAGAAACTGTGAGAAAGAAAGAGATATGGCGGAGGTGCTCAACCTTGTGACGTATCTCATACTCCCTAATTTTTCACGACCGATCCCACAACCCCAACCTCTACCACCTCACCTCTATCCCCCAACCCCACGCGTCCCCATCTCCGACCCTTAACCCACGGTCCACATCCTCCAAGATCCCCACAGCTCCCTCCACCCTAACTCCATCCCTCCACCCCACCCCTGTCCCTCCTCCCTACCACCCACACCCCAAAAAATCCCCACCTAGCCCAGTCTGCCTAACCGTTCACCATTATGGCATGTGGCCATGATGACTGCAATTTTATGGGTCTATGGAAAGATGATAGGGTACAACGTGAAAAAAATAGAAAAACTAAAAGGAGTTAGGTTTCTTAAAGAGAAAAAATTAAGCAGTTTGGTGGCTAAAAGGGGGGGGGGGGGGGGGGTGGCTAGAATATTTAACCAATGAAGATATGACAGCTGATATTTTATTATGTAAAAATTGATAAAATTGAATTTATGGTTTGAATTGGAAGGCTAAGAGGCTATCAATCAAATCCTATTATATATAGTATATATTTCTTAAAATCACAAATATCTCTCGATTGTAACTGTAACATCCCAGAATTTTTCGGAACGTTAACACTCAGTCGATCATTTACACTAAGATAATACTATCTCAAAGTCAACCAAATAATACCATCAATCTGTCAGAGCAACTAACCATCAATTAATGTATTATTCTAAGTGCACAATCATGATTGATAAACTAAATTTTAATATGATAATAAACTACAGAGGTACACCCACGCTGGGATTCTAAAGAGCAACACTAACTTAAACTCACTAGCTCACTTGCCGCTAGTCCAATTTCATGTAATCTAATACTGGTTACTACCTGCTAAAAGGAAGTCAAAGGAGAGTGAGCTTTTGAGAAAGATCGATCAAAGATTAAACTAACAAAACGATTCGGACGATTTTACGTTTTAAACCAAATAACAACTTTGTAGAACGGAGAAATAGAACAATTCAAACGATTTTCCAAATACAATCATTTTAAAATGGTTTTCAAAGAAAACCACATCATTTCAATTCAATATAAACATATGAATGAGTATCAACTCAATCCCTTAAATCAATAATCATTTTATAACATTTCAGGTGCAATAAAACAAAAACAGGAAACATTGAACATGAGTAGTACGCTGTAGCAAAGCCACCCCGGCAGTGCTCGATACGCTTTACATATGCATGACTAGTCCATCTAGGTACTAGTTAAACTCATCCAACAAACCGTCCTTATAACTCCAGCAATACAAACCATCCTTATAACTCCCAGGTTACTAACTCATGTCAACATTTAGAAGAAGTAAAATACAGTTGAAAATACTTTACGATAAATGAATCAATAAACAGATGATCAAAATGAAACAAGAGTTCCAAACAATCGCCATCAGACTCAATTTAGGGTTTCATGGACAGTTTCAAAACATCTTTTATATCAAACATAAAATCAAATCAATGTAGTTTGTAAAACTGTTCTATAAGCATTTGAAAACAGAATAAAGAAATAGGGTTCGGATTGAATTCCTTACCTCGATCCACGCTACGCAATGCTACGCAACCTCGATTATAATTCTTTGAATAAACCTAGATTGACAATTTCATATGTTAGAACATAATCTATCCTACTATACTAATAACCTAATATCAGCTACCCACCACGTGCTCACTTCTAACTCCGAAATCGCTAAACTCAAAGCGCGCCTCGCACGAGGTCAACCTACCTGAAAATCCCGTACACTCCTTAATGCGCAACAATATTCAAAATTTATTATAAATTACAATAAAACACTTTTATAGCTTATAACATTATAAAAAGTAAAAATATGAATTTTTTGAATATTTTTGAATTAAAATAATTTCTTTAAATGCAATAAAAACTCATAAATTGCCAAAATTGTTTCTAGCTGAAAATAAAGTCCCATAATTTTTGTAACAGCTTTAAAATACTTATAAAAATTATAGAAAGTAGAAAACAGAATTTAAAAGACATCAACATTATTTTTAAAATTTTTGTTTTGCTATAACCAATGCGATATAGAAAATGTAGCAAATCAACTCCAAAAATCATCAAATTCAAACTGAGTCTTATTCATACCATAAAAACATTATCCTAATTTTTTCAAAAACATTTTCATGAGTCTAAAGGCTCAAAAGAATTTTATAAGCCTGAACTTGCCAAAATATTAAAAATACATACGATTTCAGAAAAGTATAAAATTTTTTCACGAATTCTAATATGGCCTAGCGTATTGTACTGTAAAGTTTTATATGCTAACAATGACTGTGCACTAGTTTATCCACGTGTTGAACTTCACGCTAATCCAAATTACCGCCTAACCGCATATCCAAAACCCACTTCTCTTTTCTTTTCTTTTCTTTACTTTCTCTGCCAGTCACCCATAAAATACACAATACACACTCACACATACCCTTGTGTCATCCCTCCCTCAGACATCACATGCACCATACACCTTCACATATATACATACTCATCACTCATGCACACAGTGAGCACACACAGAACACATACACAATATGCAACACAGTCACACACTTTTACACCCAAAAAACCCATTTCACCTTTTGAACACCCAAAATCATTTCATTTCCCTCCACACCCACTTCTTTTCACAACCCATTTCACATACGTATGCCCGCATTTCACCCAAAGCACACACACAGGTCCACTCTTTCTCCTTGTCTCTTTCACACACCTCACGGCTGCTCCCTTCTCCCTTACCATATACACATTCACCTATAATATACACAATGGGCACTCACTACGGCAGCCATGGCTGCCCCCCTTGCTCCTTCATTACACACCTACAAACAGATACACAATCTCTCTCTCACGGCACACTCAAAAACCCATGCCAACACCCACTCTTGTTTGTTTTGTTTTCTACACTCACATGCCCTCTCTTATCCCCTACACAGCCCACATTACACACACCATGCATACACACATTCTAGCACACAGGAAGCACACAACACACACACATGCATCACACACACACGCACAACATCACGCACCCAGTTACACGCACTCACGCACTCTCAAAACACACACACAAACTCACGCCACGCACACAGCGCACACAGCTGTCTTCTAGGCAGTTCCACCACACGCCAAACAAACACATACATGAACCCACAAACACACTCAGCGCACACCCACACTGCATGTCTCTCTCTCTCTCCATACCTACAGCCCCGTCGTGGCTGTTTTCCCTTTCTAAACCGCAGCCCGCAGCCCACTCACTCTCTCTCACAACGATAACCCAATTAACAGCTCCTTCACGCCGCTTCTTCCCACGGCAACCATCACTCCACGGCCTCACCAAGCACACACACATGTACACGGCTGAAGTTCAGCCTTTCCTTTGCCCAATGCACACCGAAAACCTGTATGGAATCAGCTTCCTCTTCCCCATTTCTCCTTCCATAAACACACAATGAACACCTACCATTCACGCACCCGAAAACTGTAATGAAATCAGCTTCCTCTCCCCTTTTCTCCTTCCATAAACACACAATAAACACCTATCATTCAGGCATACCAATTATACACACACGGAGGTTTACACAACACACACTTGGACACACTATAACATAAATACCCATGCTCGGCAGTCTCCTTCTCACAGCTTCTCACAAACACCTTGCACCGCCGTCAGCTTTCGCGGCCATAAAACCCATAAATGACCTCACGGTATCCCACTATAAAACACAAAAACTTGGCCACAAATCTCACACTAAACGCACGGTAGGCACACTGATTATACACCCGTTAACAGGCCCCCCTTAATCCTGTAAGTCATTGAAAGAAAACTAGGAAGAAAATATTAGAAACTTACCGAAAAGTTTCACCGGAGAATCCTTAGTTTCCCTCCCTTTTCTTCCTCTCGGTACCTTTCTCTCTCTCAGCCGTTTCTCAGAAATTTGGATGAACCATTAGGGTTAGCTGCCTCTCAAAAGTATGTGTATATATATACAAACCCTAAAATGGGCACTTACCAAAAACCTCCCCTAATTTTCGTTAAGTGTTCAAATTTTACCACAACTTTATATTATTGCAATCAGGTCCAAATAAATTATTTAATATAGTTTAGGCGCTTGAAAATTTTTAATGGTTTTGTCAGATAACCCTACTACACTAATTGTCGCTCGAAGAATTGTTAATTAAAATATCGATGCTAAAAAATATATTCGCCGCTAAAAGTTTCAAAAAATATCTAACGTTAATCGTCACTGAAAACCTAAATCGATATCACTTATACCTGCAATCATTAAGCTATAACTGATGGTTTCTAAAAATTTTGTCACTAAAGGTTGCCGATAAGATTTTCGCTCACGGAAATCTACGCTAAAACTTGCATATGAAAGTCACACTCTAAAATAAATTTAAGCGGCCAGGCAATATAAAGGTTGGGGTGTTACATTAACCATGTACCGTCCCACACTTCCAACCAAGCCACCTCAAGTAAACCTTCTTCCTCTCCCATCAACTGCCTTATTTCTTATTTGCCATTGTTATGATAAATTCTTTCTCCTATGTCCAACCAGCAGAAATGCTCCCTTCTCATTTGCCATTGTTATGGTAAATTCTTTCTCCTATGTTGTCGGTTGCATTCGGCTTTTATAGCACGCACATTGTGTCTGCCAATGACCATTAGTGTTGTTATACCACAAAATATGCCCCCCCCCCCCCCCCCAACAATTTATCTATCCATAAGTGTTGGGAAAAAAATAAGAATGAACTAACGAGTTTAACTTTTTCACGAACTGCTAACTTCACTTCCAACCTAGATCAGACATGGAAAAACGAGGAAAAGAGAGATCGACCTTAGTAACTCTCTGTGTCTTTATGCACATATTTCTAGGGCATTTGATTTTATAAGTATGAGGCAAAAAGCAAGGAGTTTAAACCATGTAGTTATACACACGACCATCATCAGTGATAGAAACTTATAAATCTTTAGCTCGCGGTTGCTATAATCTTTTGTTTATAGTGCACGAGTCTGATTCCAGAGCTGAAGTGCTTCAGATTCATCATTTGCAAGGCTCGAACATTGACTCTCGTTGCAGTCTGCAAAGTAACTCCTGCTCACCCCTTCTGTTTTTGGGCTTAGAACAACATAGCATGTGGTGGATGCACCCTTTAATTCAAAACGAAAGTCGCAAATATCACTAGATATTCCAAGAAAGATAGATCAAATATATATAGAATTGATAAACACACTTCACGCTTGTCACTTAAAAAAATATCGTTTTTTAAAAATCTCTATGTAACATCCTGAAATTTTTCGGAACGTTAGACACTCACTCGATCAATTCACTAAAATAATAATACCTCAACTCAACCAAATAATACAAATCTGTCAGAGCAACTAATCCATAAATTAAATCATACTCCTCATAAGCTGTCATAAATAAGACATCAAAAGTAAGACCGAAATTTTTTAAATAGTAATATTAACCGACGCAGGGGTTCTAATGACCAAAACGAAAACTTAAAATTCTCTTTGCCTCACTTGGCTCTAATCCATACTCAGTGCGGTCTATTGTCGATTCTTACCTGTGGAAAAGAAGTCAAACGGGAGTGAACTTTTGAGAGCTCAGTAAGGTCGCTCAAACGAAGAAATTTTGAAATAATTTACTGATGCAAAACAATTATGGTTTTCTTCAAAGAAACAATTTGAAGAGGATTTCCAGAATTTTCACAACGATTACAACTAATTCGATCAGATATCAATATGACTTTCGAATACGATGCAAACAATCACAAACGTTATTGAACATGAGTAATTGCAAAGCCACACAGGCAATGCAGAGTAATCACATAGCAAAGCCACAAAGGCGATGCTCACTAACACTTCACACCGGCTAGTCCATCAAGGTACTAGCCCACACCAATACACCGGCTAGTCCGTCAAGGTATTAGCCCACACCAATACCAACGGCTAGTTCGTCAAGATACTAGCTCACACCAATACACCGAATCCTCTAATATCCACCAACTCCACCAACACACCAAATGCAAAATCTCATGTCAATATGCAGAATGACAATAATTCAGTAATGCAACATGTTATCCAATGCTCGATGGACAATAATTAATTAGCACCGATAAGAATTTCAATAAACGTTTTAAGGCTCAATGAAAGGTTTATTTGGCAAACAATACGACTTTATCAAAATAACAGAATCCAAAAGAATGGCGATAACAAATCAGAAGAACATATGAAACAATTATGAGTTTGGTTCCAGACAGAATCCCTTACCTCGATCCAAATGAGCTGAACCTAAAACGCTCTCGATCAAATCCTCAAAATTAACCTAGGTTGAAAAATCACTTATCATAACACATTCTACACTATTATATTATAAACCTAGTGTAAACTACCCACAGCGCACTCACTGCTCAACCCGGACGACGAAATTCGAAGCGATCTCATATACGGCTGACCTGACCCGATCGACGCTCATTACACTCCTCGAGGCTCTGAAATAACCTAGAAATATTTTCAATTTTCATTAAGCATTCTTTATAGCTTATTACAGCATATGGAATACAAATATAATTTTTGAATTAAAAATAATTTCTTTAAATACAAGAAAAGCCCAAAAAATAGCTATTAATGTTTCCAGCTCAAACCAAAGTCCCATAAATTTTAAAATAGCTTTAAAATATATGAGGACAATGCAAAAATTGAAATCAGAAATTAAAAAGTGCCGAAATCATTTTAAAATTATCCATTTACCTAAATCAAATGTGATATGGATAAAAGTATCAAATCAACTCTAAAATTTATGAAACTGAAACTGAGTTGACTTTGTGCTACAAAAACATTACTGAAATATTTTCAGAATTTAATATGAATTCTAAAGGCTCCAAACAAATTTTTGAATAACTGAAATTTCAAAAATTATTAAAAATACCAAACGATATCAGATAAATATGAAATTCTAGCAGTAATTCTAATATTACCCTAAGATCCTTCCTGTAAAGTTTCCACATTTTTCGAAAATTGCGCGATACTCAACAACCACGTGGTACAACTGTGCAAGCACAGTGTACCACCCCCACTGCATATACCCATCACCGTTCATCATCTTCTTCCCTATTCTCTGCATAAAAACCCAGAACATCACACCCTCACCTAAACCACTCATGGCAGCCCCTTACTTCTCCTTACACACACTCAAACACAAACACACACACACATACAAACCCATTTCCATTTCACAAACCCACAACAATCTACAGCCATGGTAGCCTCCTTTTCTTGCACACAACACACATACTCTCACTGTAATGTATACACCTCCCACACCCATTTCCATTTCACAAACCCACAACACACTACACCCATGGGCCATGGCAGCCTCCCTTTTCTTGTCTCTTTTCTTTACATATATCCTATATTTTGAACCCACCTTCTCACAACACAGCTACTGCCGTGAGGCAGTAGCCTCTCTCTCTCTCTCTCTCTCTCTCTTTTTTACAGCCTTCCCCTTCCCCCTTTCATGTACTCATCCCACACAAAACACACCCACAGAGTAAACTAAACCCACGGCAGCCCCATGGCTGCTCCCCTCATGCACAAGACCCACCATGGTCGCTCTATCCATGGCTGCTGCAAGCAGACCCCAAAAACAAATCATCCAGGCCAAGAATTTAGCCATGCTTGCCCAACACCGACTCACAGTTCACACAGAAACACATGCGCACACGCTAAACACACACATATTCAGATTTGACATATGTATCTATCACATGCACACTGGTCCAACAAATGTAAGCCCCTTATTCCCTAAGACAACAGATTTATCTGAGAAGGAATGGGAGTCTTACCAGTAATTGAAAATTTTCGGTTGGATTCGCACTTCGCCGGATTTCCAACAGATGTCTCCCAACTCTTCTCTCTCTTTTTCTATTTCTCTGGTACTCTGTTTCTTTCTTCTTTTCTCACGAGCCACCCAAGCCCTTCTCTTCCTTTCTTGTTGTATGCTGTAACCGAAAATCCTCATTTTTCTCTCTTTTCTGACTGTAACTAAAAATGGGAATAATTCCCAATTGCTTCAATTTCTCCTCCGTTGTTCCCTCACTAATTTAGTTTTTTCCATAATTAAAGAGTTGACATTATTATTATTATTATTATTATTATTATTTAACTAAATCAGATTTCAATTATTTTATTTATTTATTTACTAATCCTGCTTCATTAAGTGTCGCTAAAAATTACCGATAGAATTCGGCCACACTAATTGTCACTAAAGACCTAAATCAATTTCACTTATAACGGCTATTTGAAATTATAACTTATGGTCTAAAAAAAATGTCGCTAAAAGTTGCCGCTACTTAAAATATCGGTACTAACTAAAAACATTTCATCGCTAAAACTTTTAAGTTAACCCATTAAAAGTATATTAGGGTTCGGAGTGTTACACTCTAGGGAATAACTAAATGTAAGTAGTGAAAAGTCGCGACAACCAATTCTTCACAATAGCACCCAAAAATTGAAGGTCGATGTGTAATTATTCACATGTGAAAGACACCGAGTGTATTTGCCTTAAAATAAGGGGGTCTAAGTGTATTTATCAACTTGGAAAACTATCGTCACCGATTAGTTGCCAATAGCAATCCCGATATGATTAGCTATATAGTTGACATCAAACTGGCAGTAGCTTAAGAGGGTGCACCAATAAGTCAATAACAACATCTCCCCCTCTACTTCTAGTAATTGCACTTTACCATCCCTCAACTTCACATAATTGCACTAAAGATATTTGTACTTTTAAAAGTTTGGGCAAACATTTAGAAAACCTCTCTGATATGGTAGAGACTAGTGGCATTCTCGGTTGAATTAAGACACAAATCAAGTTAGAAAGTTTACCTGAGCTGTCGATTTGAGAAATTTGCCAGGAACAAGACACGGAAAATCTGAAAGAAAAACATCAAAGTGAATTAGTATAGTTTTCTCTAAGAAGAAAAACCAACAACCTTTGTACCACTGCGAGCAGTTGTTTGTAACGCGGCCAAAAGTTGGCAACTCATCGCTAAATAGATGTTGTAGGTAAGCCGAGTTATTACTTTTGTAACCTCAAAATTGAGCAACATTATTTGGGCGCGCCACATGCAACTCTACGTGGGCACAAGTTCTGAAAATGAAATAAAAAGGCACTGCGTGCCTGTTAAAAAGCCTTTGTGACCCCTGATGATTCCAGTTTTCACAATTCCTGGGTGTACTGCATTGATAGTAACATTAGCCCTTCTTGCCTGTTAGATCCATGACCCAAAAAAAAAAAATTCAATATCCTTTTTACAAAGTTTTGCTTTTAGCGACCTGATAAAAACAGATAATTTTTTGCTGCTACCCTGGTCCAAGGAAGATGTCTACAACTCCTCGTGTAACAATGATTAATAGTCACTACATATACTCAGTGACATTTCTGCTAACACTTTTAAGCGACAATTCTTAGTAACACTTTTTTAGTGTCGCTAAATAAAAGAAACTAAAAACATAATGCCAATTAAATATCACTGTACAGAGGGTTGTGACTATCTTCTTATAATTCGCGTAGCATCAAAAAAAATTCCTCTTAAAAAAGAATGTTTTTCAAGAAATGCAATAGCAATTTACCTTTAGCTGTCTAGCCAGTTCCTTGACATGCAATATGTTGGTCAATTTAGATTGAGCATATGCATGATTTCCACTATATCCGTAAAAGTTCAACCACAGTTAGCTCCCTTCTAAACTATTTGTACATGTACATAAAAGGGCTTCTCATCAAACCTTTACCGGAGTTGAAAATAAAGTGGAAGATCATACGCAGAATTGACCCTACTAACAAAGTTACACGACGTGCCGCAGATGAAAATTTACCCATTTGCATGCGCGGATAAAAACGAATGTACGTGCAGGCGATCATGTTACCGCAAAGAGTTACCATTTTTTTTTTCTTTTTGCCGTGAAAGGTATTACTTTTCAAAATTGTGAAGCAATGATATGATGACCCTGCTAAAGAAGCATTCTTACTTCTTCAGGTTGCAGCATTTGGTTGAAATTGAAGTGATCTCTATAAACCCATCTGTGACCGACAGAAGAAACATTCACTATTCTTCCTTGGATGCCTGTTTGTGCTGCTGTCTCTACCATTTTCTCCAGCAAAAGTTCGGTTAGCAGAAAAAGCCCAGCCAAAGAAATACCAACAGTATATTAAAGTGACCAACACCACAACTCAGTCATAGTAGCTGCACCAAGGTATAATATTTAAACAAATGGGAGAAAGATCCAAGGTAAAAGTCATGTTATTGCTGCTAGATCACACTTTTAGCAACTTCACTCTTCTTAGAGTTATAATTTGGTTACGCTTGTGGTGAAATATGACACGTTGTGTGTTGTATTTCGTGCTGACTTTTTTCTAAAATGGCTTTTTTTTTAATGCACTTGACAACCATTGTGCTGAAAAAGGATTATTAGTCTATTTACTAACTGCACTTAGCATCCATGAGATCTCACATGCATTCACATGAGGCCCATTTAAACATGAAAACAGCTTAGGTAACTCCAACTTATTTGAGAGTCTCCCAGCATTATTTCTGCACAGTCATTTTACATCCACCATCAGTTTAATTAATCTGTCCCAACTCCCAACCACTTTTACATACAAGATTTACAATCTCAAAGGCCGAAAAAGGCATAGGTATGGTACACTTCGTGAACTCCGTAGACTACACGAAAAAATATTCGTCACGACCATTGCAACTTTGTCACAGCGACTCACATGAGGATGTTCAGGGGCAAGTTCAGTGACAAGAACTCTGAACAAAAACTCTTGATTGAAGCAAATGTGCCCAAATCAATCTCCAGCAATAAAATCTTAGCTTCTGGACTCTCCTTTTGAATCATCTCCTTTAGCTGCGCACCCTTCTCCAAATCCCTCGCCGGAACTACTATTTTCACTCCTCTCTTTGTTAACACCCTCGTTGTTTCTGCGCCGATACCTGGTTGCTCCTTTTAACATAGAACATAAAAAAAAAAATATTCTGCACGTGATATCTTTTTGTGTAAATATATATGCCATGCATGAAAATCATGTGCGATTAATAAATTCATGAAATACCTAATGTAAAATATTACATACTAGAGGTGACATGATTAGATCCCTGGCATTCTCAATGATATTCAACTAACCAATGAAGGTCAGGGAGAGCAGTTCAAAGGAGACAAAAAAACGTATCTTGCTAGCTACTGCCAGAAAGAAACACTTTAAAAATACCTCATACTTCTTCTAGTTGGAAGGTAAAATTAAAAGAAAATTTGCATGTCAGATTTCATCATCATCAACCCAAATCCTTAAGAACCAGTTGACTTTGAGATATTCATTTATGGAAAAAGGGGAAGACAGATAAAATTGAAATCTGGGTGCACAGCTTTCAACTAGTTGTGCTGGCCGAGAAGGGAGTTTGGATGAAGAAAAAATATAAAGAAGAAAATTAGTTGTTAGCCTGTCATATGTTTAGTATTCTAGTGAGATAATTTGTCAGTCAACACAGGTTATCTTAGTTGGCCTTTGCGTATAATTTTTGTACACGCTAATTAATATTGCCCTAAAAGTCCACTAAATGGACGTTTTCTTTGGCTAATTATTATTATTGTTCGGCTTACCATACGTCTTTCACCTTCTGGTGATTAGTGAGCAGCTAAAATTTTTACAAGCGCGTTTTTATTTTTGTAAGTGAAATTCATCTGGTGATTAGTAAGCTGCTAGAATTAGGCATGTTTTTGTCTTTATATGCAAAATTTGTCAGCTAATTAGTGAGCTGCTAAAATTCTTACAGCCGCGTTTTTGTGTCGAGAAAAAGGAGATATGCACCTCTTGTTATCTATCTATATGTGTCGAGAAAAAAATACATGTATGTGAAAACATCTTTGTAAAGAATAAACGAGCATGACGAGTTTTACTTTTTCACAAACTGCTATCTTCATTTACATCCCTAGATCCGACATGGGAAGACGAAAAAAAGAGAGAGAGAGAGAGATAGACCCTAGTAACTCTCTGTGTCTTTATGCACATATGTCTAGGGCATTTGACATTATTAGTATGAGGCAAAAGCAAGGAGCTTGAACTATGTAGTTATATACAGGGTCATCACTTTACGCATTGCTAGATTTATACAAGAAAGAAGAAGCTTATAAATCTTTAGCCCGCGGTTGCCGTAATCTTCTGTTTATCATTGCACGCGACTGCTTCCAGAGCTGAAGTGCTTCAGATTCATCATCAGTCTGCAAAGTAACTCCCACTCACCCCTTCTGTTTTTTGGCTTAGAGCAACATAGCATGTGGTGGATGCACCCTTAAGTTCAAAACAAAAGTTCCAAGGAAGATAAATCAAACATTATCACGAGATATTCCAAAGAAGATGAATCAGACATATATAGAATTAATAACCACACTTCATGCTTGTCACTTAAGAAAATATTGTCATTCAAAAGTCTTTGGGGTATAATTAAATGCAAGTGGTGAAAAGTCGCGACCACCAATTCCTGACAATCGCACCCTTCGTCAAGGTTGTATAAATATTTTAGTATTCACATTTGAAAAACATAAACTAAGGGGGTGTAAGTGTATTTATTAACTTGGAAAACTACTTTGCAACCTTGATATGATTAGCTATTGGTTGTACATCAAACTGGCATTAACTTATGAGGGTGCACCAATAATAGCACTGTCCCCCTCTGCCTCTAGTAATTGCACTCTACCGCCCCTGTACTTCAAATAATTGCACTAAAGCTATTCGTACTTTTAAAAGTTTGGGCAACCAGTTATAAAGCCTCTCTAATATGCTAGATAAAAGTGGCATGCTCTTACAAAAAAGTTAACTCTTACCCAATTCATTTAGCAAGACATTTGATGCAACTTTGAATAGAGGGAGAGCAACGCATTACTAAAAACAAAGCTAAAATCGGTCCTAGTAAGTTCTCTATAATTTTCAGTGGAATTAAGACAAAAATCGATGCAGACAGCCTGTGATGTCGATTTCAGCAACTTGCACGCAACAAAAAATAGAGAATCTGAAAAACATCAAAGTAAATTAAAAGTCTTCTTTGGGGGGGGGGGGGGGGGGAGAGAGAGAGAGAGAAAAACCAATACATTGTGTACCACTAATGAGTTGTTTGTAACGCGACCAAAAGTTATCAACTCATCGCCAATAGATGTTGCAAGTGTGCCGAGTTACTTTTGTAACCTCAAACGCGAGCGACATTATTTGGGCGCGCCACACGCAACTCTATGTGGCCACAAGTCCTGAAAATGAAACAAAAAGGAACTGCATGCATGCCTGTGATAAAGCCTTTGTGATCCCTGATGATTCCAGTTTTCACAATTCCAGGGTGTGCGTTGCAACCCGGAGAGGGTGAAGACGAAAGACTCTGCCACTCGTCGCGTCAAATTATGTTTGTAGGGCGCCCAACACATTTGGCCCGGAGATAGCGAGTCAAACTTCTCCCGATAGAACATAATGTTGTGCTGGGGATCATCTCTCCTTGGGTAGTGGCTCTCCCTCCGACTGTACTCTCAAGCGCACAGCCGAGGACATTATCGATTCCCTCCTTAAGGTTAGGTGCGCTGGTAGTAATGTGTTCATAAGATCACACCTGAGAACAAAGACAAATTAGGGTCGTATCGTCAAAATTTATTGTGCACTGACTAATAAAAATATATCGAAAACGTAATTACAAAGAGTTATATGATATGCCTGCAACAATTGGAGACATGCACATATAGCTTTGGAGTCATGCCTCGTTGCCTTGTTCAATGCTCGATACAAGTACGCAAGAGTTGCTGCACCCCAGGCATACTCTCCAACCTCTTGCAGGTTACCCAACAACGCTAGATATTTGGTGCCCCTATTCTTCAGTATCGTTGGGATTAGAATTGCCTCCATCACCCACAGCAGGAAGGCCTTTGTGTGCAATCCAAGCATCTCATCTGTGTAGTATTCCGGCAGAACCTTGAAGTTTTCTAGCAACCACCTCAACTTTATCCCACCAGTGCTAAATTCGCTCTCGGGTATTGAAGTAAAGAAGTCCCTAGCGGCTCTCTTATTTAATACGGAAGACAGAGGAGCAATAACTGTCGCCCCGTCACTCATAACCCTAAGATGAACCCTACATCTTCTAAGGTTATTTTCATCTCTTAAAGAGGGGTTCGTTTCACTTTTCCACCTTTCAACAAGAGTACTTATTAAGTTCTGGTCAATTTGTTTAAAGATATTCCCATGCGTAAAAACCTCAAAACCAATTCCACGCAGCAATTTTTTCTAAATTTTGTTTAATTGCGAGCTTCCGTCCGAATTGTTCAGTTACTTCTACTGTATTTAGTGGTGCTCTCTCCTACGAATTAATAAAGACAATTTAAGCAAAATAAAAGGTATACAATGTTCGTGAGAATAAGAAAATAAACAAAAAAATAAGTATCTTACTTGTCCATTCCAGATAGATGTACTAATATGATTTTCTTGGTCGTATAATATGGATGAATCTTCTAGTCTAGGGTTAAAGTTCATTTTTTGTGACTGAAATTATGGAAAAACGTCAAGTTTGAAAACTTTTATCAAACGCTCGCAAATTACCAACGCCAACACATGCTATATATATATTACCAACGCTAGCACATGCTCAATATATAATCAAAACCATGCATAATACGCAATACTCATCACAAACCCTAGATTATAAACAAATAAATGAATGATTTGTGAACTTACGTGATTAATTAGACGATTAAAGGACTTCTTGAGAAGAAATTACGCAGATCTACTTGGCAAGTTATAGCTGCTGCATTACCGACATTTGCATTTCTTAGTCTTGCTAAACTGCACCTTTTGCACCAAAATGGAATTGACATTTGAGCTTCGTTATTTACCATTTGAGCTCCACTTTTGTGCCTAAAAGTCTCTTAAGTATGATTGTATAAGACTTTTATTAGTGACACTTATAGAGCTCAAATATTAAAAATAATGCTCATATATCACTTCTCAAAAGTTATACTTGGTGACTTTTTTCTTGATTTAGATTGTGCAATCAGAGTTACGAATAAGCAACATCTCACAGCGCAGCAAATGATGAAAGTACTAAATATAATGCAAATTCATCTAGGAGTTTGATGTTAACACATTTTGGTGTTGCAAAACAGAAGACCTAGAAAATTAATACCTGACATCCAAATAATTTGGATAAGTAAAACATAAGAAAAAGTAGAGAGGGAAAACATATGTGGCCAATGACAGTAGATGAGAGGTTGACAAAGTTTTTATAATTGCAAGCATTTCTCTTTGCACGACCGACCCAAAATCAATGCAAAATCAGACCACCTCACTTGGTTAAAGGCAGTTCTTGACCTTTTATTGGCAAAACGGATAGATCTAACGAACTATGGGAAAAATATCGTACACATTCAGTTATTTAGCTCTATACTAATCTATTAGATGTAGTGCGGACGCATATATCTAAAGAAGCTCGCTAGGCATAACTTGTTTCTTCGTACATAAATGCCTCTAGACTTCCTCGATCTTTTCAATAAATTTTCATGTTTTGATTTATTTTTAGCCCCCAAGATAATGTGCTCATATGAAATATAACCTTGGACAAATAGCTAAACAATCAACAAATTTTTAACATCCCATAAAAAGAAAGATATACACACTAAACACCCAAAAGCATATAGAAAAGGAAATTGCTATTGCACAAATAATGTACTCCTATTCGTCAATGTTATTGTCAATTCATCTTCATTGTCCCAGTGCACAAGCAATGCCAAATGCACATAAAAAATAAAAATCCAAGTTATGTATAATCAATCTGTATGTCGGTAACTTGCACTGTGCTTTTATGGAGACATTACTGCAAGCTCTTACCTGGCTGCATTCTTTGCACTATTTGCATGTGGTTTTCCTTATGCCTCATTCTGAGTTACTATCGCAGATGATGATGCCCAGCCGACCGGACATCTCTAGATCAGATGAGTCGTTACTTTTGTTTGATAGCTGCAGGAAGTTTCATTCTGTACATATTGCCCGGGGTTATGATTGCATTTTGGACCTCGCATCTGCACTTGCTTCTTTTGCATCAACTTCACCCGTTAGTTCTCGACAGACTTGGGTTACTCCTGTACAGGGCTCTGTGGGACAGCTTTCGTTGGGTTGATTCGGGCGAGTGCCCCCTGTGGTTTTAGTTTTTGTTTTCGGTAGCTATCTTTTGAGCTTTTGGATGGGCTTGTCATCCTTCTGTAGCTATTTTATCTTAGTTTTTGTACGAATCTTCCTTTCCTTTGGTATATATATCTCTATCTTTTCCAAAAAAAATAAAATAAAAAAATCTGTATGTCGGCAAAGGAGAACGAAAAATGTAAATTTACTAACGAAAGCATGCAGTACCTTCATCCACGATCACTAGAAGTAAAGCAAAGGATGGAAAGATGCCATTGTCTGCCCTTCCAAAGTCCAAGCACAGATCTATTGCATAAACCATAAGAAAGAAAGGACAGAAAGAATATAAGAATGTAATGATTCAACTTACGACAACTTTCAAAATTCAGAGTAATAATATTTACCAAAAGAGAGATCAACATTGCAACTCGAGAGCATCAACAAAATATTTGTTACATGTTAAATTTGAAATTGACATTCCATAGAGTTTCTTGTGGTTGTTGGTATAGCGGCAGCCCAATCAATCTAAATGGCCGGTAAAACACGAGTAATGGTGGTGGTGACCACGACGAATAAATTGGTCCGTGGCAGTGCTATGTCAACTACTATAAGAGCCAGAGTGACTACACTTTCTTCAAGCGGTTACTATTGAACTTTGGAAGTGATCATAGTAGCTGCACTTTCTTCAAGCGGGGCGGGATGGTTTACATTGAAAGCTTTTTGGTTTATTAGGAGAGCATGGATGAGGAGTGAAAGGAAAAGATGGCAGCAGAAGGATGAAGGGATAAAGGGGTTAAGAATTAATTAAAGAAAGACTTACCAATAAAAAGTGTCAATAATGTTGTGGCTATAATTTCAGAAGTGATCATAGAGGTGGTTATCGTTTCAAACTGTCAATTCTGCTTTCCGCCAATGACCTGACGGCAACTAATTTTTTGTCTTTAATAATTCAAAAATGTCACAAAGGTGATGAAGTGGTAGCTGAAAAATGGTGGTAGGGAGATCATGGGTGACATGGTTAGAGCTAATGGGATATGTAGTTATATTTGATGATTAATTAGGAATAGAAACTATTTATTTGAATTTGGGACATATGAAACATAATTTTTTGACCAATTACATGCTAACACTTGTATTAAGTTGTATTTATAAAATGAAGAATTGTTAGAAAAAGGGATCTAGAGTTTGGAAGGCAACGAAGGTGCTAACCAAATCCAAAGAAAATACAGTATAGATTGTTGTTATCATTATTGCATCTTTTTCTCAAAAGAAAATAATAATAATAATAATAATAAGACCAGGGTATTAGCCTGTTCGGATATATTTTGTTAGAAAATGTGCCACCAAAGTCAACAAAGCGTCGGAGCAACAATCAAGTAGTGCACAAACCAACCAAACAAAGCACAATACACTACAAGAAAATAGCTCTATGGTGACGAAAAAGCCTACGGTACACAAGGGCCCGTAGGCACAAGTGTTGTTATGCCAACGGTACTAATAGCCCGTGGGCACAACTGTTGTTCTGCCAACGGTACAAAAGGGCCCGTGGGCACAAGTATTATTTGCCAACAGTAACAACGGCCCGTTGGCATAAGTGTTGTTATGCCAACGGTATATAAGGGCCCGTGGGCATACATGTTGTTATGCCAACAGTATATAAGGGACCGTGGGCACAAGTCATTTTATGCCAACGGCAACAAAGGTCCGTGAGTACAAGTTTTGTTATGCCAAAAGTTATTGGTAAACTATTGGCTTATCAATTTTACATGTCTTTGAGTTCGATTAATAGCTAATAAGCTTCCAAAGTCTTAACGTAATCTTTTGAGATTTTTTATTTTTTCTTAAAAGCAAATATTAGTTGGCACAAGTTTTTCTTATGCCAAAATTTATTGGTTAACCTCCACTAGGCACATGCCCACGGATTACTAATCTCCCAAACCATGAGCTCCATCAAATAATCACCAATGACGGTGCTGATAGGCTCGACGATCGCAGCTGTGATGGTGGCCGACATATCAATTTATTCAGTAAAAATCCAACTACCTATACTATTGTGAGAGTACAATCATCTCATCCCCTAATCTCCTTTCTTTCCTTCTCACACATTGCACACTACACTCAGTTCTTCTGTGATGGTGGCCTAGCGTCTTCAATTTCAAACAATTATGTCGTGCACGAAAGTTAATGGCGGTGATTAGGTGGTTGGGAGGAGGGGCAGACGGGGTTTTTGTGTCCCTGTGTGTGTGTTTGGGGGTTGTGAAGGGGGGGGGGGGGGGCGCACGATCATGGGTTAATGGTTGGGAGGTGGGTGGTCACGAAAACTCAACAGTACACAATGATTCATTCATACAAGTGTTAATATGCAAACTGTTGACTTATGCCGAAGATGATTGACGAGGGTGAAAGCCCATCACTCCCAATCATGGAGATTAGAGTAAAAATTGGTAGGATCAAAGTCCACGTCTCACAATCGTGGATATTGCGGGATCAAAGTTCACGGCTCACAATCGTGGATATTGGCATGAAAATTGGAGGGTTTATTAGGTGTAGTGGGGATGAAAAAATTAGCAGGCATGAAACTTAGCAAAAAAAATTAGCAGTGACATAGAAAAAAAATAAGCCCGATCATGGGTTATTGGTTGGGAGGTGGGTGGTCACGAAAACTCAACAGTACACAATGATTCATTCATACAAGTGTTAATATGCAAACTGTTGACTTATGCCGAAGATGATTGACGAGGGTGAAAGCCCATCACTCCCAATCATGGAGATTAGAGTAAAAATTGATATGATCAAAGTCCACGTCTCACAATCGTGGATATTGCGGGATCAAAGTTCACGGCTCACAATCGTGGATATTAGCATGAAAATTGGAGGGTTTATTAGGTGTAGTGGGGATGAAAAAATTAGCAGGCATGAAACTTAGCAAAAAAAATTAGCAGTGACATAGAAAAAAAATAAGCGGGCATAATGATATCATGGAGATTAGAGTAAAAATTGGCAGGATCAAGGTCCACGACTCAAAATCGTGGATATTAGCGTGAAAATTGGCGGGGGTTAATTAAGCGGGCATGAAAACTTTTAACAACAATTAGTGGGAATGAAAAAAATTTGCAGGGATGAAAAATATTAGCGGGGATTAAAAAAATTTACCGGGAGAGAAACTTAGCCAAAAAAATAGAGCGGGCACAGAAAAACTATTGGCCCCTCTAATGACACAGCCTTGTTCTCTCCGTCTCTCATCACATAAACAAGACGCGCGGCACAGGGTCTCGTCTTCCTCCGTCACACGCCGCCATCCCCGCCGCTGCTTTCTTCCACTGCCATCTCCGCCGCTTCTCTCCTCCGCTGCCCGCTGCCGCTGATCTCCTCCGCTGCTGCCGGCTGTCACTGATCTCCGCCTCTGCCGCGCTACAGTCCATCTTTTTCGTCTCTCTCTATCCCGCACGGCCACAGGTAATTTTACTTCTACCAATTTTTTTCCCTAGGAATGTAATTCTGTTAATTTACATCTTTGCTCCGCCACATCCATCCCGGCACATAGATTTTTCGAATCTGCTCTTTCAATTTTATTTCCTTTAGCAGATATGTCCCCCACAATTAGCATCTAGATTTAGTCTAGGTAACAGTGCTAGAAACTGCAACCTTACTATTGCCAATTAGAAAAGCCCTCTTGAGTTTTGTTGCTATTTCAACTGCCACAACAATGTCATTTACTGCTTTACATACTCCTTTCCTGATTTCTTCGTATAAATTGATTGGTGATACATGTGAGGACATGAATTATTTCGGGATCAACCTTTTCATATCTGCTTCCACTCTTAAATTGTCAATCTGGGTGATGCACAAAGCAAAGGTCTTGTGTAGTGTATGGTAGTACCTATAGTACTTGGGATAAAGAATATAGCCTGGATCTTATGGATTTTATCTTTGACTGTAAGTAATAAATACTGGATATGAGAAGGAGGCTTCATGGAGCAATCTGCGTGTACTAGTCAAGAATTTTGTTTGTTATTTCAGGGTCTTCCCCTTAACCATTCAAGGTCTTCTACCATAGGGTTAAAGATTTAACCATTCAAGGTCTTCTACCGTAGGGTTAAGGATTTTATGTTTGAATTGTTTAGTATACTAACCTACTATCTCTGGAAGAGAACTATAAAAAATCTGTAAGTTAGCCTATCTTTTGTAGATTTATAAATATGTGTATGTAGGTGTACGTGCTTGTATGTGTTGGATTGATTGAGAGTTGGCTTTTTTCGTGCCTTATTTGATCTGTTAAATATGTGTATGTAGGTGTACGTGCTTTGTATGTGGGACGTGGTTGACTACTTCCTTACTTTTTTTATTGTAGAAGACATCATGCTCTGCTATTCAAGCAGAGATAAACCCACATCGTTGACAATAGATCCAGAGTGTTGCTGATAGGCTCATATATCACATTAATTCTAACTAGGTTATAAATTCAATTCCCAACCTCAAGCCCACGCTCTGTTTATTCTCGTACAATATCCAGCTTAATTCTTCTTGTTTTGATAGCTGCATATATATTAATTTGAATGATCCGAGGGTGGACAAAAACCAGTGGGAGGTATTAGTTAACTTTTGGTTAACTGATGAAGCAAAGGTAAATGATCATTTGCGTGATACATTTAGTGACGTTTATGCTTCGTGTACTAACGTGAAAATGAAAACCAGAAAGAATCGACAACAAACTCAAACAACCGAAAAGGAAACTTGATAGGGCATACATTAGGCTCAAAGTCTATGCCAAGGAAGCAACAAGAACTGGTAAAAATTTTGTTAATACGTGACAAATGTTTGTCACGTGTATCTGTGGATCAGTGATGTGTACTTGCTATTGTTTATTACTTGGTAGTACATGAAAGATGGAAAGGTTCGTTCCCGAATAGATATGTACATAGTTTCACGCACTTGCAAGGATGGGACTGTCCTAGAGTCTGCAAAAGGAAAGCTAGTAAGTTCCATACAACATCCTTTCATTGTCTAGAGATACTTGTTCTGTCAACTAGTTATATTTCAGCATTAAATGTGTTATTTTTCCCTCCATTGTAAGGGAAACAATGCTATTGTAGGTTTCTTTTTTATAGCAGGTCTTGGGTTGGCATGCTGACTTACTAGCCAGCAATACTTGAGTGCATTTAAGCTTGCAAAACCATCCACCATGCCAGATAATTAGTTGGCCCCATTCAATACATAAGCACATGGCTCGCTTAGCTCTTAAAGTTGTTCGGCAAGATTCTAAAAGCCGTCATTCCTTTGCTATTATGACGAAACATAGTGCTATCTCTAGTGTTGTTTGCCAGAACTTTTTGAGTTTAGTTGCCTTGTCGAGTTTGTGAACTAGCTGTCACCTAAAGATAGTCTTGTATTGCACTAAACATGTCTATATGAGTCTGTCAGTTCCGTCTATCCCCATATATTAATTTCGCAGACCATATTCTATATGGATCATCAACATAGTGGAAATAGTCCCTATTCAGAGAGGATTAACAACACATAATACACCACACCACTGCACCCTCACCACCACAACACCTTCACCACCCCAGCACCCTTACCCATTACACAGCACTCCACATATACACCTTGTGCAGCCCTAACACCCGCACACACCCGCACACACCCGCACACACCCGCACACACTGCACCATTGTTGTTGTTGCAGCAATGGAAAAGAACACATAATGCACCACACAACACACACTGCTGGAGAGAGGAGTTGTTATTTGATTAGTTAGTTGATTGGTGACATGGAGAGGTAGAGAGAGGAGTTGTTATTTGATTGGTTATTTGATAAGTGAGATGTTACTCTTCGCCTCTTATTTTTCAGCTTATGTTGTTCTTTTTGTCTATGAAAAACATGATATACATTCTTGTTTTGTACCACTTAAATAATAAGTAATTAGCATGTCCCATTTTGTAGGATGGTTGTGATGGCGAGGAGCAAGAAGCAAACAATGCAAATGAAGACGAGTTTCCTTGAGTTGTTCGTGGTTTATACTCGAGTATGGTTGGTTTATATGTTTCATTAGTATTAGGTTATTTCGTGGACATTAAGATTTGTTAGAATAAAGCATGAAAAGTTTTAGAATCTTTGTCAGGATGATGATGGTGAACCTTTTGTGATGGTATTGCAATTAATGGTCAGATTGATATATTTTCTATGCAATTAGGTGTTTGAGGATTATAATATTGTTATGGTTCGATGATGTTTATTCCGTGCACTGTTGTGAAATGAATTAGATCCAATAAATATGTATCCAGGAAAAACAGGAAATTGAACATGTGTCTATGAGAAGTGCTGTGGGTACCCCAAAAAAATGTCGACAGTATATCCGTTGTCAAAAGTCTTAAAAACCGTAGGTACAGAGGGGAAAAGGCCTGCGGTATATTCGTAGGCAAAGGTCATAAAACATAGGCAAAGAGGAAAAAAGGCCTACGGTATATCCGACGCCAAAAGTTTAAATACCATTGGCAAAGAGGAAAAAAGGCAACGGAACATTTGTCGCCAAAAGTCTTAAAAACCGTAGGCATAGATAGAAAAGGCTACGGTAATTCCGTAGGTAAAAATCAAAAAATCGTGGGCATATGCTTGAAAGGCCTACGGTGCAACTGTAGCCAAAAGTCATAAACCGTAGGCACAGAGGGAAAAAGGCCTACGGTATGTCTGTAAGTAAAAGTCTTGAAAACCGTAAACACAAAAGGAGAAGAGCCTACGTTACATCCGTAGGCAAAAGTCCTGAAAACCGTAGGGATAGGAATGAAAAAGCCTACGGTATATCCGTAGGCGAAAGTCTTAAAAACCGTTGGCGTAAGGGATTTATGCCAAGCTCGGCATATGTATGTCCCTACGGAATAGCCGTTGGCATAAGTCTTTACTTCCGTAGGCATATGTCTATGCCATCGGAAGAAGCACCCACGGTATACTACCGTAGGCATAGGCTATGCCTACGGTACTTTTGAGCTATGCCAACGCTTTAGTACCGTAGGCATAAACCGTTTCTCTTGTAGTGATATCTACAGAGAAAATAGAGAAAAGTAACGAGACCAATGTTGAAATGATTTGACTATAGATGTAGCAATAACAGACTTTTTACATTCTCTGTATCTTTTTTTTTTCTCTCCCATCACCACGAATTTTTCTGTTTCTCTATGCGTATGTATGTGCCTGTATGTGGGGTGGCGGACCGTCGGCGGCAATGGGCATCAGTGGCGGCGGTAGCTGGGCTTTTTTTGTAGTGAGAAAGAGAAGGAAAAGATAAGGGTATTTTCGGTATATCATAATAAATCAATGTTCCTCTAATTTTTTCTCACGGCGCCCTAACGGAAATGTGTGTTATGTAACACAGTACCAAACTACAGGCGACGGGGAGTAATAAAAATACATAGGCGGAGTCGTGTGTAGTTTAATGGCAAACCTCAGGGGTGCCGTGTGTAATTTACCCTTTTAAAAAAATAAACAACTTTTGCACTCTTGTTGCTCTCGCATATCTATTGACTACCACGGCGACTACCACCCCCTTGATGTGGCATCTAGGATCGGCATCTATTGCATATTTTTGGTGCTAATTTTGTTTGCCTTTGCGTTTCTACTATATAGGATCCTTTCTAGCACCTTGTGAAATACTATTTAAATGAGTCCGAAAAAATAAAACGAATGTTAGTTTGGAGCAACTAGAGACAACCGTTGTGTACACATTATTTTTCTCTAAAATATGCTTTATTTGCATGTGCAACTCCCTACCATCATGCTCAAGAATACATTTCTCTTATCCTACGTGCTTTTTAACTATATCACATGTGTAGTCTCGACTATGTATTCTTTAGAAAATTGAATAAATAGTCTGGAGTTGAACATTAATAAAAAAAATTCATAACATGAAGACAGATAAAAGTTGCATTGACACGCAACGGTAAAAGCTCTTAATTTGAGCGTGTTAAGTTACCATATGCAGGGGCGGACCTACACGGTGACAAGGGGAGGCCCCCCCCCCCCCCCCCCCCCCCCCTGAACTTTTGAAAAAATTGCTTATGGAGGTGGTTTTGCTGAAATTTTGAAGGGAGGTGGTTTTGCTTATGGAGGTGGTTTTACTTTTGAAAAAATTGCTTATGGAGGTGGTTTTGTTTATGGAGGGGAGGTACAAACTTCTCATGGTTTTATTTATGTTTCCCTTTTCTGTTTGTATCTAAAACGTGACCTTAACGTCTTACTTGAATCTTGCGCAATGTTTAGTTGAGAATTTGATTTGAAGTTGCGTTATGTACTGATTATCTAGCTTGTTAGTTGGGTTATCAATTTAAGTGGTTAATTACGCACTCTAATGTACAATAACTGATGCATAATGTACAACTTCATTGCACCGAGAGTGACAGACAAAGGATGATGAGGTTGTTGATAAGTAGTTGTTGTTAGAATCGCATGTTTGCTGGGCGTACTTAGATGATTATATATTTTAATTTCGGTGATTATATATGTTAATTTTAGTTTAATTTCAGTGATTATATAGAGGTTTAGAATATATGTTTGGTTAATTTAATTTTAGTTTGATTTCAGCGATTATATAGAAAACTTTTTAATATTATTTTACTTAAATTTTTTTTTTTTGGTGAATTCGATATAATTATTGCACCCCCTGAAAAAAATTCTTGGTTCCGCCCCTGACCATATGTTTTAAAAGTTTAATCTGTTAGAGAATGGGCCTGTGGAAAGACAGATCAAGACAGAAATAAACAGATTGCACGTGGGGAGACAAACCAAGTCAGAAATAAATTGAAAGGGACCAGATATGCAAGCGGGAAGAATTGAACCCAAAATCTTGTCAAATTAGAGTTCTGATACCATGTTATGTTATCAATTGCTCTAAAGTAGGCCCAACAATGTTATCATGCTTAACAGAGATTCTAGTAGCTTTGTTTTATGACTTGGTCTATAAATAGACTTGTAGAAGTAAAGAAAGATTTGAAACCTAAAAATTCTGAAAATCAAGCAAACTAACACAAGGAATTTTGCCGTGCAATGAAGGAAAATTGTAGGAACTTTATATGGCTTTCTAAGTTTCAATATTTGTATAATACCTCCTAACTAAAAAAATAAATAAAAATGTTTCCGTGTATGAAGAGCTTGCACACTAATGGAAGTAAGATCATTTTAAACAAAAATAAAAACCCCAACCCAGCAACAAATGAAGATGGAAGCATAAAATATACAAAGCCGTTGACCTTGAGTTTTCTTTTCTCCTTAGTACTTCTTAATCTTGAATCTTTTGTGTACAAATGTCTAACTCTTTGTATTGGTGAGATTTAACCTAGATTTTTATCGATAAAACTAAGCAATTGGAAGGTAAATGACGTTTTTAAAATGAGATCATAAAAGTGCAATTAGAATGTCACCAAAGTAATGTAGAATTTGTACTAATTGAAGTGAAAAATATATCTCCACATTTTGTCACTCAGTAACAAAATTTAGTGAGCTTTAGATATTTAAGACGTTAAAAAAAGTTGAACCAGAATCTCAGCAAAGTACCGTAGAATTGGCACTAATGATAGCGAAAAGTAATGATTTTGTATTTTACCACTCAATTAAAAAGTTTTAGTTAAAGAAACTATATATAGCATCACCAAATAGCATAAGCTCCACATTTTCTCTGACATGACATCTTTAAAAACAACAATAAGATTTTCATATAAAGACAATTCTGAAGTGATAAAAGTAAATAAAAATCGTTAAGCCAATCTTGAAGTAATAAAGCTGATCCATTGACATTACATTTTCGTTATTATGCACAGTAGTTTGGAATGACAAATAATTAGTTGACAAATAAAATGGTTATACCGCACAATTAAATGGTAAAGAATGTGTGATTTTTCGTCTTTGTAGCATATTCGGTAAGAATTACTTCCATTAAGTTATGATTGCCACAATATAAATGCGTAAATAAATAGTTCGCTTTACATTTTTTAAAGAAGTTAATATCCAAATCCATACACCATCACACGATAGCAAACCATCATTTCATCGCCCACAATTTCCATATACAATAGCACCATAACCACAATTGAACCCATCAATGTCGCAAAACACCAAACCGAACAACACCGCCATCAACCACATTAGCCACATACCATTGTCATCATCAACCACAATATTGATAGCATAAATCATGAAAAAATCAAAATGAATACAGAAGGATGAAGTGCCAATTATGAAAAGAAAAACTCAATTTAGTGGTAGTCAGTGAGGCTACCGGTGAGCAGTGGTGGTTGAAACACTATTGGTGTTTTGCTTGGATCTTTCTCCGATCTGCGATCTGCAATTGGTGAGGCCGATGGTGATCATGGTTGTTCAATTATGGTGGTGATACTGGTGGTACAAGCACGATGATGGTTGCTGGAGATACTTAGAAACTATGAGAGAGAAAGAGAAATGGCGGCGTGCTCAACCTTGTGGCGTATCCCCTACTGCCTAACTTTTCACTACCGATCCCACAACCCCAACCTCTACCACCCCACCTTCCTCCCTCAACCCCACGCATCCCCATCTCCGACCCCTAACCCACGGCCCACATCCTCAAAGATCCCCACAGCTCCCTTCACCCTAACTCGTTCCCTCCACCCCACCCCTGTCCCTCCGCCCTACCACCCACAACCCCTAAAATCTACACCTAGCCCAGTCTGCCTAACCGTCCACCATTGTGGTAAGTGGCCATGATGACTGCAATTTTATGGGTATGTGGAAAGATGATAGGGGACATCGTGAAAAAAATAGAGAAACTAAAACGAGTTAGGTTTTCTTGAAGAGAAAATTTTGATCAATTTGACGGCTGGGGGGGGGGGGGGGGGAGTTGGTTGGCTAGAATATTTAGCCAATGAAGATATGACAGCTAATATTTTATTATGTAAAATTTTAAAAATTGATAAAATTGAATTGATAGTTTGGAAGGCTATCAATCAAATCCTATTATATATAGCATATAATTTCTTAAAATCGCAGATGTCTCTCCATTGTAACCGCCATCCCACACTTCCAACCAAGCCACCTCAAGTAAAACTTAATTCTAACTCTCCCATCAACTGCCTTCTTTCTCATTTGCCATTGTTATGGTAAATTCTTTCTCCTATGTTGTCGGTTGCATTCGGCTTTTAAGAGCACGCACATTGCGTCTGCCAATGACCATTAGTGTTGTTATACCACAAAATATGCACCCCCCCCCCCCCCAACACACATTTATCTATCTATAAGTGTCGAGAAAAAAATATGTTTACGAAAAAATCTTATGAGGAATGAACTAACGAGTTTAAAATTTTCACAAACTGCTAACTTCATTTCCAACCTAGATTAGACATAGAAAGACGAGGACAAGAGAGATCGACCTTAGTAACTCTATGTCTTTATGCACATATTTCTAGGACATTTGATTTTATAATTATGGGGCAAAAAGCAAGGAGTTTAAAACATGTAGTTATACACACGACCATCAATTTATGCACTGCTAAATTTATACAAGAAACAGTGGTAGAAACTTATAAATCTTTAGCTCGCGGTTGCTATAATCTTTTGTTTATAGGGCACGAGTCTGATTCCAGAGCTGAAGTGCTTCAGATTCATCATTTGCAAGGCTCGAACAGCGACTCTCGTTGCAGTCTGCAAAGTAACTCCCACTCACCCCTTCTGTTTTTGGGCTTAAAGCAACATAGCATGTGGTGGATGCACCCTTTAATTCAAAACGAAAGTCGCAAATATCACTAGATATTCCAAGAAAGATAAATCAAATATATATAGAATTGATAAACACACTTCACGCTTGTCACTTAAAAAAAAATCATTATTCAAAAATCTCTAGGGAATAACTAAATGGAAGTAGTGAAAAGTCGCGACAACCAATTCTTCACAATAGCACCTAAAAGTTGAAGGTGGCTGTGTAATTATTCACATGTGAAAGACACCGAGTGTATTTGCCTTAAAATGGGGGGGGGGGGGGGGGTCTAAGTGTATTTATCAACTTGGAAAACTATCGTCATTGATTAGTTGCCAATAGCAATCCTGGTATGATTAGCTATATTGTTGTACATCAAAATGGCATTAGCTTAAGAGAGTGCACCAATAACAACATGTCCCCCTCTACTTCTAGTAATTGCACTTTACCATCCCTCAACTTCACATACTTGCACTAAAGCTATTTGTACTTTTAAAAGTTTGGGCAAACATTTGGAAAACCTCTCTGATATGGTAGAGAATAGTGGCATTCTCGGATGAATTAAGACACAAATCAAGATATAAAGTTTACCTGGGCTAGCGATTTCAGAAATTTGCCAGGAATAAGACACCAAATATCTAAAAGAAAAACATCAAAATGAATTAGTAGTGTCTTCTCTAGGAAGAAAAACCAACGTCCATTGTACCACTGCTAATAAGTTGTTTGTACCGCGACCAAAAGTTAGCAACTCATCGCTAAATAGATGTTGCAGGTAAGCCAAGCTATTACTTTTGTAACCTCAAAATTGAGCAACATTATTTGGGCGCGCCACATGCAACTCTACGTGGGCACAAGTTCTGAAAATGAAATAAAAAGGCAATGCGTGCCTATGAAAAAGCCTTTGCGACCCATGATGATTCCAGTTTTCACAATTCCTGGGTGTACTGCATTGATAGTAATATTAGCCCTTCTTGCCTGTTAGATCCATGACCAAAAAATATATATATATCAATATCCATTTTACAAAGTTTTTGCGTTTAGCGACCAGATAAAAACAGATAAATTTTTGTTGCTACCCTGGTCCAAGGAAGATGTCTACAACTTCTCGTGTAAAAATGATTAATAGTCGCTAAATATACTCAGTGACATTTCTGCTATCACTTTTAGCGACAATAATAACACTTTTTTAGTGTCGCTAAATAAAAGGCACTAAAAACATAATGCCGATTAAATATCACTGTACAAAGGGTTGTGACGATTCTCACAATTCGGGTAGCAGCCAAAAAATTTCCGCTAAAAAAATATCATTTTCAAAAGATGTAATATCAGTCTACCTTCAGCTGTCTAGCCAGTTCCTTGACATGCAATATGTTGGCCAATTTAGATTGACAATATGCATGAGTGCCATTATATCTGTAAAAATCCAACCACAATTAGCTTCCTTCTAAACTATTTGTACGTGTACATAAAAAAGCTTCTCATCAAACATTACCAGAGTTGAAAAAAAAAGGGGGGAAGATCATACGCAAAAGAAAATTTACCCATTTGCATGCGCGCATAAAAACAAATGTATGTGCAGGCGGTCTTGTTAATTACCGCAAAGAGTTGCCATTTTTTGTCTTTTTATAATATGACTTTCAAAATTGTGAAGCAATGATATGATGACCCTAATGAAGAAGCATTCTTACTTCTTCGGTTGGAGCATTTGGTTGAAATTGAAGTGATCTCTATCAACCCATCTGTGACCGACAGAAGAAACATTCACTATTCTTCCTTGGATGCCTGTTTGTGCTGCTGTCTCTACCATTTTCTCCAGCAAAAGTTCGGTTAGCAGAAAATGCCCTGCCAAAGAAATACCAACAGTATATTAAAGTGACCAACACAACAACTCAGTCAAAGTAGCTGCCCCAAGGTATAATATTTAAAGAAATGGGAGAAAGATCCAAGGTAAAAGTCATGTTATTGCTACTAGATCACACTTTTAGCAACTTCACTCTTCTTAGAGTTATAATTTGGTTACGCTTGTGGTGAAATATGACACTCGTGCTGACTTTTTTCTAAAAAGATTTTTTTTTTTAATGCACTTGACAGCCATTGTGCTGAAAACAGCTTATTAACATGAGGCCCATTTAAACTTGAAAACAGCTTAGGTAAACTTTTAGTTAATTAAAGCCCTGTCCATATGGCTCGAGGTGCAGCCTCCAGTACTAACAAAATAAACTGGTGCAGAGTTGAGGATCTTACCCAAGTAGTTTGTAGCAAAAGTCATCTCAAATTTTTCTTCAGATAACTCCAACTTATTTGAGAGTCTCCCAGCATTATTTCTGCACAGTCATTTTACATCCACCATCAGTTTAATTAATCTGTCCCAATTCCCATCCACTTCTAAGTACAAGATTTATAATCTCAACGGCCGAAAAAGGCATAGTTATAGTACACTTTGTGAACTCTGTAGAATACACGAAAAAATATTTGTCACGACCGTTGCAACTTAATTTGTCGCAGCTACTTACATGAGGATGTTCAGGGGCAGGTTCAGAGACAAGAACTCTGAACAAAAACTCTTGATTGAAGCAAATGAGCCCAAATGAATCTCCAACAATATTATCTTAGCTTCTGGACTCTCCTTTTGGATCATCTCCTTTAGCTGCGAACCCTTCTTCAAATCCCTCGCGGGAACTACTACTCTCACTCCTCTCTTTGCTAACACCCTCGCTGTCTCTACGCCGATACCCGACGTTGCTCCTTTTAACATAGAACATAAAAAAAAAAAGAAAAAAGGAAAAAAAGAATTATTTATGCTGCACGTGATATCTTTGGGTGTAAAATATTACATACTAGAGGTGACATGATTGGATCCCTGGCATTCTCAATGATATTCAACTAACCAATGAAGGTCAGGGAGAGCAGTTCAAAGGAGACAATCGTATCTTGCTAGCTACTGCCAGAAAGAAACACTTTAAAAATACCTCATACTTCTTCTAGTTGGAAGATAAAATTAAAAGAAAGTTTGCATGTCAGATTTCATCATCATCAACCCAAATCCTTAAGAATATAAAATATGATGCCTGAACCAGTTGACTTTGAGATATTCAGTTATGGAAAAAAGGGAAGACATATAAAATTCAAATCTGGAGTGCATAGTTTTCAACTAGTTGTGCTGGTAAAGCTTCTTGTCAATGGTACTCGAATATCTTACATGAGTTTTGCCTACAACGAGAAGGGAGTTTGGATGAAGAAAATATATAAAGAAGGAAATGTCCATTTTATGCATAAATATGGTTTCTTTGCTTTGTTTTTTTAATTTCTTCTGCCCTTCTTCATGAAATTGCTTATCTGCCACCTTCTTGTCCAAAGAAATTAAACAAATTCCTGAATACTCAATGTTTGTTCCAATGGAGAAAAAGTGAAAGAAATCAATTTAGTGGAAATACAAGACCTAAGAAGTAGATGAAAAAGAAATATAGGGTCTCACAACACACACAGGATGTCTGAAACCTAAGACGAAAGTTTCACCTCGTATTATGAATATTCTTTTTACACAAATCCTTTGATGCTCAAAATCACTCGAAGGGAAGTCCCTCAAAGAATTTCTATAAAAGGAAAGTAAAGAGAAACTACGAACAAGATCAAAAAATTTATTGGAAGTACAAGGCCCGGAAGAAAAAGGGAAATCTGCAACTTGACTACCCGGGAGTCGAGACTAACCAGATACGCACACTACGGGCACTCGCGCGCACCACACACTTATGAAACTAACCAGTGACTATTGCAGTTAGAGGATGATGAGATGGAAGAGGGCAAGGACAGTCTTGTGTAACTTGCTCAGCTGTTGAATTTGAACCATAACCACTCGGACCTGCAACACCGGCCAAGTACCGCAGAGCTTCCTTCATGATTATGGTCGGCCTGCAACTTACAACCTTTCACAGCAAGACTACACGGCTATATATATATATATATGTGTGGTGGGGGAACACACATCTACATGCATAAACTTACACAAGTTATCTTAGGTGGCCTTTGCGTACTATTTTTGTACAGTGCACGCTAATTAATAATAATAATAATAATAATAATTGTCCTAAAAGTCCACAAAATGGACGTTTTCTTAAGCTAATTATCATTGTTCGGCTTAGAAGGTCTCTTTCATCTTCTGCTGATTAGTGAGCTGCTAAATTTTTATAGACGAGTTTTTATTTTTGTAAGTGCAATTCATCTGGTGATTAGTAGGCTACTAAAATTCTTACAGGCACGTTTTTTATTTTATAAGTGAAATTAATCTGGTGATTAGTGAGCTGCTAAAATTTTTACAGGCGCGTTTTTGCAGTCGAGAAAAAAAATATGCACCTCCTATTTATCGATCTACATGTATCGAGAAAAAATACATATGTTTGTGAAAAAATCTTTATAAGGAATGAACGAGCATGACGAGTTTTACTTGTTCACAAATTGTTAGCCTATCATATATCAAGTATTCTAGTGAGATAATTTGTTAGTCAACACAAGTTATCTTAGGTGGCCTTTGTGTACTATTTTTGTACACTGCACGCTAATTAATAATAATAATAATAATTGTCCTAAAAGTCCACAAAATGGACGTTTTCTTAAGCTAATTATCATTGTTCTGCTTAGAAGGTCTCTTTCATCTTCTGCTGATTAGTGAGCTGCTAAATTTTTATAGACGCGTTTTTATTTTTGTAAGTGCAATTCATCTGGTGATTAGTAGGCTGCTAAAATTCTAACAGGCACGTTTTTTATTTTATAAGTGAAATTAATCTGGTGATTAGTGAGCTGTTAAAATTTTTACAGGCACGTTTTTGCAGTCGAAAAAAAAAATATGCACCTCCTATTTATCTATCTACATGTATTGAGAAAAAATACATATGTTTGTGAAAAAATCTTTGTATGGAATGAACGGGCATGACGAGTTTTACTTGTTCACAAATTGCTGACTTCATTTACAACCCTAGATCCGACATGGAAAGATGAAAAAGAGAGAGATTGACCTTAATAACTCTTTGTGTCTTTATGCACATAAGCATTTGACATTATTAGTACGAGGCAAAAGCAAGGAGCTTCAACTATGTAGTTATATACACAAGAATCACTTTATGCATTGCTAGATTTATACAAGAAAGAAGAAGCTTATAAATCTTTAGCTCGCGGTTGCCGTAATTTTCTGTTTATCAATGCACGCGTCTGCTTCCAGAGCTGAAGTGCTTCAGATTCATCATTTGCAAGGCTCAAACAACAACTCTCATTACAGTCTGCAAAGTAACTCCCACTCACCCCTTCTATTTTTTGGCTTAGAGCAACATAGCATGTGGTGGATGCACCCTTTATTTCAAAACGAAAGTCACAAATATCACAAGAAATTCCAAGGAGGATAAATCAAACATTATCACAAGATATTCCAAGGAAGATGAATCAAACATTTAGAATTAATAACCACACTTCATGCTCATCCCTTAAGAAAAAATATTGTCATTCAAAAGTCTTTAGGGAATAATTAAATGCAAGTGGTGAAAAGTCGCGACCACCAATTTCATCCTTCGTCATGGTTGTTGTATAAATATTCACATGTGAAAGACTTAAACTAAGGGGGTGTAAGTGTATTTATTAAGTTGGAAAACTACTTTGCAACCACGATATGATTAGCTATTGGTTGTACATCAAAGTGGCATTAACTTATGACGGTGCACCAATAATAGCACCGTCCCCCTCTACTTCTAGTAATTGCACTCTACCACCCCTCAGCTTCAAATAATTGCACTAAAGCTATTCGTACTTTTAAAAGTTTGGGCAACCAGTTATAAAGCCTCTCTAATATGCTAGATAGATAAAAGTGGCGTGCTCTTACAAAAAGGTTAACTCTTACCCCATTCATTTAGCAAGACATTTGATGCAACTTTGAATAGGGGGAGAGCAACGCATTAATAAAAACAGTGAACATCGGTCCTAGTAAGTTCTCTATAATTTTCAGTGGAATTAAGACAAAAATCAATTTAGACAGTTCACCTGTGATGTCGATTTCAGCAACTTGCACGCAACAAAAAATTTGAGAATCTGAAAGAAAAACATCAAAGTAAATTAATAGTCTTCTTTTTTTTTTTTTTATGGGGGGGGGGGGGACCAACACGGTGTGTACCACTAATGAGTTGTTTATATATAACGCGACCAAAAGTTCTCAACTCATCGCCAATAGATGTTGCAAGTGTGCCGAGTTATTTTTGTAACCTCAAACGCGAGCGACATTATTTGGGCGCGCCTTACGCAACTCTATGTGGCCACAAGTCCTGAAAATGAAACAAAAAGGAACTGCATGCATGCCTGTGATAAAGCCTTTGTGATCCCTGATGATTTCAGTTTTCACAATTCCAGGATGCACTCCATTGATAGTTACATTTGCTCTTCTTGCCTGTTAGATCCATGACCAAAACAAAAATAAAAAATTCACTATCCATTTAAAAAAATAAATCTGCTTTTAGCCACCTGCTAAATAGGATAAAAATTTTCTGTTATCCTGGTTGTAGGAAGATATCCACAACCCCCGTATAGCAAACGATTTATAGTCGCTAAATATATTCAGAGACATTTCTGCTAACACTTCAGCGACAAATTTTAGCAGTATTTTTTTAGCGTTACTAAACAAAGACACTAAAGACATACAACGACACTTGATTATCGCTATATAGAGGGTTACAACTATCTTCCTACAACCCAAGCAGCAGTCAAAGATTTGCCGCTACAAAAAATCATTTTCAAGAGATGTAATATATCAGTCTACCTTCAGCTGTCTAGCCAGTTCCTTGGCATGCAATATGTTGGCCAATTTAGATTGAGCATATGCACGAGTGCCACTATATCTGTAATAGAAATTATCTCTTTCCACCCAGCTGTGAATGACAGAAGAGACATTCACTATTCTTCCTTGGGTGCCCGTTTTTGCTGCTGTCTCTATCATTTTCTCCAACAAAAGTTCGGTTAGCAGAAAATGCCCTGCCAAACAAATATCAACAACATAATAAGGTGACCAACACAACAACTCATTCAACAATAACTGCCCCAAAGGTATAATATATACAAGGAAATGGGAAAAAGATCCAAAGCAAATGTCATGTTGTTGCTACTTAATCGCATTTGTAAAAATCTATGCTGAATCGTGTCATTCAAGTCGCACGTTGCTTCCTACTTCATCGTTCTAAACGAAGTTGTAAGAGATGTGAATCTACTTGTCCAACAGATCTTTTTCCGACTTCACTCTTCTCAGAGTGATAACTTGGTTACACAAGTGGTGAAAATATGACATGTCATTGTTGTAATTTGTGCTACTTTTCTCTAAAATGGGTTTTTTTTTTAATGCAATTGACATCCATTGTGCTGCGTTTATCTCACATACGTGAAAAGAAATTCTTTACAACAGTAATAGAACTGCCGTAATGTAACGATGAATGAAAATTAGCTCTCAGGTAGGATGCTTAGTCTATTAATTGCACTTAGCCTCCATGAGATCTCCCATGCATTCGCATGAGGCCAATCAAAACTTGAAAAACTCCAACTCAAGGCCCTGTCCACATGGCTCAAGGTGAAGCCTCCAATATTACTCAAACAAACTGGTGCAGAGTTGAGGATCTTACCCAAGTAGTTTGTAGCAAAAGTCATCTCAATTTTGTCTTCAGAAAACTCCAACTTATTTGAGAATTTCCCAGCATTATTTCTGCACAGTGATTTTACATCCACCGTGAGTTTAATCTGTCCCAACCCACAACCACTTCTACATACAACTATACAAGAGAAATAATCTCTAAGGCCAAAAAAGGCATACGTATAGTACACGGAAAAAAAATATTTGTTATACTATCGCAACTTTGTCGCAGCTAAACTCACATGAGGATGTTAAGGCGCAAGTTCAGAGATAAGAACTCTGAACAAAATCTCTTGATCGAAGCAAATGAGCTCAAATCAATCTCCAACAATATTATCTTAGCTTCTGGACTCTCCTTTTGGATCCTCTCCTTTAGCTGGGCACCCTTCTTCAAGTCCCTCACCGGAACTACTATTCTCACTCCTCTCTTTGCTAACACCCTCGCCGTCTCTGCACCGATGCTTGACGTTGCTCCTTTTAACATAGAACAAAAAAAAAAAAGAATTGTTTTTGCCACGCGTGATTTTGTGTATAACTATATATGCCGCGCATGAAAATGATGTATCATTAACAAATTCATCAAATTCCTAATGTAAAATAATATATACAAGAGATGACATGATTGGATCCTTGGCATTGTTAATCATGTTGAACTAGCCAATGAGGGTCAGGGAGAGCAGTTTAAAGGGAGTTTTTTTTCCCTAAATAATATAAATTAAAAACTTAATAACCTGTTTACCCCATTTTCAAACTTATTTACCCGCATACCACATTTTGGGAAATCGCGGTTCCAAACCACGACTTTAGAGTTGAAAACGTTCTTTGAAAACACGTTTTCCAATTTTGTTTTTCCATTTTAGCCTCATTTCTCAAAATCCAACAAAACTTAACAAAATAAAACAAACGGAAGAAACAAAAGGCGCGCGTTTGGACTCTGCCTTCTGAGAAAACGATTTCCTTTTTCCCTCCTTCTTCCTTCTTCCTTCTTCCTTCTTCCTTCCTTGTTCCCCCTGAACTTCAAGAAGATTTATTTTTCTTTGCACCTACTATGTCTCTCTGCCTGACTCTGTCTCCAGAGTCTCCAACCACCATTGCCTCTCTGGCTCTCTCTTTGCGACTCTGCCCTATTCTCTGAAACTCTCACCCAGACGGCCAGACACCTATTCACCGACGGCCGGACGGCAATCGGCAGGGGCTCTCTCGCCTCACCCTTAGCTCAGGCTCCTCTCCCCCTGGAATCAAGATAGCCGAGTGGAGCTAATTAAACAGATTATCTCCGATCGAAGGTGAAAAAACTTTGATTCCATTTTGCATTTATTTGATTTCTTTCTTTTGGGTACATGTAACTCTAATTACCATTACCATTGAATTTGATTGAAACTTTTTACACTAGCTCTTCTAATCCTGCGTTTTTTTATCTACCAATGGTTGCAACCATAACCCTAGTTATTGGAAGTTAATCGTGCTAGCTTTTATGTTATATAGTTTAGGCATGTCCGGTCGTCCTCTAACTGTTTGAGGAAATGCCTCAATGGATAACGGATGTTGGTGTTGAACTGTTGCTCCATGCCTCAGTTGCTCCATGCCTCTAGGCTTTATTTAGGCTGTATACTGATGTAGATATCAGTCCGACAGCCATGTTAAATGCACCAGCCAAATGCCTAATTATGAAGTCACTTAACTGCCTAAGTACATCTCCAAAACACCTAATTTATTTCATAGCAACCCTAATGGTCATGGGTGTGGTAGGTGTAATTACACACCCCAATTTAGCTGCTGTGACAGGGTCAATAAAGTTGTGAGTTGATCCTGTGTCCATAAGAATTGAGAATAACTTGTTGTGGTGCTGGCCCCAAAGTTTAAAAGTATTATGGGAAGGGTTGCCAGTAATGGCATTGACTGTTATTTCAATTTTCTCATCCTCCTTCCCCAGTGCTGCTTCATCAATTGATGGTGGTTCCTCATCATAAATTGGTGGAATGTCTCCAGATTCTTCTTCGTCAACCACCAACATGGATACTTGTATGTGTTTACAGCTGTGAGCAGGAGTAAACACCTCATCACACCAATAACAGAGCCCTTTCCTCCTTCTTTCATCAAAGAATCCCCTAGTAAACTTCTGAGTAGGTGGTTGGTTTGGGTTAGGTAATAGGCCTTTGTGTGTTTGGGGTGGAATATGAGTTGGCTGGTGATTTTGGGTGGTTGATATGGGTTTAGACTTCCAGCTGGTACTAAGGAAAGGGACCTTGGCTACAGGGGAACTAGGTGTGGACAGGTGTGCTCTATTTCCAATTCGAGGGTTGTGCCATGAATTTTGGAGGCTTGCTTCTTGTTTCCTAGCAAGGAAAATTGCTTTGGACAGATCCCCCACATCAAACTTCTCCACCTCTAGCCTGATGTCATCTTTTAATCCACTGATGAAACCCTGGATATAGTATTCTTCTGCAAACTTACTTCCTTCACTTACTAAAATTGACCTCAATGTTTCGAAATCATTGTAGTATTGCTCGACTGTGGTCGCCTGTCTCAATTTGTGGAATTCCCCAATAATGCTTTCTCTAAACAGACATGAGAACCTAGCATGCAAATCTTTGGTGAACTCTTGCCAACACACTTTCCCTTTGGCCTTAATATAAGTTCCAAACCAGAACTCAGCTTGGCCATCAAAATAAAGGGAAGCAAAATTCATCAAAATAAAAGAACTTATCTACCTTTCGCACCCACCCATAGGAATCTTCCCTACTAAATCTAGGAAACTCCAGCTTAGGAACTTTTGGAGAGGAGTTACCTGATGTGGTTTGGTGATATTCCTTGTACAATTGCTCATTTCCCTTACTCCATTTCGTATGCCTTGAATTAGTCCCTTCTTCTTCACGAATATGAAGCAACTGCTGCATCATGTGCTGCAGCTTAGTCATGGACTGTCTCATAAAAGGCAGTTCATCCTTCAAGTGATCCACAGATGCCTTCAACTCAGAAATTTCTGACACTGATTCTTTCAAGCCCATCAGCTGGTCATCAATAGCCTCGAAGTGGTCAGCAAATTAAGCCTCCATGAGGCTCACATGCTCATCCAGTTGTTGTTGGTTCCCTTGCCTGGTGTTATACCCCATGGTTCTTGTTTGATGTTGATTTGTTTAGGAAATGGAATTTTCAGGGTGAGGAATCGAACACTGCTCTGAGTACCAATTGTAAGGTTCAACTCAATTTACTCATAAACCTTAACTGATTCTCTATGCAAATTTGGGACTCACGAAAGAAAAACAGGAAGAAGGAGATACAACAGAATTCAGGAAGGAGAGAAGAGAATGAAACTCTCTGTATTTCTTCAATAATCAAAATCTGAGCTACCTTTTCACGCATCCAATCTGGTTACAGCCAAATCCTAACTTCTTGGATCCAAATCAGACAAAAGGGAAAGAAAATCACAATAAGAAGTTGTAACTAATCAACTACTGTAACTAATCAGACTAGGGTCATCTAATTAATCACTCTTTCTCTCCCAGTTAATGCTCTGCATTAGTGATGCCAACTCAGCAAATCTTTGGTTATTAGTGCTGATCACACTCCTCACGCGCTGATGCCTTAACTGCTGTTATCTTCTTCACGCGCCTGCTGATCTTCTGTGTAGCCCTGCGTGTGTGTCGCCTGCTCCAATCCTTCATTGTTGGCGATGCTGACTCCATTGGTACCAGCTGCTTTCTTCAATTGAATTCTGATCTTAAGGGGATGTCTGGATGGAACATCCATGACAACACACTGGACAACAAACCCACACACACACAGAGAAACACTCACACACACAACCCACCTTCGTTGGCTCTGTTTTTAGTACCAAGACATGTGCTCTGTTTTTGGTTCTTTTCTGCTGTGTCTTTTCACAATCGCTAAGTACGATCAACAACGTACTACTTGCAGTAATGAAGTTCAACATGGAATAGACAAACACAAAAGAACACATGAGAACTCAATGGTGTAAAAGTGTGAAGCAGGAGAAAAGGTTGCACATACCTTAGTTGGAGTGATGCCAGTTATGTTTCTTGCTTCTATTCTTTTGTTCCGTTACAGGTTCTATTTTTACATACTGATGCAGTGATAGCCGAAAAGTTGGTGGTTGGGAGGTCATGGGTGACATGGTTGAGATTATGGGGTAAGGTGGTTATAACCGATTATGAATAGAAACTATTTTTTTGTATTTTAAATATAGGAGACTTAATTTTCCAGCCAATTACATGCTAACACTTGTATAAGATTAAATTATAAAATGAGAATTTTTTAGAAAAAGGGATTTGGGGTTTGGAAGGCAAAGAAGGTGCCAATGGAATCCTATTATATATATAGATTCGGAACTTGAGTTCCTTCTAAGTTTTCTTGTTAGCGTGGGGTGGAGGGTGAGGGTGTCTTCATGGCTACTTTTCTCCCCTTCCTCTCCTATTTCCTCTTCGCATTCTTTTTCTTCCCTATCTACGGGATACATTTATTCCAATTTGCCAAATCTACATCATTCAAATTAGACTTAAGACTCAAAATCTGGAATTTTTTCAATTTGATCTAAATCTTAGTTTCTTGATCGATGTGATCTACTATGTTGCCGTTGTCTTCCCATTTTCGCTGCTGAGATCCACTCATTGTCACCGGAATCTTATGGGAAGCGTTGTTCGCTTTTGATGGTTGTTTGCCACCGGGTAAGATGGTAGTAAGATGATGTTAGGGTTGTGTCACGAGGGCGTGTGGGGTTTGAGCATAAATTGGCCGGGGTTTGTTTAGTTTGTGTCACGAGGGCGTGTGGGGTTTGAGCATAAGTTTCCCCGTGTTCCCTTATTTTTCCCCTCCCTTGCATTCCCTCTATAGTACCTAGTTGCCCTCTCTGTTAGGTTTTTCGATAGTAGTTGCCCTCTCTGTTAGGTTTTTCTATAGTGTTAGGGTAGTATCTCTTACGGTTTTGGTTCATGCCGGTAGTGTTTTTAAACTTTATCCATCCCTCATATCTTCCAATCTAGGCAGCTTTCCCCCCTTCTTTCTTCCTGTGCAGGTACCTTTAACGTTGTGTTTAGTGGTAATTGGTGGTTGCCGGAGGCAGCTTGTCGGTTTAGATTGTTAGTGGTTGTGTCTGCTGGGATTTAGCATTCTAGTAGTGCTTATTTTTAGGGACTGGTTTATGTGGTGGTGCACTAGTTTTACTGCTGGTCATTTATGACCAGCAGTGATATCGTTTGGTCGTCTTCTTTGCTGTTTTAGTGGCAGTGCAGGTGGATGGACGAACATCCATTTATTCGGCATCGTACTTAGAGGTTCTGGGGTGACAATGAGATGCAAGTTGTAACGTATCGAGCTCGAGACGTTACCGGCCATGGCTTAACAAGGTTATGGTTGCTTGGTTAATGGAATTGATGGGCTGAAAATTGAAGAACAGAGAAGGGAAGTGAACGAGGAAGAGAGATAGAGAGAGAACTTCAGAAATGATAGAGAGAGAAGAGAGATTTTCTGATTCACATTTCACATACATTCTTCCTGGTGTTTCCCCCTTTTAAGGGTTGGTTACAACCGATATTCAAACAATTAGAATATGAGCGGTAAATTTGAATTTTACAGAAATTGGTCACCTCCAGGATCAAACTCAAAGGTGGAATGACGCCGCATACAAATATTAAGCAGAATTTCAGAAATATGTGCATGATCTCTACACTTAGAATAATCCTTTTGACAAGCACCACTAAAAATCTGCATCTCAGTTTGGAATAGGTTGCTGGGGAACTTCTCTGTGATTGAAGTGTTTATTCCAATTGAGAAGCTAGCATGAGGTGATTCTGCAGCTTTACCTTCATTACCTCATGGTGGAGGCATATTCTGTATTCTATCATACCTAATCCTAGTTTGCTGAATTTAGCTCTAAAGCTTTAATGATTTTAGCTGGCTGACCTCATTTCAGCTGGCTGAATTTAGCTTTAGTTTACCTATGTAACTCATGTACCAGCTTTGTTATAGGAGAATTGAGGATAATTAGAAATCAATAGCTTGTGCACAGTCTATCGCATCTTCTCTTGAATTGGATCCTCGAGAATCCTTGGTGCGATAGAGAATTATACCGTCTTGAGTCAGATTTAAGGCAGATCGACTGTGACCTCTCTAAGTGTTGAGTTTTGTATACTAACCATGGACTTGAAAATCACATGGACTCAAACATGCTGCATTTTTATACGTTTATTCTTTGTATTAAGGAGAGGTCACTCTTTGTGGAAGTAAGATGGCAGCTTTTAATACCTCCAACATCTAATCTAAAAAGAAACAAAACATGATAGCAGGTCGGAGCTACCTTAACTTGGAATTTGAGATGATATTGACTTTACCAATGTTCATATCACGTAATCATTAGTTTGACTCAGTTGTTGATCCCTTTGTGCTTACCTTCTGAGAGCATTATAAGTTAGCCACCATGCAGAAATTATCGGATCACTGCATATATAGTTGATATTTGCCACATAGAACACCATCGAATCATCGCTTAGGTGAGTTTGTGCTTTTTGATCTTGTTGTATATGTAATTGTAATGTAAGTTAGTTATGTTTATATAATAGCTTTAGTCATTTTATGATGCAAGAAACAATATAGAAATGGATTGATAAGTTGTAGGCCAGAATATGTCCATCGTGTGTGTATGTGTGTTTTGGTATGCGTGTGTTTTTTGCTTGTGGCTTGGCGTGTGCGCGCCCCAATCAAGCCTCATCCTTGTCGTGATTTACCATGCTTGAAGTTATGACACATAGTTTGTATAAAAAACCTAATCATATTTCTATGCAAATGCTGAAGGTTCGCCATGGCTCCTTCCGTAAGGCTGCTGTGCTACTGGGGAGGAAATGCAGTAGACGATTCAGATGGTTATGCATATGATTGTGGACCAAAGAAGTTGATCAAGGTGGAGGGTAACTGGTCATTTAATTGCTTGATGGATAAGTTGTGTAGCTGCACAAGATTGGACAAAGAACATTTCAGGTTGAAGTTGAATTGTAGGTATCCACGGATGGTTGGAAACGGTAATAAGACCTTTTATATCAAAGTACCGATTGAGGATGATGGAGATGTAGAAGCTATGTTTGATCTCCAATCTCAATTCTCGCAGCTGAGCGCCATTGAGTTATTTATTGAAATGGAGGCTATTGTGACGGGGTATGGTTCCTCTACCCGGAATCTTGTGTCAAATTGTGATAAGCTATCTCCTCCGCAACGTAGCATGTCCACGCCCATAAGTGATCTAACCTCATTGGACATTGGTGATCATGCCACACAAAGTTCGATTTTATCTCCAGTAGACAATGATATCAGAGCTAGTTATTGTGGCGGGATTTCCAATGTCACACCTCAGGGTATAGGTGTGACTGGTCATGTTTCCTCTTTGCTTTTACCGCTGCATAACATGATTGACTTGGGGAACGAGGCATCAACCATCATTGAACCCTTTAATCTGGATAATGAACATGAGAGGACAGATTCGGAAGGCGAAGAAGATGCATTCATGGATAGGCTAAATGAAGATGACGATGAGGAGGATTATGGTAACGGTATAAGTACTGAGCTAGAAGCTCATAGACGCGTATACGAGCCTAACGAGCATTTTTTCACAGACGTTGATTGGCCACCGGCTGCAGTTATTACAAGTCCTCTTGAAAGCAATCATGCTACAGTATGGCATCCTGAGCATGATGAGTTAAGAGTGGGTCTAGTTTTCAAGGATAAAAGCGAGTTTGTGAAGGCTATTTTAAGGTACCACGTCAAGCATAATTTGATCTACAAGGTGAAGCAGTCTATCCCAACTATGGTGGTTTTGAAATGTAAGTTTCCAAATGAGTGCAATTTTTATCTCCGTGCAACATGTAAGAAGAGCCATAAATATTTTGAAGTTACACGCTATCAAGGACCTCACGCATGTCCATTGAGGAAGGCCTTGAACCAAGACCAACACCACGTAAACTATAGACTGATTACTGAAGCAGTCCGCAATATAGTTGAAGCTGATCCGACGGTTATAATTAGCTCTTTAATTGCAGCTGTCAAGGAAAAATATGAATACACTGTTTCATATAAAAAGGCGTGGAAGGCCAAAGTTGCGATTATTGCTGATTTGTATGGGAATTGGGAAGAGTCATATCGGGCATTGCCAAAATTTTTAGCTGCCATCCAAAAGTATAATGCTGGTACCATTGTCGAATACGATCCAAAAGCTTGTGGAGAATCTAATGCAATACGCTTTAAACGAGTTTTTTGGGCATTTAAGCCATGCATCATGGGATTTAGATTATGTGGTCCTGTTATTAGCATTGATGGCATGTTTCTTCATGGAAAGTATTTAGGGACCATGTTAATTGCCGTATCAGCCGATGGAAACAACCAAATCTTGCTGCTTGCATTTGCTATCGTTGAAGGGGAGAACCATGATAGCTGGAATTGGTTTTTGCAGCATGTTAGAGATTATGTGGTCCCAAGCGATAGGTGTATTTGCTTGATCTCAGATCGCCATCCCGGTATCTTAAGCACTGTGAGGAAAAATCGGTTATGGCAGCCACCTTATGCCCATCACCGGTTCTGCTTGAGACATTTCACAAAAAAATTTAGTAGTTCGGAGCTGAAGAAGCTTATTTGGGCTGCTGGGAAGGCTACTCAAGTTCGCAAATTCAACGAGTTGATGGAAGAGGTCCGAAATCTTTTGTTAGAAGCAAAAAAGTGGTGTGATGAGATACCCGTTGAACAATGGACACTTGCACATGATGGTGGTAAACGTTTTGGAATGATAATGACCAACATCTCTGAAGTATTTAACAGTGTTTTGAAAGGATCTCGAGGCTTACCTATCACAACACTAGTCCAAACCTCTTTTCACTGTTGTGTACATTACTTTAATTTGAGAAGAAACCTTGCGGCAGCCTCTATGGCAGATCAAATGCATTATGTCCCTTCCGTCATTCTTGCAATTTAACAAGCGAAAAGGAAAATTGGTTCTATGTTTGTGCAACTTATAACACGACCGGTGATCGGGGGGATTTTTTGGTGAGAAATAAACGCGGCCAAAATGCACAGGTTGTGCGGCTTCAAGATAAAACATGTACATGCGGGAAGTTGACGACATATGAATCCCGTGTTCTCATGTTCTAGCATGTTGTGCAGTGGCAAAGCTAGATCCTTGTGCTTTTATCAGTGCCTGGTTTTCGGTTCGGGAATATAGCAAGATATGGGCTGAAATGTTTCAACCACTGGAGCATCCAGATTACTGGGAAGAATGGACCGGCTGTACATTCATGCCCCCTGCTATAAATATAGGGAAGGGTCGACCAAGATCAGTCCGTTTGCGCAATGAAATGGATATTCGTCTAGAGCGGTAGCCGAAACGTTGTGGATTATGCAAAAATACTGGCCACGACAAGCGTACATGTCATGCAAAGCAGACAGCTCAAACCACAACGTTTGACACTTGACAAGAGTCGGCTCCCATCATTTTTGTTAATATTGTCTACGTTGTATATTATGGTCAAACTTATGTACAAAGTAATGTAGTCCTTTGGCTGAAAACTCTATGTCATGTACCTATTATTTGTTTTGAAACTTTTGAAGATTTTGTACCTTCCCTCTTCCAAGCATGGGAACTGCTTGCTTTTCTTTCTTGTTCTCCATTAGCAGTTTTGTTGCCACATTCCTTGCTCACTGTCTTCTTTGTTGATTCCAAACCTTCCTAATTTTTGGTTTGCTCCTCCTCTCCTTGCTCCAATTGCTGAAATCTATTGTGTAGCACAGGGGTAGATGGCTATGAACTACTTCTCACACGTTGAGGAACAGTGGGAAAATGATGCTCTAAAGTGCTGATGAGTACGATGAGAATCATTTACATGTAGTTGTTCCCACCATGGTTCTATGTCTTTGTCATGGTTTGTTTGCCGTATAGCTTAAAGAATCTTGTGTGGCATGTGAGTGCTGCAAAGAAGCTGGTTATTAACAAAATAGCATTGGATGGTGGATGGATGGTTGGTGTTTTTTGTGCCTTATTGGAAAGTACACACGTGAGGTGAGGTCGGAGTCATCTACACTTAGTTGTTCCCACCATTGATCCATTTGATGTATCCAAACTAATAAGGGTGCCTTATATGATATGGAGACCATGTGTGTGTGTGTGTGTGTCACGACCACGGCATGATATTAAATCAAGCTGCTCCTTTTAAATTCAGATGTGATTATTCAGTGGACAGCTTAACAACTCACTGAAAATCTGAATGATGTCCAGTGCATCCGTTTGTTGTAAATGTCAGCTGATGTCTAACTGAAGACAGATGACAAACCTTGAATTGTAAGCGGCATTAAGTGACAAAACAGACATTAGGTGATAAAACTTGAACTAGGTGACAAAACTGAAATTAGGTGACAATGCTTGAATTTGAGATGAGGCCTATAATCAGTTTATTATTATTTGGTGCATTGTGTTTTTTCACGCTAATTAACATAGAGTTTGCATTGGTTTTTGTAGAGATGGAGGGACTAAGACATGAAGGACCAAGACAGGAGGAAATTGTGGAGCATTTGGTAAATCCAGGGCCCGTCGACCCTCATGTACTACATTTGCAACATTCTCATCGTTCCAGCTGTGTCTGGAATGGAGAGGTACTTGATTTTGTTATCAACTTTAATTATTCCTTTTTAATTTAACTGATATAGAAAATTCATGCAGGTTGATAAGGTATTGACATGCCGACGAGCCCTAGGACCACTAGTTCGGAATCGCGGTGGGAATCGAAGGATGGAGCCACATGCGCGTGTCATGCAGTACTTGGTGCGAGTTGGTTTTTATGGGCTTTACCGGATCATGGAGGTTAGACTTGATCATGCTTTCATCACAACACTTGTTGAGCGATGGCGGCCTGAGACCCATACATTTCACCTTCATGTTGGGGAGGCTGTAATTACATTACAGGACGTGGCAGTGTTGTCTGGGCTACCCGTTGATGGTGATGCTGTTACAGGCTATGACACTACACGTTCCACGGATGCGTGGCAGGAGTATTGTCATATATGGTTAGGTGTCAGACCACCTAAAACGGTCATACGTGGAGGGTTAATACAACTTCGCTGGCTGATGGATCAATTCATGGTGTTACCAGAGGGTTCAGATGATGAGATTGTACAACAGCATGCCAGGGCTCTTCTATTGGCCTTGATTGGTGGTGTTTTACTCCCAAACCTATCTGGCGCTAGGGTTCCTCTTATGTACTTAACTTTGCTTCAAGACCTTAATACTGCGAGTGGGCGTAGTTGGGGTAGTGCAGCTCTAGCTTACTTGTATCGTGAGATGTGCCGAGCAAGCAGGAGTTCAACATATGAGATTGGGGGACCCCTAATTCTGTTGCAGGTAAGCTAAAGTGTTAATCTCCTTCTTTTTCTATACGATATCTTATCATTGATCCTTCTTTGTAAAATAACATGTATAATAGTTATGGGCTTGGGAGAAGTGCCCTAACATGCGTCCCGAAAGAGGCCCTGAAAAAGTCCTGCCCGTAGAGGACCGGGCACAACTTGCTGCTGTTGACATACAACATAATGAGGCCGCTGGTGATGCACATGTTACTGGTGGAGGCCCTCCCCAGCCACATGAAGTCGAGCCTTTACCTCAAAACCCTTTGGGTCGGAGGTAAGCCCTTGTTTCTGGTTAACAATAACAGTTGGACAGTTTCACAGGAATTGTATGCTTCTATGGTTACTTTCATACTTGTGATAGTAACATAGTCTATAGGAATTGTATGCTTCTATGGTTACTTTCACCTTTTATGTTTATTAACCAAACTTGAAAATAACATCGACAGGTGGCTTGTAGCACTGGAAAGTGACAAGGCAGGATCACGGTGTCTCAAGGGATATAGGGATCAGCTGGACAATTTAAAGTCATCAGAGGTTTGTGCTTAAATATTCACATGTGGCACATAAGTATGTAATTGGCTTCTTGTGATGTTATTTTAAACCATATGCCTTTTACATCCCGCAGTTCATATGGCAACCGTATGACTTAGCTTCGCTACCGGAGTACTGCTTGACCGGAAGGCATGTTTGGATGATTCGATCGCCGCTTATCTGCTTCGAAAGAGTGGAGTGGCACTTCCCAAACCGTGTTTGCCCGCAATACAACATGAGCCAGGTGATCCCCCGTGATTGTGACACTGGTGGTGAGGTCCTTCATAAGATTGATCGTCGGGGCCACCCGAACACCGACTGGGAGCTGAAACATCGTGTCTACATTGACATGTGGAATGCTCATGCAGATACTATATATCGTATAGAGGCGACAGGAGAATATGTTGATGCAGGGTACTCTAGCCCATACATGTTCTGGTACCGCTTGATCACCCGTTTGTTGGTTGGCAAACCGGTGCAAAATATACCATTTGGATACCAAGGAGGGCATGCTGCTGTGGAGATGTTGGTATGTATCTTAGGCCCTTCCTCCATTTAAACGCTAGCAACTATCTACATCTTTTTCGCAATATAGTGACCATTCCCACTATCAACCTTAGTTATGCTCTAAGATCATTTTTTAGATACAATGCTCAAGACACAACGACATGCATCCCTTTTGATTTACTTAGGATTGTGTGTGTACGTTTGGGGCTGGGATGCTTTCTTAATATGAGAGCATGATAGAACTATCATGTAGAGCTTGAAAGTAGGACACATGTGGAAAGAATTTGCTGTCTTCTTTCCACTCCACTTGACCCCAGATAAAATAATCAGATTTGCGCAATGTATAGCCCTTTCTTTGTTCCAAGTTTTCTAAGGGATTAGGAATTTTGGTTGGCAGATTTCCTGGCAAAAAACATGGCTTGGCATGTGTGATTGTGTGGGGGTTGGGGTATACTGTTAGCTAATTTGGCACATATGTTGGATATGGGGTCCCAAATGATGAAGTGCAAAGCAAAGACCTCTAAAATAATGCATTTCGGATGTTGTTTTAGTGTAAATATCCTGATGTGCTGCTTCGTGCTGCTGGGAGGTTGAAATGGTTTTTCTAGAGACAAGGAGGGAATTCCAACAATAATGATTTCACTAAAAACCAAGCCCTGTATAAGAGAGACATAGAGACAAGGAGGGAATTCCAACAAGTTACATTCCTTGTATAGTCTGAATTTGATGATTTGCATGAATATGTTGGGATTATCGTATGAACAAAAGACACAGATTTGCTGGGAGGTTGAAATGGTTTTTCTCACATAAGCCAAAATAATGATGTGATATAGAAGAAAGGAATACAGGGGAGGTAGAAAGGAAAAGAGAAAAACTAAAACAAAACAGTGTAACCTGGATGCCTGGATGCTGGCCTCCTGCACAAGCAAAACACATTGATCCTCCTGCACAGTTCGCAGTGTTGCAATTTTCTGATACAATCATGTTACAGTTACAAGCCATTCCTGTGAGCCATTGAACTGGTTTACTGCATTAGTACTAGTGACAGGATTAGTGTCTTGCTTCATTAAAGAAGTCTGAGTTTAGGATTTTTTAATTCATTGTAAGACAGTGGATTTAAGGATGAAGAGAGCTTCGTATATGTCATTTGCCTGACACCTAGTGTGCTATCTGCGTCTGAACCTGCTGTGAATTAGCATTATCTTGAAATCAGCTGCTAGAAATAATTACATCAGTTGAATATTTTTAGATGTGTTTGGTCAATGTCATGAGCTACAGGTAGAATGCTGAAGGTTTCCATTCTTTTCGAGTGGTCGTTTTTCATCCTGTTAACTGATGATTTAATGTGTTGCCTGGATGCCTGAATGCTTTCCACACAAAACACATTGATCCTCCTGCACAACCTTCCAAGCTTTTAGTTTTGCCTTTGTTCTTAGGCCTCCCATACATAGCAGACATAACAACATGGAACTATTTGGTATATGACCTGGAAACCATATAATTTTCCACCATTGAACTGTGTTAGCTCTTGCTCTTAGGCCTTCCTAAGCAGATTTAATTGAAAATTGCACTTTTCTTAGTTAATGTCCAAACGATAGTATCTTGGTTGAGTGAATTATATCCAGATACAGTTCCAAGCTCTAATTTCAATTCCCTGAGGGCATTGGATCTAGTTGTAGGCAATCTCCAACTGTTATTGTGCATGATTTCATCGACTTTTGCATTGATGCTCAATCCAGAATCATAGACTATTCTCTATAAGATTGTTATCGTTATTACAATGAAGAACAAAATAAAGGAAGTGTTGCTTCATATGCCTTACATCCTTCATGCTGTTTCTTTGTCTAAATATCATGCTGTGCTGTTGCGTGATTTAATGTAAATGCATTTGGGATTTGAACTGCTGTAGCAATTGCATTTCGTAGTTAGGTTGTTACAGTAGTAACTTCTCTGAAGGTTGATGGTAAAGGAAAATATGAAATTGACCTCAAACTAGCTGGTTATTAACAAACTTGCTTATTTTGCAGGCACAACAAATCAAGCGCATATTCCACCTTGCTGATTCTACTGACCCTAATGCAGCCATTGAATCCCTTGCAAGTATTAAGGTTGTGTGTCGAGAAGCACTGTCTGCCATTTGTGAGGCTGAACGAATCTCAGCCAGTGCACAACCAGAGCCACGAATCCAGGATCCGACACAACCAGCTACTCAGGCCCGACGACCACCGCGGGCACGCCGAAAGGGACCGAGACCGACCATGGAGCCGGTCACCGTAGCACCGATAGGTGCACCAGCACCAAACACTGCATCAACATCACACGTGCCACCATCAGTCCAACCTCATATGCAGGTTTTGCCTTCACCATCACCTGTAACAGCTGTAGAGCATGTGCCTTTGACATCCCATTCCACAACCAGGACACCCCCTGTTCATGGGCCATCATCTTCCACACCTAAGAGATCCGATCGACCTCATACACCAGGATCAAATGCCCCTATATCAGCAAATGAGACAGCAGCTGTACATCACATGCCATCCCCGCTGCTTCATGAATCTGAGATGGAAGGTATAGTCAAGGATATACCTTCGAAAATCCCTCCCATATCTACTGATCCACTTGCTTGTTATGAGATGGTACAAGAACAGCTGGAACCTATTGAGAAAGAGACACATGGGTCGGTTCCATATCACAGCTTTAGCAGTGGCGTTATAGCTGGTAGCCGAGTATCAAGTCCTGGACGAATCACTGGTCAAGGTAGAGGAGGTTGCATTTCTGACCAGTTTTTTTATGCCATTCCACGAGCTCGACGAAGTCAACATCCCCATCGTCTTAGAGCACCTCATGAGATTTGTTCACCTGTGAAAGATTCAGTTTCACAGGTTATAGAGGAGCCTCCTCCTACGTCGAATTGTGGATCACAATGTGTTGTGATGGAGCAGCCTGCAAAGCGCCCTAAACTCAAGACATACGCCAAGAGGAATCCTCCGAGGGAAAAGAAAGGAGTACGAGCACCATGTGGAACTTAACTTTGCAGATTAGCACACTCATGAAAACCAGTCCCCTAACCTTAGTAAAGGCAACATGTTGACTTAGCTATTTTGAAAACATGCTTTGTAATCGTGTGGCATTTTTTGGGATGGTATGTACTAGTTACTCTTTGAAGTGGCGATGGAATGTAGCATTTAGATTAATGCATGTTAAGTATACGATGGATTGCGCTAGTAATTGATGGTTGAATGCAGCATTTAGATTAAATGTGTACTATGGTAGAGTGTAGACATAAGGTGAATCTACATCTTTGAATTGTTGTCCCCTGCTCATGGGAAATAGTTGCTCCTGATACGCGTATTATGGAGTGTCACAAATTTCGATCAAGTTTGCTTGGGAAATTATGATGAGTTTATATGTATCATGGACATGGTAGCCTCTCCCCTGAATGAATGACTTTTCCGATGAAGTTTGTTATATATTTTTACTTGCACTGAAGATATAGTTTCATTCATTGCTTCAGATAGTTTGTTTTTTTACAGGTATAACGCACTAGGCTTATCAACAACCATTGACTATCATTTTCTAAACGTGTGGATATTGATTCTATCACTTTGGTACTCATGGAGAAGATACAGTCGATGGAGTCCAGGCATATGCGGCAGCTTATACATTCTATCCTGATTCCACTTTTCAAGGGTTGCCCTTCAGATTTGTGGGAGGTATGGCTATAAAAGCTCATGCATCCATAACTTCTATACTATTAGGAGGCTCTTTGCTGCTCAAGCTAAAGTCTTACAAGAAGGCCGAGCAAGGGTTCCAGATCTTCATTCTCGTGACTCGTTATCCATGACCACAAAGGTCCAAAATTAAATGATTTAATTGTTTGTATGGATTCAAATACAGGAAACAAGTATGGATTTTTAAAACATAAAAACAATTGAAAAACAGCTTCTTTTAGCATTGATAATGGACTTTTAGCGACAAAATTATTTTAATCATAAGTATCTTAAACGAATTTCAGATGGTTTTCAGTGACGAAAATATTTCGAAGGACTTTTAGCTACGGGTTTTTTTACAACGGACCTTACAATGGGTTTTTACGTTCTTCTTATGTCGCTAAAAGAATTGTTAAAAGTGTTAATTTCGAAAAATATGAAAAGGGAAAAATACCGTAACTACCTGGTGCGACGGATTTTTTCATCGCTCTCAGAGATAATAAAATCCGTTGCTAAAAGTTAGACTTTTTTCGTCGGATGACAGAATGCCGTCGCTAAACTTTTAGCAACGGACTTTTAGCGACGGACTGTCCGTCGCTAAAAATATTTTTTGACGGAAAGGAGACTTTTAGTTTGTGAAGTACCCGTCGCTAAAAGTCCTTTTTGTTGTAGTGTGTATACTGAAATACGTAGTGAAAATTCCAACAAGTTATAAATAATTGGTGAAGAATGTTTGAAGTTGCTATATTTGGAAACCATTTATATTCTTTTTTTGATTGAATAGTAAAATCATTGTATTTCCAATAAAAAAGAGAACCATGTATAAGAGCAGAAAAGTTCTTTGAGCAGAACATATTTTGCACCAAAGAGTTATACTAATATATATATATATATATATATATATATATATATATATATATATTAGTATATATAAAATTCCTTCACTGTCAAATTCGGCTTGAAATCACCACAACAAGCACCCATACTACACATGAGCTAAATGTTAGACCCCAATTCATGTACAATTTGTCTAAGGTAATTATAATTTTTATTCTTTCTTTTTTCCGTTAAATGTTTTAAACGGTACTCTAAAGCTCTATCGGTAGTGCATTCATTAATTCTTTTGTTTTAACATACAATGTGACCTATTAATCTTAATAGTACATCTCAACAATTACTTTTATTCTGCATGTAATTCAGCATGACATTGTTAATCTTATGCATATTAATTAAATAGTTTCTTATGGAAATTTTACAGTAAAAGTCAAAACTAAACCACTAAAATATTACCCTTAATTTGTTTACTTAACATCTAATCTAAAAAAGGGTATTTAATGGAACAGAAATGTTACAAGTCAAAAAACACCCTTACTCACCATTAACATATATGGAAATATCAATTAGAAAAAGGCTATCCTACAGGGAAAAAAAAGGGAATAGCCATTTAAGCCCATGACAACTTTTATAGGCGTATAGGTATAGCTTTAGATAGACTGGATCATTCAGAGGTGTTGTAATAGATCCTACCAATTGCGCAAAGTACAAATTTGCAGCCACAGAAGTATTACACAAACAAATGCATTGGCGAGGTTTGCTTATTACAATGACGTGTAAAACTGATAACGGAATAAAATCCAAACACATAGTGGGCAGAGGGATATTTCACTCTTCATTAGACATATATTCATCAGATAACTACTAATCATTGGTTAAAATATTATTTCTCTCGTTTGAAGTGAGGTGCCTCCCACTAGCCCCTGTCATTTCTTCTGCAAGTTGAAGCATGTAAAATCGTTTTCTACGCAGCAACATTCGGTTATTCTCCTTTCGAATTTGGCTCACAGCTTTCTTACACTCCTTAACTTTAGGCCGTGACATAGTAAGTGAACGACGATGCAGCAAGGGTGCTCTAAGGGCGATGAGATCTTGGTGTAGTGCTTCTGATTCCTTAACTCTATGTGCTCATTCTCTCCGTAAACCGCAATAATACTCTTTCGGATTTGTATACTTCACTTCTTTGTAGTCGTCGTTCCTTTCACACAACAACCACATATTCTCACGTCGCTGATAATTAGAACTACCAGGAACTCCTGCCATCAAAAGACAGTACTTTTCACCCTTTGAACACCACTAATTTATATAACCAAGCCCACACACGTAGACACCATACAATATTGTGAGAACTGGAAAAGGACAAGTGAGTGACAAGACAAGTCACTGGCCACTTACACCCTGCATGTGTTTATTGGTAGACCAGGGCCTTTCCAATGAAATGTTACATCAACCACGTTACTTTGTCTAAAGTAATCTCCGATCTCATTTTTCTCATTTGTACTTTAGCATGTAAAGGATCTCAATGCTGTGAAAAATTGACCTCAGATAGGCCTGAAAGTTGTGTTCAATCAGCTGATTTAACTAGGAGGCTTCTTGTTGTGTCAAAAATTCACATAGTTACAAGTGGTGTCTTAAATCGGCGAGAAGAAAATAGACACAAGTATGATCTGCTGCCAGAATACAAGAGTCGCGACAAATATTTTTAACTTATTTCCCTGCTATTCTAAGGCTTTTCCAGCGAAGTATTACATCATTCTTGCGCTTTTGCATATAGTTCGTTTTTAATCAACTAATTTATAAGACGATTCAATTATTTTTAACGTCCTATGCTTGTGGTGCCCCTGACTAGTCAAGAGACAATGCTTCTCACCCTATATCTGAACACCACTAATTTATATAACCAAGCCCACACACGTAGACACCATACATTATTGTGAGAACTGGAAAAGGACAAGTGAGTGACAAGACAAGTCACTGGCCACTTACACCCTGCATGTGTTTATTGGTAGACCAGGGCCTTTCCAGTGAAATGTTACATCAACCACGTTACTTTGTCTAAAGTAATCTCCGATCTCATTTTGCTCATTTGTACTTTAGCATGTAAAGGATCTCAAGGCTTTCAAAGAGGTTATTTGTCGGTGGGAAATTTGTGTTCAAGTAGCTGATTTAATTAGTTGGACGGTGTCTTGAATGAGCGAGAAGAAAATAGGCACAAGCATGATCTATTACCAGAATATGAGCCTCTACTCACCCATAACTCCTTACGTTGTGGTATTCTAAGGCTTTTCCAGCGAAGCAATTACATCATTCTTGCGCTTTTGCATTTAGTGAAAGACCGATTATGGGTTTCATATGTACTTTAGCTACATACTTTTAAAACTTCACATAGAGTTATTAGTTGGGTCAAAAGTTTATTTTGAATCAACTAATTTCACATGCTTTTTTTTTGCTGTAACGTCACGTGCCTGGCATGTCCTAAACCACTAAAAAGACAAACTTAGGTACTTCCAAACTAGCACGCCATATCAAGCTGACGAGCAACAACTACGCTTTGATTTTGCTATAGCTGTAGACTTTTCACGGTGAATTGTCCTTCAATCTGTTATTAACAGTTCAAGGATTGATGAAGCTGTTAATGAGCTATTATCCTTTCAACAACTAATATATCTGCAAAGTCTTTTCATCAACTACTTTAAAGAAACTTGCAGCGACTTGTGACATCTCAAAAAATATTAACACGTTGCATTTATTGAAGTGGACCCTTGTCAAGCATTATATAAGTATGTGTAGTGGATGAAAGGCAAAGGGCATAGAGTGCTATAATCTTTGTTGTGTAATAACTCTAAAAATGTCATATACTCCACGAGACATTTTTGAAGCTATGGGTCGTTACTGGGCGGGCGAAGATGAATTTCACTATTCGTTGCGTCCAAGTTTGCGTTACTCATCACGGTATGTTAATACATTACATGCATAATGGTCTTATCGGTTGAATGAATATGAGGTCCTTGTAGCTGATTCACGACGCATGAGTATACCCGTACCTCGCCAAAAAGCAATCAACATGCCTCGGAATACACATATGGAGCTTGAAAGGGCACTGCATCGTATACGTGAAGAAAACAATAGAATGAGAGTTCGTCAAAGTAGGCATAACCTACGTCGTATGGCACGTGAAAGCTATGCAGATGGTTGCAACAACGAAGCACGTTTATATTGGAACATGAGCTTTGAACCTGAATCAGTTTCTGATGCTCCAATGTCTGATGAAGATGACTAAAAATGGTTAGTGTTGAGGCTGACCGGTTTATCAGCGTGGTCATGTCAACCAGGATGCTTTCTTTGTAAGAAATATTAGTAAAATTTATATGTTGTATTTCCTTATGTTCAGATGAAGATGGCTACAAATAATTAGTGGTCAATAATGCACATCATTAAGATGCATTCATGGCTGAGTACACTAGACCATCTAGATGGTCACAAATTGCAGTGAGCATATATATTTTTTATTGTCGAAATCCTAATTTAATCACTAAAATTAGGATTTCGACAGTGAGCCTATATACTAGTAACAAGCCTTTTCAGCCGTTGTAGTGCAAGACCTCTAAACCCATTTCCATTTTTTCCTTCTCAAGCTGCTTGGTCGTGGGAAGTTGATAAGGCTCTAAGCCTCTAAAGTTTTCACTGAAAATGGTTATCTTGAAAACGTGTTTAAGAACACGATTTAAAATTTCAAGTTAAATTGTCATTCCTAAAAAATGCCTTTCTTGAAAAGCGATTTATACTATTTGACCTTTCTTTTCATTTCAACAAAGAAGTTGTGGTTGTAAACAACGACTTAAAGCGAAAAAGCCTTTCATAAAAAACATTTCAGTCGAATTCTATAACTGACGTGAACAAAAAACGTGGTTGCAAACCACGACTTGAGGGAAAACGTGTTTCCCAATATATGTTTTCTTATAAATCGTGGTTCAACACCACGATTTATTTGAACCACGATTTATAAAACGTGGTTCAAAACCGCGATTTATAATAAATCGTGGTTTGAACCACGATTTATAACAAAACGTGGTTCAAAACGACGATTTATTGAAAAACGTGTTTCGTAATAACGATTTACATTTTACTATTGCAACAGAAAACGTGTTTCGTAACCACGTTTTCTGGGCTTCGACGTGTGAAAACATGCCCTTAGAATAGATAGGCCATAATGTCAATACATCCACGACCACTTCTTACTTCCATAGAAGCCATATTCCACCTCATCCTCCACTCTAAAGCTACTATCCAACCCAAGTCTATTTATAGTGCAGTTCTAGAAGAATCTTGACTTTATAAACTATGCTCCTTTACTCCTTTACTAAAGTTTTAGTCTTAACATGACCGCTGCGAGCATGAACAAAGTGCTTTGCACTGACCCGTCCTCGAGGCAGAAGGCTTTGCTCTAACCGAAGCGTAGAAAAGCAAACCCATTTTTGACTAAAAGGAAGGTCTTGGTTCTTTCTTATACCCGGAAGTAGGATCTATGTTGAAAACATGAGCAAGGAGCCCTTAGACACATCATCGCTTCTTTACATATATAGCACAACATCACATTATGTTTTCAATATGAAATGAGCCTATAAACATTATATACTAAATAAGATAGTGTCACTAAAGGTCTCCAATATTTTCTTGGATAGGTTTCTTATTTTAAGATAAAGTAATTTCTATATTAATAAGCCTTATTCAATATATAAATTAATTATAATCATTCTAAAACTCAATGTACCTAATCAATATACTAATCTATTAAGACTTTATTTTGACAACTATGTCCTAGAATAATGTTCTCTAACGATGAAAATTAAAATCCATAGTCCCAAAAAATAAATTAACTTATGAGATTTAGAACAAAAACGTGAATTATATATATATATATATATTAGACAAAGCGTTGTGCATTGTGGAGGCAACACATGCGATTTTCTTAGTGTTCTTTTTCCTTTTTATCCCTTTTAATTTTGCGGCACGTAATCATTTTGGTTTTGATGTTCCTTTTCATTTTATTATAAACTATTTCTGACACAGAGAATTTTTTGTACATTCTCCATGTGTCACGTAAGCGACCACTTTGGCTGTGACAGTTTCCCGGCTCAACTAGGCTCTTTAAGCAAATAAGTATTCAATTTTTCTTTACGATTATTAGCTACAGGGAGCGACAACAACACCTTTGTATAACGTTGAGGCATGATTGTCATGACTGCCAAAAAACCTCATAAATGTCTATTGGTGTTGGTCATCTATCTCCTCTACGACTCTTATCATTCTTTTCTTCCACGCTCATCATCACATATAGGGAGAGAGACAGAGACAACATGTTTGTAGAGACATTGAGGAATGATGGTTCAAGGTAGACATATTTTAGCGGTATACAACATTTATCTCAATCAATCGTACATGGACCGACCTGCACTCTAAAGTTGCTACAGTCGTATGTCAACATGTCTTTATTAGAACGAAGGAGGAAGTGCAAAGATGCTAGAGCACATCATCATATTGTTCTTAAGGATAAGAGACGTGGACTAGAAAATTTTTTAGAAGAACATAAAGCTCAAGTTGCTAACTGCCGACAACTGTACTGTTCAAAGAGGT